>OY978511.1:6378606-6705880 GCA_963854855.1 Nasturtium officinale | reverse complement strand
AAAAGATAAATGTGGACTGTGTAGTGAACTCGCAGCCAAACAAATTGAGTTTATAAATTCCTTTTATTAAAGAACTGTAAAAAGCTACATTACCATTTTATCAAAATCTTCAAATCCAAATTCGAACACCTTACATCCTCATTGCTTTAAGAGCTTTCACTTTTGTGCATACTAAACACTACTTTCATATGCATCATAAAAAAATGCCACTATTGAAAAAATTAGCACATAACAATGACAATTATTTTGGTTCACATAATAATCATAAAACATTCCCAATTATTCAGTAGCCGTATATCATAGATCTCATGCTCATGATGACATACACAAATCACATATACATCATATTTTGGTGCCACATATAAATCACATATGCATCATAAAAAAATGCCACTAATAAAAAAATTAATACCTAACAATTACGATTATTTTGGTTCACATGCTAACATGATAATCATAAAACATTCCCAATTAATCAATAACAGTATATCATAAATCTCATGCTCATGAAGACATAAACAAATCACATATACATCATACTCAATTATTAGTGTTCACATAATTCATGTTTGCGACTATCTGTCCCTCAAGCCTTTTATCTCCGCAATTCTCAGTCACCAAGTCCATCGAACATGTAGTTGAGAACCAATACGCTAACATGGTCTCCCAAGAACTCTAACACATCGCTTCAAACTTTTCATTTATCACGGCCACTAAGATTTTTGAACGCGTGATTCAGTATAATTTAGTCATCATAACTTCGAATTTGTAGCTTCAAAATTAGTTTGAATCACGCGTTCAAAATGATAAGGGAAAACCTTAGAATTCGATAGTTTTGGTGAACCGGGAACCAGTATATTATTTGGATGGAAGAATAGAGAACGAATCTCTTATTTTAACAATATTATAGGTCAAAAGTAGCCATACTTAACCATAGGTTTACCCAAAACGAAAAAAGATGCCAAAATACAACAAAAAGAAGTTCGTTTTGTTATGTAAAACCACACTCCAACAAAAAAAATAAATGCTTCAGCAATATTCGCCATAAAATGCGTATATTTAATGCAATGCTTAGAGTTAAGATCATATCTTTTTATAATCAAAGTATCATTACCCCGGAATTAAAAAGTGGTGTGTGGTTGGCTAACTATGGAAATCTTAATTAAGAGTAGTAAGGCAAACCTTTTAGTTTTTATAATAAGAAGCAAAAATGTAAATTGAATGCGAATACGATTGCCTTGCCTGCTTATTCCGTTTGATAATCACAGCTAATATCCATTTAAGACCATTTTTTTTTGTCGAACGTAAACGTCAAGAAAGGAGAACATGCGTACATGATACCATATTTATTAGTTACTATTTTCCCATTTTTTTTCCGTCAACTGTTTTCAAGTTTATGAGTGTATATATAAACTTAGACTTGTCGGTCGATGTTGTATTTTTGTGTATATAATGAACTGTCGGTCGTTGTTACAATAAATTCCAATCGACAGACTTTATACAACTCCAACTCTTCACTCTTCAGTACGTAACAGCCATGTTTTGTTTGGCAATCAATCAATCAATCATAACTAAGCATACTGACTTTAGCGTGTAACGTAATGTATGTGATCATCATCTCTTGTGGAAACTACTGACCGACAGAGAGAATCTTGTGGAGGAGAACTGTTTTAGCTTCCAATGCAAAAGTAAACTATGCTCGTAAATTAAAGAAGGTAAAAAAGAGAGCACATCTTCTCTTCTTTTCTTTTTATTTTTTGTCGTCAACATCTTCTTTTTATATATCGATTGACAATATGTTTCCGTAATATCCAAAAAAAACAATATATTTCCGCAAATCTGCAAGATTTCTCAACAATTTTATTTTCTTTTGTCAAATCATTATCGAGATTTAGTGAAATTTAACGATAATCTACAGTTTGACAGTGTCTAGCGATTTCATCATCTGTTTTTAAAAAGTTAACTAAATAATTTTTAGCAAAAACTCGCACGTTTTTTCGTAAAAAAAAACAAATATACGTGTAATCTTAAACTGAAATCAAACAAAGAAACTTAAACATGCATACTTATTAAAATTCCGGAAACTTCGCCATTAGGCAAGAGTACATTTAGTGAGTTCGTCATTCTGCTCCACATAATTTTTTATTTCCTACGGCTATGTCGTTTTCTAGTGCTAGTAGTCCAAGTTATTATATTTCACAGAATATTTTTCTTCTCAAATGATCTAAAGTAAAAGACCAGTTTCTTTTGTCTATGTATGTTATAAGTATCAAGTAAAAAAAGTGTATGCTATAAGTAAAATAGATGCTTTATAGACTACATTTATTTTTGCAACTATTTTTGTAAATAACTAAATGTATAAGTGTAGGCAATTCTATTGGTCGTTGATTGACCTCACCTCCAAAGAACAAAATCTCTAAAACTAGGATTCAAATTTTGCTTGGAAGGAATTTTGGTTCCGATGGATAGATGTATAAATTTTGGCCTAAAACTCAATTAACAAAAGAACAAAAATTTCGTGTAAACGACAAATATATTCAATTGTTATAATACATGCCAAAAATTATAATTCTACTAAAAACCAGTCGTATGTGATGAGAAACTTTTTTATTAAGTAGTGGTTGATAGAGTAGAACTGTAGCACATACATGACCTGTCTAAAAGAATAAATAGTCATGTTTTCATGGGTTTGAGCGTTATTTCGGTCCGAAGGAATATGTGGGTCTTCTTCCGGGTTAAAACTTCGGGTCAAATATGAATGAAGTAGGTCCGATCGACTATCATCACACATCTCATTACTCTGATGACGTTGGAATCCGACATTAAAAGACAAAGAAGCTCAAGTTAACGACATGAGCCATAGGTGGGAGAGTCTAAAATGTGTATGTGATATTCATCAATGAACCAAAATCCAGAATTAGTTTAAGATGAGACTCTTACAAATAGAAACCAGGTTGATTAAAATCATGGCCCAACTAATTTAGGCCCAATAAAATATGGGCCCTAAGAAAAGCGTCTACACGCTCCCATATGTCCGCGATGAACAAAGTTGGTGAAGCTCTGTCATTGAGTTAACTAACGGCTATATACCCTTAATTTTCAAAATTTTCCTCGAGTGTAGCGAACGACGATGGCTGAAACAAGAGTTGAGATCTCAGATCCAGAGTCAGAGTTTCTGAATTCGAAGCAGGAGACTGGGTATGAGTGGGAGCTTTTCAAGGAAAACGTCCGACCTCTCAAGAGAGGACGCAATGTTCATCTTCTCAACAACGCTCTCAAATCTCACTCTGACCACCAATTAAGGAAGAATCTCATCGAGAAACGCAGGTACTGCTTTTGATTTCATATATATATATATGCTCTTGGGTTTTAGTTCAATCGATCGAATTTTTTATTTGACTTTGTGTTGTTTCCGTGATTTAGGAAGTTGATTGAGGCCATTGATGAGTACGATGGTGATGACCCTTTGTTTCCCTGGATCGAGTGAGCTCCTTCATCTTTTTTTTTTTATTAATTGGGTTGTTTTTATGTGCTGATTTCACAAAATGAATTAGCTAGTTGGGTTTTCTTGAAGCAATATTTATGATGTTTAATGTCCCAATTTGTAAAACTCAGCTTCTTCTTTGATTATGTGGTAGGTGTATAAAATGGGTACAAGAGGCTTTTCCACCAGGAGGAGAATGCTCAGGGCTGTTAGTGATATATGAGCAATGTGTTCGCAAGTTTTGGCACTTGGAACGTTACAAGGATGATCTTCGTTATCTCAAAGTCTGGTTGGAATATGTAATCTTCTCTTTAACTCATCTAATTTTCCTTTAAGATTACTCTTTTTCATGGAGACACTAATCTTTTTCTTTTTTTGTGTTTTGAAGGCGGAGCATTGCACTGATGCAGAAGTGATTTACAAGTTTTTGGAGGTTAATGACATTGGGAGGCCACATGCTGTGTACTACATAGCTTATGCTTTGCATATGGAGTTTCAGTCTAAGGTTAAAACTGCGAATGAGATCTTTAATCTTGGAATCTCTAGGTAAATGAGTAGACATGTAATCATATGTTCATGTTCCTGCTTCGAGTTATTGGTCTGATTTGGAAGTGCAAACTTTTGTAGAAATGCAAAGCCAATGGAAAAGTTGAATGATGCGTACAAGAAATACATGGTGAGAACGATGAGAAGGTCTGCAGCAGCTGATGAAGTAAGAAGTTTTCTGTTTGTAACTGTATAATCTATGCATGCCCTAAAGGTTTTCACATCATAACTAATGTTTCACCTACCAGCAGGAACCAAAGGAGAATAATGACTTACCATCAAGAAGCTTTGGCACTATATTGTCCAGGGGAGATAACAGTGAGTCCCATTAACTTTACGTGGAAATATCACCCGAAATATTTTGATGAGCTCTATTACATGACAATCATTTCTATAGATACAGGAAGGCATGCGTTAGGGAGTTCAAATCCACTAGCCAAAAAAACAAAGCTGAATCAGTAAGCAGTTTGATTATTGTGCATTTCTACTCAATTACTATCTTTAAGCATATATATATAAACTTCACCAAAACTCTAAAGTATTGTGCAACTCACTATGGTAAGCCCTTTTCTCTTTTGCAGCTCTTCCAAGACATCTTTATCTATCTACAAAGATACAGATTCGGACACTACATCAGGTAATCAGCCAGAGTTTGGTACCTGGCTCATGCTTGGAGGCAGAGCAGAGAGGAACAAAGAAAACAATTGTTTACCTGGAAAATGGGCAAAATTCAAGGTTTTGCCTCTAGCCCCCAAAGCAAAAAACCAAAGTATTTCTGCAATTTGATCACTTAGTTGATTTATGTATCCTCAATAGGTTCCTCAGAAACCCATAGTGAGGACTGGAGTAGCCCCTGCTTCCACCTTTGAGGTTTTTGTCGATGAAGAAGAATGTACAGAGTAAGTTTGACAATTTCGAATGTTTTCGCAACACGACATATATCATCATTAACTCGATTATGAAATTGCAGAGAGGTAGATGAGAAGAAGAAGAAGAAGAAGAAGAGTGAAACCAATTCATCATCATCAAACGTTCTGCCCCTAAATGATGGCCGTGAGATAAAGAAGTAAGTAAAACAGCTTCTCGCAAACAAATATTATGTCATGAACTGTTGTTGTATCTAACAATGTTTACTAAACAAAACTGTAGAGAAACAGAGCTGCTGCGACAGAACCCTTTACGGCATTTCCCACCCAACAGCTTCCTACGATGATTCATCATGTTAGACATTCATCTCTACGAACAGACACAGTCCTCTGATTTGAGCTTATAAAGCTCCTTGTAATTTGTTATATATATATACGTTTTTAAGCTCCTTGTATTTGACCTGTTGGATTTGTTTGTTAAAGCTCCTTGTATTTGACTGGTAAGAGCGATGGGATGAAGGCTAAAAGAGTCATAAACAGTGATAATTGACATTTAATTTGTCATTTTTACGGTAAATTGGCAAAATGCGAAGATCCTTAGACCATTATATCGCTTAGAAACTAGTAGAGGTTCTAACTAAATATTTAATGAAAAATGTATTAAATAAAATTAATTTTTGTCATGTTACATTAATTGTAGAGAATGAAGGAAGGCGAAGAAGGAAAGAAAAAGAAAAAGTTTGTCCAATCAAATATTGACATATCATTTTAGATACGTTTCCAAAGGTTCTAAAATTAAAACCGAATCTAACAAATTAAGTGAAAATATGATTATTAATATTCAATTTTTTTTAGATACTTATTTTTAAAACTCCGGATGTAGATGGTTGTGTGTTAAACCCTGAATACTCTCATAAAATAATAACGAAAATTGTGATATGACTGAACTGAAGATATCATTTAAAACTTAAATAAAAACACACCCAGCAGAAAAAAAAACTAAAGAAAGAAGTTTATGTTTAATCCGTAAAGCGGTGACAATTGTTAGTGACAGTACAAGTTCGTCGGTATTTGTTATCCGGTAGATCCGGTTGACCACCTTGTTTAGCTGGTTTGTTGTTCTTCAATTCATCGTAACTAATATATCTTGACGCTTTAAGAATCCTACGGCTCACATCCACATCTGATCTCATCTTCATTATCTCTTCTTCTTCACCATTGTTTATGCAATTGTCACATTTTACCGGACGAGATCTAACCAACGCTGGAAATAAGGCAGCTGAGATTATCACCGCGATGATCAATAGCTTCATGTAATTCATCATCGAGACTTCAAGAAAGTGAGAGTGGTTGATTACTTGATTTGATTACGTATTAGAAGTTTGTAATAAAACATTAGGTTAATCCATATTTTTATAAAGGTTCACTTTTTTTTTGTTGGCAACATATCTCTCTTATTGCATGGTTCATTTGATACTTTGGCTTGGTGATTTCGATATTCTCTTTCCAGAGTTAAAAAAATGGGTCTTTTTACACCGATTATGACAATGCAATCTTTATTCACTGGACTACCTCAATTGACTCAATTCGCTTAATTAACCGGTCAAAAACTCAGTAATGGTTCCAGATATGACATTATTACATTGATGGGGTAAACAAAACTAAGAAGAATGTATTTATAACAATACTGAGGGGATGGCACTGGAACATGACTTTGGTAATTATTGTGAGGGATTTCGGATATGGTGCAAATTACGGATTTGTCGAGAGTCCATACACACAACACACATTCCGCAACTCTTTTAAAAACACGTGTACGATCCTTAAAGTCCTAGAGTTATCGTTTGCATACAAAAACAATTCTATAAATTTTCACTGGCTCAAACTAGCTAGTAGTGGTAGCTACTACTTTATGTTTATATATTCCACTCATTTATTATTATAAATTAAGGATCCACTGTGATTTTTTTATAATACCCTAAGTTTAAGTGTGGCCAAGTCATTGGTTAACATGTTATCTGACTTTTTGCCGATAATTTTCTGGTCTATGCAACTAGGGTATGGGTACAAACTACAACAGATTCATTCATTGGGCATTCCTCGTAGATAAAACAACACAGTGAAAGAAACACATAAAAAAAAAAAGTGGCTTTAAGAGGACGGGAGGGGGCATAAATCAAGCATTAATAGTCATTTAATTAAATGACTATTAAAAACCAATGATGCGATTTTGGAGATAGACGTTGAGTGGTTAACAAGGGAAAATGGAAAATAACTTGGGAATATTTTTTATTTGAGTTAGTGGTAGGGGCATCATTTCGTTTCATTAATCTACCCTTTAGGGTTTTTAAGGGTTCCCTTTAATGGAATCACTTTTTTTTTATATAAAATCAAACCTTTTTGAACTCGTACGTGAATTTCCAAAACCCTGAAAGTTCTTATAACTCATTAGCCAATTGTTTAACCAGACACCAATATATTTTTTATATCCAAACCGGATTATTTCCCGGATAAGTGGATCATCGGGTAGACTGCGGATGAATATGGATTACTTACAAAATATATATATATATAGTTTGTATAAATATAAGTAACAAAATAATGTCCTACTCTACTCCCCCTCCAAATTTACGCTCTGCTCGCTCTATTTTATGTAGAAATCAACCAATCATATATAATTTCCAGCAATTTAACCGGAGTATATAATTTCCAGCAATTTAACCGGAGTATATTAGTACTATATCTGCATTATTTATATTAGAAACATGTAGAGTAGCCATCACTTTTACATAAAAATAAATATACTAATTATAGGATTGCCGCCAAAAAAACAATTACGGGAAAGTACATGTTGTCATGTTGAGGTGTATAATTTATCTCCTCTATTAAAATTGAATTATGGTTTTTCTTTTGAGAGTGAATCTTGGCCGTAGAAAGTGAGGTGTGATAGTGACGTGTCAAAAAATCAGGAACTAGGCAAGGACGAGGGAATTAAAGATTACGGTCTACTTTAATTATGCCCTTAATTCAACATAATCTACATGAACCTTAAGAAAGAGTTAAAGGTCGAAATTTAATTATTAAGTTTTTTAAGGGGTCAAATTAGCTACAGTTCCAAATTAATCCTTCCCCTCTTTCATTTCGTCTCTCTCCGGCGCCAAGGAACGCCGTAACGGGATGTTCTCTCAATAACGGCGTTAAGTCTGAACCCGTATTCAACCACGTGGCCATAGGGGACGGAAAAATCAAAAGAGAGGAATATTCCGTTTGAATGGCTTTGGAACAGTTGGGGTTAGGAGTGAGCGCCGTTGACGGTGGGGAGAACAGTAGTGCGCCGTCGAATGAGGGAGGAGATGACGGCGTTAAGACGGCGAGGCTACCTCGTTGGACGAGGCAAGAGATCTTGGTGCTGATTCAGGGGAAGAGAGTGGCGGAGAATAGAGTCCGGCGAGGTAGAGCGGCAGGTATGGCGCTCGGGTCGGGTCAAATGGAGCCAAAGTGGGCGTCTGTATCGTCTTACTGCAGACGTCACGGCGTGAATCGTGGACCAGTTCAGTGCCGGAAAAGATGGAGCAATCTCGCCGGAGATTATAAGAAGATCAAAGAATGGGAGTCTCAGATTAAGGAGGAGACGGAGTCGTATTGGATTATGAGGAACGATGTTCGCCGTGAGAGGAAACTTCCTGGTTTTTTCGATAAGGAAGTTTATGATATTGTTGACGGCGGCGTGATTCCTCCGCCGATTCCGACTCTTGCACTTGGCTTGGCTCCGGCGTCGGAGGAAGGATTGTTGTCTGATTTGGATCGGAGACAATCGGTGAGAAGTCCAGAGAAATATAATTCGATTCCGTCGCCCATATCAGTTCCAGGTAAATTCTCCTAAGCTTTTTATGTCCATCACTACGACTCCAAATTCTAATGAAGTTCATATTTTGTTTATCAAGACAAAGAGAATCAAACAGCTTGTGGAGCAGATCAAAGTTCGTATTTTCTTTTTGTTTATTTGATTTTGCACACATTAGATCGTTTCTGCTAGTCTTCGAACCAAACAGTTGTAAGGTCTTAGTGCATAGCATTATGGTTTCATTTGATCCAAACAACATTGAAGACATACATAAACCTCTCTGTATGTTTCATTTCTATATTTGCTTTGATCTTTAAACTTTGCTCTATATGTTTATCTTAAACAAGTTTTATAGCTCTGTTACATGAAAAAAAATAAAAATAAAAATTGTAGCTCTGTAGTTTCTCTTATATAATTAGTTACATATGTGAAATATGTTGTCATCTTGGTAAGGTGTTTTCACATTATAAAATGTATATCTGTTAATAACTAATTGTGTTACAAAAGTAGTTTAATATTTCCTTTGGTGCATGATCTTTTTGTTTACGTTGAAGGGTCTCCATGATGTTGTTTTTTTTGAACTTGAAGGTAGAGGGAAAGAGAAAAATCCAGAAGCAGGAAACGCGGAAGATGGATCGACATCACAAGGAGAGAAAAAGCGTAAACGAACATCAGATGGTGAAGAAGAAGAAGAAACAAAGAAAATGCAGAATCACTTGATAGAGATACTAGAAAGAAACGGGCAGTTATTGGCGGCACAGCTTGAGGTTCAGAATACAAATTTAAGACTAGACAGAGAGCAAAGGAAAGATCACAGTGACAACTTAGTCGCTGTTCTCAATAAACTCGCAGATGCTGTGGCCAAAATCGCAGATAAGTTGTAGATATAGTAAAGATAGTTGTATACTGCTACGACATTTCTTCTCTTTTTTTTTTTTTTTTTTTGTCTCATTTACCACCATTGTTGATTAAATATTGATGCCACCACAAGAGGCTCTATACACATTATATAAACATGGAGAATTTATACGGCTTTAGAACATCTAATTGTCTTTGTTTTGCCTTCTTGACTGATTCGGACATCTTTTGTGCTTCCCCTAAATGGATTAATATATTATTTCTAATGGAAAACTGAGTCATATGACCCTTCAACACTTGTATATTTGGTGAGGGCAATATAATCTAACAGTTACTCGAGTTTTGGTAGAAAATGATTTTGATATGTGCAGATTGCATATCTGCCACTTTCTGTTGTTCAGTAATGCGATAGCTACTTTGAAGACAATTTCTCTATTTTAGTTTTTTTTTTTGTTATAATCTATAGAAATTAAATTGAAACCGTATCTAACTCGGACCAATATTTTTTTTGCCCGGGTTGGTAGTTACTAATTATCAATATACTTCCCTTTGAACGTAAGAAAAAAATATGGATCGAGTACTACATCAGTTATATGATAAATCAGTTTTGATTCTCGATCGTTTTTAACAACTTATCGTGACATTTCATATCTTCGACACAGTCCATGTATCTTGATTATAAAACTCTTTGCTGTTCGGTGACACAACCCTTGTGGTATTCATATCCAAACGTCCTTTCACTTTATTTGTTTCTTGATGGAGTAACCATAAGCAAGGCAGAAGTCCATTTGTGTTTGGTACATTATTATTAGTTGGTTGTTGAAATAAAGGACAAGTAACAGTTTCATAAAAGCCGCAGCCGTGTTTGACCAATGGAGTTATGAGTGTACGAACTTCTACTTCCTCAAGAGTAAGTTAACTGACTAACTTTTCTAGTCAAAAACTTGGATCATCAGACACAACACTAGTAAAGAAAAAACCACAGAGATGTGTATTTTCGTCATTCATATACCCTTGTCTGCGCAAATTACACGTCGCGCTGACATAATTATTACCTTTGCGGATTGCTGACGTATACGGTCCAGATTAAACTCCATCCCCTCAACTAGATTCTCTTCTTCTTCTCCTCGCTCTCTCTGTTTCATTTTTAACCTTCTTCAAGTTTCGGCCTTCGGAGAAATCAATATCAAAATTGGATTTGGAGAAGAAAAAAAAGCGAAGAAATTTGAGAATTCGTTTTCTGTAGATCTCGGATCGGGAATTTTGAAATTGCGAAGCTTTGATAAAAAAAGTTTAAAAAACTTTCTTAATTTGGATCTCTGTTTTTTATTCGATAAACTGAAAGTAGAACGGAGAAAAAGCCCCTAAATTTTCCATTTTGGAGATCCATTCTCTGGACGGGATTAAAGGGGCGATTCCGAATTCAGATTTATCGTTTTCTGAATCGGGTTTTGGATTCGTTTGAGCAAAGTGTTGAGATTTACATGCTTGTAGCTCGATCTGGTTGTTCTAGAACCGAAAATCGAATGGGCAACGATGAAAATTTAATTGTATTGACGGATGTTGAGGAAGGAGAGATTCCAGATTCAGGGAACACTTCGATTGAAGTCAAGCAGACTACGACGGCGGCCGGAGACGGAGATGTTGGTGTTGTTGCGGCTGGAGGAAGAGGAGGAGGTTCTAATGGCAACCCTAGGGTTTGGACAATGCGTGAGTTGGTGAATAAGTATCCTGGTTATCATGGATATGTAAATTCAGGTCTTTACAATTTTGCTTGGGCTCAAGCTGTGCAGAACAAACCTCTCAATGAGGGTTTGGGAATGGGTTATGAACCAAAGGAGAGTTCTGAGAGTAAGAGTGAGGAAGTTGATAAGATTGTGATTGTAGACAGTGAGGATGAGAAAGAGGAAGGAGAGTTGGAGGAAGGTGAAATTGATTTGGAGTCTGTCTCTGATCATAAACTGGATGCAAGAGCTGAAATGGAAACCGAATTTGTCGACTTGACAAGTGGTGAAGAAGTGGATGATGATTGCATTCAGAAGGAGAGAGATTTGGAGAAGAAAGTGAAACTGATCCGTGGGGTATTGGAGAGCACCTCTTTGGTAGAAGCACAGACGTAAGTCTTTCAAGAGAATGGGGAGATCTGATTACTTGATGATGATGAAAAAGTTTAACCATCTGTTGGAGTTGATTGACTGATGCTTGATGTTTTTATAAAATCTTTTTGGTTTCGTTTCAGAGCATTTGAAGGAGTTTGTTCCAAACTTTTAGGAGCTTTGGAGTCTTTGCGTGAGCTGGTTGCTGATAATGATGATTTCCCTAAGAAGGATACTTTAGTTCAACTGTCATTTGCTTCTCTTCAAACCATTAACTCTGTATGGCTACTCAAGATCTTTCTACTTTCTCTATTGTCCAACTGTCATTCCGATTCTATGATTCTAATCTTTTTGTCATTTTAGGTGTTTTGTTCGATGAACAATATTTCCAAGGAGCTTAATAAGGAGACTATGTCAAGGTTACTTTTTAAAAGTGTTCTTTTACTGCGCCAACTTTTGATTAAACAGGTTGAGATCGTTTGAATTGCTCACATTATTTTTGGTGTTTTTTCTTTGTGTGCAGATTGCTGTCTCTTGTAAATGAACAATTTTCCCGGTTTCTCTCATCCTACCAGAAAAATGAGGTGGTTCCAGTGGCTCACCTGTTAAATCAGTAGAAGTCAAAATCTGTACCAATATTCCAAAACCTTTGGGAGTCTTACATAAGAATTTGTCTTGGTTTTGCAGATAGAGGCCATGAATCAGAGTTTAAGGCGTTCTGATATTGCACTTTACACTGGAAACAGTAGTGAGAAATATGATAATCAAATGACTCAGACAAGTAACAGTGATTCGTTTTTTGCCAAAAAGCTGTCTTCAGAAGGTACACATCGAGGAGCCTCCTACGTAAGGAGTAGGTTACCTCTGTTAGACCTTCATAAGGATCATGATGCAGACAGCCTTCCGTCGCCCACCAGGGAAACAACACCAAGTTTACCAGTAAATGGTCGACATACAATGGTTAAACCAGGTTTTCCCATTGGTAGGCAGGGCCAAACGATCGAAGGTGCCAAAGTGTATCCATATGAGAGTACTGCCCTTAAAGCAGTTTCTACCTTCCAGAAAAATTTTGGTGTAAATTCAATATTTAAGACTAATGACCTTCCAAGCCCAACACCATCAGAAGAACCTAATGATGGCGATGGAGACATTGGTGGAGAGGTTTCTAGTTCTGTTGTTAAGAGCACAAATCCGGGGACCATTCTAAATTATGGGCAAGACGTTCCTCTGCCCTCCAATTTTTACTCTAGAAGCGTGCCTATTATAAGTGCTGTTGCCAGCACAGTTCCACCACATCATCTGTTAATTAATGCTATTCCTTCGTCAACTGGTGCTACTCAAATAGTTCTTGCATCTGATCAGACAATGAAATCTCCTGCAAAGATTCGAGATCCAAGACTAAGGCTTGGAAAACCTGATGGTGCCACTGTAACTATGAATTCATACTCTTCCAACGATGATAGAAATCTTCTGAAAGTAGATCCTTCTGCAGATTTGGTGAACCCAAGAAAGCAAAGAGCCGCTGCTAGTGAATTTTTTATTAATGGACCTGCATGGAAAAGACAAAAGAGTGATACTTATGCACCAAAATCAGCTAGAACTGGTGGCTGGCTAGAGGATACAGAATCGTCGAATCTCCAAAAACCAGAATCCAAGCCCAGGCTAATTGAGAACGTTGTAACATCTATGACAACAAGTGTTAAGCCCATGAGTGCTGTTTCTGTGAGCCAAAATGTACCAACGACAGCTTCAGCTGATGCTCTATCATTGTCATCCTTTTTGAAGAATATTGTAGTAAATCCAACAATACTAGAAAATTTCCTTAAAACGGGAGAAATGCAAAAGGTACCTGAAAAAGCTCCTCAGAAGCCCATGGATCCAAGAAGAGCAGCACAACTTCCGGGCTCTTTCATGCCACCAGGGGTAGCAACAGCACTTAATATACCTGCATCAAATGCTTTAGCTGATAATTCTTCAAAGCCAAGACTGCTTCAGGATTCTTCTCAAAACACCCCCTCAGTGAGTATCCTTTTATATAGACGGATTGTAGAACCTTCTCTTTCAGGTTTTCTTAAAGTAACTCCTTTTTTGGATCCTTCAGGTCGAATCTGGAAACATCCGCATGAAAGCACGTGATCCTCGCCGAGTTCTACACGGAAGTTCTCTTCAAAGAACAGACTCTTCGGTGGAAAAGCAGTCGAAAGTGAATGACTCCCTCAGTTTTGGAACCTTGGCTATGAAGGGTAAGACAGAAGAGTTAGAAACCTCTTCCCAGCAGCTTGTTCCACGGCAAAATATTAGCCAGAATGGTACCAGCAAAGTGAAAATTTCGAGTGAATTTGTCAGTGGAAAGACACCAGATTTTTCAACACAATTCACTAAAAACATGAAAAGTATTGCTGATATGGTTGTTGTATCACAACAAGTTAGCAATCCAATAGAAATTAAGACAGACAGAGATGTTAAACATAATCCTTCAAATGCCAACGACAAAGAGGAGGGTATGTCAGTAACGACTGCAGCTGGTCCCATTCGTTCTATGAACAGTTGGGGAGATGTGGAACACCTATTCGAAGGGTATGATGACATGCAAAGAGTAGCTATTCAAAGAGAGAGAGTTCGGAGGTTAGAGGAACAGAAGAAAATGTTTGCTTCTCAAAAGCTCTCTCTTGTCTTAGATATAGATCACACCCTTCTCAATTCAGCTAAGGTTCGTTTATCTTCCTTGTAGTTTGCTTATTTTTCTTGTATTCTTTCTAATGTTTTTTTTTTTTTTAAATCATTTCTAGTTTAACGAGGTTGAACCCCGCCATGAGGACATATTGAGAAAGAAGGAAGAACAAGATCGTGAGAAACCATATAGACATCTCTTTCGCTTCCCCCACATGGGAATGTGGACTAAATTGAGACCAGGGATTTGGAATTTTTTGGAGAAGGTGGCTCAGTTAATAATATTTTGTTGCTCGTAAACTCTGCGTACAAGACATGAGTGTAACTTTCCTTGTGAATTTCAGGCTAGCAAGCTGTACGAGTTACATCTTTACACCATGGGCAACAAATTGTATGCTACAGAGATGGCCAAGCTGCTTGATCCCAAAGGGGTTCTCTTTAATGGACGAGTCATATCGAAAGGAGATGATGGAGATCCCATTGATGGAGATGAACGAGTACCCAAGAGCAAAGATTTAGAAGGAGTTATGGGTATGGAATCATCTGTGGTGATCATAGACGATTCTGTACGGGTGTGGCCTCATAACAAAATGAATTTAATAGCTGTTGAAAGGTACCATCTTTCGCACTATGGCTAACATGAGACATTAGTGATCACTACCGGCCCTAGTGCCCTTTTAATTGTAAACCTAATTTCACAAAAAATGTAAAATTACTAATATTAATTATCTAAAACATTAATACATTCTTAGCCATAAAAATAATTATTCTTGCTTTTTTTTTTCTGCAAAATCATTAATCAACTTTGAATAATCGAGCTCTTCAACCAAATCGTATTTTATTGATATCATCACCAATCTATTCAATCTTTCTTGGAACGTAGTCGATCGTATATAGTTTTATGAGCTTTAACTTCAAAAAACTTATTTCTGTACAATCGACTGAAACTGGATTTGTGAGTAAAATGTGATAAATGATCCATGTCTGGATAACAATCATCTATTCTTTTCAAAAATTCCAACACCTCGAC
The DNA here is from genome assembly GCA_963854855.1 of Nasturtium officinale. Lineage (NCBI taxonomy): Eukaryota > Viridiplantae > Streptophyta > Magnoliopsida > Brassicales > Brassicaceae > Nasturtium > Nasturtium officinale. The sequence continues at coordinate 6,690,486 of OY978511.1, read as the reverse complement.
CGCTTTTGTGATTTATGTTGCTAATACTTATATTAAAAGTTTAAGCTTCATAAATATTTTTTTTTCCAAATCTCTATGTCCATCATGATATAGAGAACATTCAAGTTTCATACAAGATATCACTACCTCATCATATTTCGCTGATCTTAAATTTTTTAAACCAAACAAAAATCCAAAAATCTCTTCATAATGCTTAAATTACTTAAATCTGATCTCAAGATATCAAATTTTTTTTTTAACCACATGCTAATTAGTATATCTGAATATGATGTCCTTAAATTTTTTATAATATTTGGTGTCTAAAGCCCTTGCTTTAGAGGTTTTAGTCCGGGGCCAGCCCTGTTAGTGATAATATTTGTCTGCTGATGTGAATTGTCTTGTGTGGCAGGTATCTTTATTTCCCCTGCAGTAGACGGCAATTTGGGCTTCATGGTCCTTCTCTTCTTGAGTTAGATCGCGATGAGGTACCTGAGGAGGGCACATTGGCATCTTCATTAGCGGTCAGCGGTTTGTTTATTGCACCTTGTTATGTAATCTATTTTTCGTTTTGGATCTAAGCATCATCACATCCTTTCACTCTACAGGTTATTAAGAATATACATAAAAGTTTCTTCTCGTACACTTCACTAGACGAAGTAGATGTGAGAAATATTTTAGCTTCAGAGCAACGGAAGATATTGGCTGGTTGTCGGATTGTATTTAGTCGGATAATCCCAGTGGGTGAAGCCAAACCACATTTGCATCACTTGTGGCAAACTGCTGAACAGTTTGGTGCTGTCTGCACAACCCAGGTGGATGAACATGTCACTCATGTTGTCACCAATTCTCTTGGAACCGATAAGGTAACAAAGTCTGCAACATTGAATTGTATAAAGCAATGTTTGGGCAGATTCTGAATGTGTTTGTTTAAGCAGGTAAACTGGGCACTAAGCAGAGGTAGATTTGTTGTTCATCCTGGCTGGTAAGACTCTCTTGGTCTTCTTTTAAAGATAGAAAAAAATTAATAACTTGTCTCTACCTGTTTGTAATAGTTTTCATCGTCTGAGTTGCAGGGTGGAAGCATCAGCTTTTCTGTACCAGAGAGGAAACGAGAACTTATACGCCATCAACCCGAACCCGTAAACTAAATCCATTTTCCGACCTTGAAATATCTTCGCCATATGATGGAATTTGAGACTTGATATGACCTTGGAACCCAATAGGTCATATCGGGTTTGATTAAGCTATAGGCCCCTGGGGGGTTTGTCGGGTTAAGGGTACATAAGCATTCTTTCGCTTCTCCGAGAAGAAGCAAATTCAAAATGATTGCCGGCTATACAGAGTATGAGACCTTACACGTCTACACATGCCCACATGAATAAATACTTACATATATGATGACATGTACCAAAAAAATGGAAAATATATTGCAGGCTACATCAACGTCATCTCATTCAATGAATCTGTGAAATGGGGTGAAAATTCAATTCAAAAAAAAAAATTAAGATGCTTCATAGTTCATACAAGAATTAAGTGTTGATGTTCAGTTGGTAAGAATGTATCCTCAAGTCTTTGTTAATATATTTTGACACAATAACGATAAAGAGACAAAAGGAAAAGGAGAGACAAAAGGTACGACATCGGGTGAAACTATAAATAAGAAGTGGTTGAGATAGGCATGTGGCTCTTTGATTTAATTAACAAAACCCACCACATCATACACTTTTGTCCCATTTCCCGAATCCTAATAAGACTAGCTTGAGAAAGATAACACATTGGTTTCCAATTATGTTAGTGATCTTTTCTTCCAAAGTTCAGACCCTTTTCAATTTGATCTAATAATCTTTTTTATGTAATTTCCAAATTAGCAAACCAAGGTCAAAAAGGCCCGTATAATTGAAAGCTTCAACTTTTTGAAGATACACGTAGGTCTTGAGAATTTTTTTTTTTTTTTTTTTTTTGTGTGTATGTGTGATTTTAGTATTTAGTTAGGTTGGCCAATATCTTTATGGTTCAAGTTACATTCAGTAGAGGTACTAATTAAGGTTTGGTGTTACAGGTTGGTGGGTGGACGCAATTTTGTGGTGATACATTGACATTCGCAACTGTGAGAGGAGCGGCCCACGACTGAAGAGTTCTGATGTGTTTACCATCATCTGAACTTGTAAGTAAACATTACATCTTATGGTGAACAATGCCCCAAAAAGGCTTATATTTATTCAGGGCGAGAAAGGAAAATTCTTGGAAATTTGTTTTGTAGAAATGTGAAGAAATATGTAATGTTCCTGAGTTTTCAAGATTTCCAAAAAAAAAAACGAATATGGTCTCATGCAACTTTTCAAAACTTAATTTTGTTTGGTTTTATTATACCAGAAGTCCATGCTTCGTACACAAAGCGAGAATTCCAATTTGCACACACAATACAACTTATAAAACGGATTAAAAGTAGATTATTTATTAAGAGTATAAATTTATCCCATAAGAATTAGAAACGACTTCGAAAGCAACACTCTTCCATGAACCAGCAACAACATAGCGTCGCCAAACTACATCATTCCAAAATAAGTAAGAGAGATTAAACTCTTTTTTTCCTTCTTTTGGTGGTTTCATCAAATGGAGTTGATTAACACAACTTATGTGTCTTTAACAAAAAAAAACACAACGTACGTGACATAATTACTCATAATTTTTTTAATCGATATATCAAACCCTCTTTTATCACATTCAATAGGTTAAAAAAACAGAGAGAAAGATAATCATAGGTTAATATTGAAAATTACCAGCTTCTTAGAAAAGGAAAGCAACCCTCATATTTTCTTTCTCTATAGTATTGATCAGATCTATATGGACGCAGTGGGGGTGGATGTAGCTGAGCATAACCACCGGAGTAGTCTTGATACGTCGTTCTGGTTGGTGGGTATGGTGGCGGCGGAGCCTCTATTGTTGGTTGGTACAGTGGTGAAGGGCCTTCAAAATTCATACAGATTCATAATCAGACACATGCATGGGAATTGTATCATCTGTTAGTTGCCACATATAGAAAAAAAGTTAAGACGAAAGTTAAAATGTAATTTATAGAAAAAGATTTTGAGGGTTGCCTGGTGGTCGATATGACTCATGAGAAACATGGTAAGATGTCATTGTGAAGCTTTAGATTTGCAACTCGTTTTTTGGCAATGGAAAGTTCAAAGAAGTTGAGATTTTATAAGTGATTATTTCAAAAGATAGAGATACAAAACAATCTCTCATTTTATTGTATGAAAGTGGTCTGAAGCCGTAATCTAAAATGAAGAGGTTGGTTTTATCGACGGGAAGGCACTTGGCAATGGTTTTGTCGACGTGTTGGCTTTCACACAGCGTGACGAGCAAATTGGCAGTTTTTCCGGTTTATTTCAATTTGGGTCGGTGCCGTCCGGTTCGGATTGGTTTTAAGTTTTCAAGTCCTCTGTTTTCTCTCTCTACCGATTCATGACGTTGCATTTTCGATTTGGTCCATCTTTCATCTAGAATATCATAAATCAAATTATAACCGTAAGTTATTTCGCTCTAGTTGGTCTCATCACAGAGTTTTGGTCAATTTGGCTTCAGATCAATTGAAGGAACTGCTTCCAAATTTGCAATTTAATTTTTGGGAGAAAATATGTTCGCTATGATCAGTTGAAGACAAGATATTGACACTCATGAATTACGGTACAATGAGAGACTGTCTTATGAGAAAATACGATAAATTATTGTACTAAAAGAAAAGAAAAGAAAAAATATCATTTCAAAGATATCAAATTTGTTATTAAAAACTATGAAAAAGTTATTCACCAAAACTTTATTGTAATTTTTTTTTTTTTTTTGCAACAAATCGCCTATAGCCTATACATTATCGGAGAAATGAATATCCAAAGTCTGATAACCACTTTGGTTAAACGACTTTCATTAATATGCTGCCATTCTTCGAAATTTCAGACTCATTTTAACATTGTTCTGTTTTAAAATTTGTACTGTCTTAAAATTTAGTCATTTGAAACTCGGGCTAATGCCACTCACAAAAGAAACTACTAAGTTATAACAATTATTAAGATAAAAGAAATTAAAAGGATGAAACATAAACAAATTCTCATTTGAATAATAAGGTGAAAAGAAAAATAAAGAGAGGTTTGAACTCAAGGAGATCCACGATGAGGTCGATCAAAGTGAAGAAGTTGTGCTGCACATTTGGGACAGTCCTTAACAAGCTTAGGAACCATGAATAACATGAAACCGAAATATTCAAGGCTCTTTGTTTAGAATACTGAAAAACTGTCTTGCATTCAATGGAAATCATGGCCATAAAATAGCCTTACAGAAACAAGAAGAAACGATACTTGCGCTAGTGAAACAGAGTAACAAAATGTGAGCCGTAATACTCGGACTCAACGTCGACATTAATCAAAAACAACATCCAAGTCAAACATAATTAATCTAATTGCTATAATGCTCTTATTCAATCCAACGGTTACCTTTACTTCTGAATCAATTTGCTCCAACAAAATCCTCCCTAAACTAAGCTTGGTGAACCAAACTTAGCTTATCTGTTACTGAGCAAATTCCAAGTTGACTTCTCAGTTTGTCAAACGTTTCCTGCTTCAATGGCTTCGTGAAAATATCAGCTACTTGCTCCTCTGAACTACAATGTTCCAACTGTATTTCATCATCTTTCACCATGTCACGTAAGAAATGAAATCGAACTCCTATGTGCTTGCATCTTCCGTGAAAGACTGGGTTCTTTGAAAGCTTTATTGTTGAAGTGTTGTCGCAGTAGATGATAGTGCTTCCCTTCACCTTGTAACCCAACTCTCCCAAGATCCTTTTAAACCATATGGCTTGACAAGCACAAGCTGATGCAGCGACGTACTCTGCCTCTGTTGTGGAAAGTGTAACTATCGGTTGTTTCTTTGATGACCATGCCACAGCTGCATTGTCTATTAGGAACACATAGCCTGAAGTGCTTTTTCTGCTGTCAATATCACCTGCAAAATCGCTATCAGTGTACACTAGGAGTTCTCCAGCTCCTCTGCTCTTGTACCAAATACCATAATCCATCGTGCCTCTTAGATATCTTAGAACCCTTTTGACAGCTTGAAGATGCAACTTTGTAGGCCTAGACATGTAGCGACTTAGTAAACTTACAGCGAATTGCAGGTCTGGCCTTGTTGTTGTGATGTACATGAGACTTCCTATGATTTGCTTGTAGTATGTCTCGTCAACTCTTTCTCCATTCTCATCTATGTCTACTTTGCTTCCTGGCACCATTGGATTGCACACGGCGTTGCAATCTTCCATATCAAAACGTCTCAGAACTTCTATAGCATATTTCGTCTGAGATAAATGAATTCCCTGACTTGTTTGAAATACTTCTATGCCTAAATAATATCTCATCTTCCCTAGATCAGACATATCAAATTCCTTCTCCATTGATAACTTAAACTCTTTCATCAGCAGCATATCATCTCCAGTGTATATCAAATCGTCTACATATACACTAACGATAAGAATGTTACCTTGTATGTTCCTTTTGATGAATAGAGTTTCTTCGTTCTCTGATTTCTTGAACCCTTCCTTAGAAAAGTACTCCTCGATCCTACTAAACCAGGCCCGTGGGGCTTGTTTTAGTCCATATAAGGCTTTGTGCAACTTGTAAACCTTTTTCTCCTTTCCTTTGACCTCATACCCTTCTGGTTGTTGAACGTAAACATCTTCCGTAAGCACTCCGTGAAGGAACGCTGACTTGACGTCTAGCTGGTAAATATCCCAACATTTCTGAGCTGCAATCGAAATAATGGTTCTGATGGTATCCATACGTGCGACCGGTGCATAGACTTCCGTGTAGTCGATTCCATGTTCTTGTGCATAACCTTTTGCCACGAGCCGAGCTTTGTACTTACTCACCTCTCCAAGCTCGTTTAGTTTAGTCTTATATATCCATTTCACACCAATGCACTTTGCTCCGTATGGTAAGTCTGATAGCTCCCACGTGCAATTCTTCTCAATCGAATCCATCTCTGCATCCATGTCTTTTCTCCAATTGATACACTTCTGAGCATCTGCAAAGTTTGATGGATCGGAAGAGTTGACCTGAACCATGTTTAGCTCATCGTCTTCACCAATCCCTTCATTTTCAGTGACATAGTCTCGGAGATACCTCGGAGGCCTTGTCGTCCTTCTTCCCTCCCTGATTGTTGTATGTGGTTCTTCTTGAGTTTCTTCTGCAACAATCACTGGTCGCTCAACTTCTTCTTCCCCGTCACTGTCACTTTCACCCCATGGTAGATCATCATCGTTCCACTTTAGTTCAGACTCGGTGTGATCTTGAATCTCATTCCAACTCCATCCTTTAGTTTCCTCAAATACCACATCTCTAGTTACCACAATCTTCTTTGTTTTTGGGTTGTATAAGCGATACCCTTTTGATTCTTCTGAGAAACCCAATAACACGCATGTGATGCTTTTGTCATCAAGCTTCTCTCGCTTCTCAGTTGGTACATGCATATGTGCTAAGCTTCCCCATACTCTTAAGTGTTCTACGCTCGGTTTGACTCCGCTCCATGCCTCTTGTGGTGTGATATTCTTAACAGCTAGTGTAGGACACCTATTCAAAATATAAAATGTCCAACTGACAGCTTCTGCCCAAAAAACTTTTGGTACCTTTCTCATTGATAACATAGATCTCACCATGTTCATAACAGTGCGGTTCTTCCTCTCTGCTACCCCATTTTGTTGCGGTGTATAGGCAGTGGTGAGCTGTCTTCGAATTCCATACACCTTGCAGAACTCGGAGAACTCAGTTGATGTGTACTCTCCTCCCTTGTCAGTTCTTAAGCATTTGATTTGCTTTCCTGTCTCAGTCTCCACCTTCTGTTTGAACACTTTGAAATAGCTGAATGCCTCTGACTTCTCCTTCAGGAAATATGCCCATGCTTTTCTGCTGTAATCATCTATAAAACATAGGACATATCTGACACCACTTGTGGTTATGGGATTAATAGGTCCACATATGTCAGAATGCACCAGTACAAGGATTTCTTTAGCTCTCCACGAGTTCTTCTTAGGAATAGGACTCCTTGACTGCTTTCCTACCAGACAATCTGAACAGGTGAAGTTCTGAACATCAAAGTTTGGCAGACCTCTCACCATCCCTTTGCTTTGCAATGTCTTCATGCCCGTGTGGCTGAGATGCCCATAACGCTCATGCCAAAGCTTCGGCGTATCCTCTGTGGTTGTTTGCAGGCAGCGTTGTTGACTTGACTCTCCGGTTTGATTAAACAACATGAACATCCTATTGGAACTCATCTTGCTCACTGCGATAAGACCTCTTTCTTCATGAAAAATCTTACAAACTCCCTTTTGTATGATGATAGTCAGCTCCTTTTCTTGAAGTTGGTCGAGACTTAACAAATTGTTTTTGAGCTCCGGTATGTAGTACACGTCACTGATTGTGTACACTACATTGTTTAGAACCAACTTCACATTGCCTTTCCCAACAACCTCCATCTTCTTGTCGTTCCCTAGCTTGACAGTGTGTTTGAAATTGTCATTCATCACTGAGAACAAATCTCGATCTCCACTCATATGGTTAGAGCATCCCGAATCAAGGAACCATACTCTTTTCCTTATACTCTCATTTTTCTCAGCATATGTCATAAACACACTTTTTGCATCCTTCGTAATACTTGTGTTGACTTTCTTGTTTTCTTCTTCTGTATATGCCATTAATAACATCTCTTCCTTCTCATCAAAGTCGGCATAGTTTGCTTCATCATCCCACAATGGACACTCATTTTGAAAATGCCCTAGACGGTGACATTTATAACATTCCACTGTGCTTTTGTCTCTTCCACGGCCTCTTCCTCTGCCTCTCCCATTGAAACCTCTTCCCCTTGATGTCATTCCTCTTCCACGGATAGATCCTATTCCACCATGAGTCACCTTCAAGACTTGATCATCGGTTTTGTCAACCTTTTTGAATTTTTGCTCATGAACAGTTAGAGAGCTCTGCAGTTCATCGAGATGAATGCTTTCGATCTCCTTAGATTCTTCAATTAACACCACCACATACATGAATTTTTCGCTGAGAGTTTTGAGAATTTTCTCTACTACCTTTGAGTCATTCATTGTCTCTCCATTGCTTCTCATCTGGTTTGTGACTGCTAACACTCTCGTGAAATATTCCTTCACGCTCTCAGATTCTTTCATCTCCAAAACCTCGAAGTCTCTTCTTAGCTTCTGCAGTAAGGATTTCTTCACTCGTTCATTTCCACCAAATTTCCTTTTCATTGACTCCCAAATGATCTTGGAGGTTCTCCTGTCCAAGATCTGTTCGAAGGTTACTCTATCAATGGATTGGTAGAGGTAATGTTTCACCTTGTGGTCATTTTTCTTGGCTTCTTCCAGTTGTTGCGTCTGTTCCTCCGTGAGCATCATTGATGATTCTTCGAAGCCAGTCTCAATCGTACTCCACAAGCCCTTTGATCTGAAAAAATTCTCCATGACCTCACTCCAATGATCCCAGTGCCCATCGAACTGCGGCAACATCATTTTCTCATCTCCCATTTTTCACTCTTGAAGCTACGGCTTCTTCTCTCTCAGTTTCCACACGCTAACGGAGCTCTGATACCAATCTGAAATATTCAAGGCTCTTTGTTTAGAATACTGAAAAACTGTCTTGCATTCAATGGAAATCATGGCCATAAAATAGCCTTACAGAAACAAAAAGAAACGATACTTGCACTAGTGAAACAGAGTAACAAAACGTGAGCCGTAATACTCGGACTCAACGTCGACATTAATCAAAAACAACATCCAAGTCAAACATAATTAATCTAATGGCTATAATGCTCTTATTCAATCCAACGGTTACCTTTACTTCTGAATCAATTTGCTCCAACAGAAACAAGCTTTGCATCCAGCAACCACAAGCATATCTTCTTCCTCGTCATCTTTTTCCTCTTCGTTTTCTTCTACATATTCTTCCTCTGATGAAGAGCTTTCGCTGTCATAGTATGAACTATCTTGTTCAGCGCACATGGTTCCCTTTGATTCTCCACTGTCATGATCTGCTGCACTCATCACTTTTATGTTTTTCTAGTTAGTCTAGATTTTAATCAAAAGGTACAAATGTTTTAACTTTTTGATTTTAAGGCTAAATAAAGCCAAAAAAAAATTCTTTTCTTTTTGGTAATTTTTTTAATCTTTTTCTTAGTATGCTCTACTTTCTTTGCAAATTGCTAGATCTATATGTTAGCAAATGACTATGTACTTTTCTATGCATATTTGTGGTAGCTCTCAGACAAATCACTGAACAAATGTTTGCTTGTTTTTCTTTTCCTTAGAAAAATAATCGTATCTAGGAGATGAATTGGATCAGATGAAAAAGCATCAAATAAGCTGGAGTATATAAAATCTTCTTTTCTATTTATCCAAAAGCACAAATCTCAGAACTTAGTTTCATGCATGGTCAATCCTTTAAACTTTTTGCCATTAAAATTTCTACAAAAAGATCTAAACGCAAATTATCCACATAAAGTGTTCTGAAAACAAAACATCTTTAACACAAAGCCGGCAACAAAAAGCCCTAAATGAGCAGTTTATGCATCACAAGGACAAAAAAGAATTTAACTACCAATGTACATTTAATGGAATCTAAAACACGAAAACGACACAAGTTCGAAGTTTCTGTAGTGATTGATTTAACTTAGAAAGTAAAAAAAAATGAAAAAAAGAAAGAAAGAAGAATTTAATTTGTTTTTTACCTTGAGATCAAGACAGTGTTTCCAGTGACAAGGAAGATATATGTGAGAATTTAGGTCAAATGTTCTATCTGAGATGGAAGTGTGTTCATCCCTCATCGATTATCTGTCTATATGAATAGATTTGATGAATTTGTTACTAAGAGAAAAAGAAAAAAATCATTTCAAATATACCAAATTTGTGATAAATAATTATGAAAAAAATCATTCACCAAATCTTTATTGTAACTATCTATATGCAAACAAATCTACTATCCATTATTTGAGAAATGAATATTCAAAATATGTTGACCAATTAGGTGACTAAAACTATGGTAAAAATAACAATGGCTTAGAGCATATTTAGAGAGAATCTCTTATTGGGTCTCTTACTAATTAAAAAAATAGAAAGTAAGAAAAAAAGAAAATAATATCTCATTTGTTAACCTTTAAAAACTTCTGAAGAGAATTATCTAACATAGTTTTATAATTGAAAATTTAAATAAATAATTAAACTATTTTAAAATTATTATAATAATATATTTGAAAGACAAAATACAAATGCTCTTTTAACACTCCTTGCTTTCAAATAATATGCTATTTTATATTATTCTTGCTACTTGTTAAAAAAAAAAAACATTCCCCGAAGAGTTAACTATTTTTACAGCTTTTGCCATTCGGTTTTGCCAATTTTGAGTCTGAATTTGGTTATCTAAACTTTATTCATCCTTTGTTACTTGCCATCGTCAGTTCCCTCCACTTCTTTACGTTTGTTTTTCGCTTCGACGCCAAGTGTTACCATAGCAAAACTGGATCGATACTGGACAAGTACGTACGACAAGAAGACCTTTTATATGTGCCGAAGCGAAACATCGACGGTATATAGTATATCGGCATTTGTGATGCTACTTATTAGCCAACACGTTAACGGAGTTACAAAATGGCTATGCCTCGGAAAGAACCGCATCAGTATTGTTTCTTACATAGTCTGGACTATTGGTATTATCAACACTGAAATGATCAAATAAGACTTTGGGTTACAACTCTTTCAGTAAGACAGTTTATGGGAACTGAAATCATAAATTGTTACTGAAAAATCAAAGACTACATGAGTTTGTGATGGAATCTCAACTTCATGAATCAGGCCACTATCAACTGAATGGTGATGGAAGCTCTGCCTCTGCATCAGCTTCAACCTGAATTGGTTCTAAAAAGTTCTGCATTTTCCGTTACTCGCCAAACTAATGATAGAAGATAGAAGTTCTATGTATAATTCAACTTCCTAACAGTCATTTTAGAAAATATGCAATTTTAAATGCTCGATGACAGACATGTATGAGAAGACTTTTGTTGTTTTGCACTTAGCAACTTCTTACAATTATGACACAAACTATTTCAAAGCAGAAAAGTCATGTATCTGTTATTGAAACAACAGAATTACAAATAACTTGATCCATAGGCTGAATTGATTCACGTGTATTGCAAGTTGCCTTGAACCAAAAATTGTCATTGGCACAACTGGAACATGTCTAATCATTTTCTCTTCAAACCCCTGTTTTTAACCAGTAACTCATAGTTTGTCGTACGATTATCATGCGCAATTTAGAAACTTAAATTTGTAAGATAATGTAACTATTCATAAAAAAAAAAAAAGATAATCTAACTAACGATATTTATTTTGTTACTTTACTACAAGTATGGATATTACAGGTTTAGTGACCCCGAGAAACATTTTTTGTCGAAAGTTTCTAGAATCGTTTCTTGTTCTCTCTCTCTTAATTTGTTCTTTTATTCTTATATACTACTCTCTAACAAACCACACATGAAGAAGCTCTTAGTATCTAGTTTTAAAAGCATTACTTTAATGTGCTTCGAGTTTTGAAAATGGTATATTCTGAACATTTAACAACCATCTAAACTCTAATCACCCAATTCTCTAATCTATTGAATAATTTAGTATGGTTATATCCGGTTCAAATAATATAAACAACAACTAATATGTCATAATTTTTGTTCCAAAAGTATAACATGGATAACACATAAAACGCCTATGAATAAAATTTCACAGCATACTAAACATATATTTATAGATTTGAACAACTAAGAAAGTAAAGCTTATATCAAAATCCGTAATATAACATTTTCTTAAAATTTTATTCAAATAAATAGATATAACATTTTCTTAAAAATGATAGTTATTAACTTATTATTATCACCGCTCCTTGTAGAATGTAGTTGTTGATAGCTTGGAATATTTGATATCCTCTTTCCAACGTCTGAATTGTGATATTTTTTTCACTTATTCATCCCAGATAATAATAATAAAAGAAAAAGTAACATTTCACCCAAAAAAACAAATGTTAATAAAAGAAAAAAGTTTCCAAGAAAATTTAGCTACAATTTTACAAAAAAGGATTATGATACCAAAAAAAAGAGAGGAAAAAAACCCATGAAAGGTGGAGTAACATGTTGCAATCATTATGATTAGTACTCATCTTTATTATTTAAGAGGCGCGCGATTCCTCAGGGCTCATTTCATTGACCAACTTTAATGCAACAACTCTTAGTAACACATCCCCTTTACATTATACTATTATCTTCTCAACTTGGAAGGCATCACACAGCTCTCATTTTAAATGCTGCCATCCTTCGAAATCTCAGACTCATTTTAACATTTTACTGTCTGAAAATTTTGCCATTGGAACTTGTGCTTATGCCACTCACAAGAGAAAATACTAAGTTACAACAATACAAGATTTTAAAGAAAGAAAGTGGAAGAAACCTAAACATATCCTCATTTGAATAATTAAGGGGAAAGGAAAAATAAAGAGAGGGGTTATGAATTCAAGCAGAATATGGTCGATCAAAGTGAAGTAGCTGTGCAGCACATTTGGGACAGTCCTCGACAAGCTTAGGAACCATAAAGTACATGAAACAAGCTTTGCATCCGGCAACCACAAGCACATCTTCTTCCTCTTCTTCTTCTTCTTCTTCTTCTTCTTCTTCTTCTTCTTCCTCGTCTTCCTCTTTCTGATTCTCTCTTGATGATGGAGATGACTCTGATGAAGACTCTTCGCTGTCGTAATATGAGCTATCTTCTTCTGAGCACAAGGTTCCATATAATTCTCTACTGTCATGATCTGCTGTATTCATCACTTTCCTTGGATCCTCTTTCACCTTCATTCCGTTTTTCCAATTTATGTAGTAAATCTCTCCTGTCTAAAAAAAACCCCACCTCTCGATGTCAATCAAAAGTAAAAAAAAGTTTAACCCATTTTTATGTTACGGCTAATGCCAAAAACTTTTTTAAAAATCTGTTTTCTTAGCACTCTACTATCTTTGCAAATTGTAAGACAAAAAGCTTGGGTACTAGATCTATATATTAGCAAATGACTATGTACTTTTTATATGTATATATGTGGTAGCTCTTAGACAAATCATTGAACAAAAGCTTGTTTGTTTGTATGTTTTATTTTCCTTAGAAAGAAAATCGTATCTAGGAGATGAAAGACTGGCTGAAAAAGCATCAAATAAGCTATATAAAAACTTATTTTCTATTTGTCCAAAAGCAAAAATCTCAGAAGTTAGTTTCATGGCCAAGCCTTATGCCATTAAAATTTTCTGAAAAATATTTAAAATCAGTTTGTCCATATAAAGAAAAAAAAACCAAAAATCTTAGACATATAGCTTAAAATTAAAGGCCCTGTGAGCAAATATATGAATACGGTCTGAAGCAATAAATGCAACACAAGGAAACAAGGAAGCATTAAAAAAAATCGAAATTTATCTCCCAATGTTACATTTAATGCAGTTCAAAACACGAAAACGACACAAGTTCGAAGTTTCTCAAGTGATTGATTTAACCTAGAAAGCAAAAAAAAAGGAAAGAATCTCATCTCATTTGTTTGATTTATTACCTTGAGATCAAGACACTGTTCCCAGTGACTTGGAAGAGACATGTGAGAATTGAGCTCCAATGTTCTATCTGAGACCGGAGTGTGTTCATCCGTCATCGACGATCTACCAAAACAATCTCCGACTCTTCTTCTCCGATCACTCAGAGAACAATTCTGCATCGATTTCTCCAATTCCGTTATCGGCTCCATGTTCGGTGCTTTCATCTCTTTTCCCTCTCAAAGACAGAGAAGAGAGAGGAACAAAACGAGACTTTATTTTGATAAGAAAAACTAAAATCAAGGATAGGGGTAATTTCGGGAATAAAATATGGGGTTAGTTGAAAGTACACGCGCCTTGAGGGGAAGCGCGTGAGAATTCTTGGGTAAAAGAGAAAGTGGACCCGTAACTGTCAGACACCAAAGTGACTACAGAAGCTCGCACTTCGTCTCACGTCCGTGTTACCGTGTCGTTGAAAACGTATGACCATTAGGTACACACGCGCGGGTTAGGCGCGTAATGATTAGCTTGCGCGTGGTGTGGTGTGTTGGTTAGTGTCCGGTTTAAAATAAGAGGAGAATAAAAGTTTAAATCTTGGGAACGGTTAAAGTGGCAACCCTGAGAATTTTGGTTTTTGGGAGTAGGAAAAACTCTGTCAAATTATAATTATAATTAACGTAGCTATCGAAAAGAATGCCGGAACTTCCTTTGTTTTTATTTTTTTTTAGCTCTGAAATCTTACAAAATTAAAAAAAGGTTATATTTTTAATCTAACATGGATTTGTTTTAGTTATGTTTTACATTGGTATTTTCTTTTTCCAATCGGATTTTGGATTTTGGATGTACAGAAGTGTTTGAATGAAGTTTTGATTTCTCAATATATTGCTTTATTGGTATTATGTCCGTATCCTAACTAGCCTTCCATTTCTACAACTAGCTATTTAATATTTGATTCAAAGAATCAACTAGAAATACCCAACCAAACTATTGTCCATGGTCGTTGTATCTCCATCGCTGAAAAACGATCACTGTCAACATTTCCAAATTATTTACTTTTGGATGAATGAGTTGTAATTGTGAAATGTAACTGAAGATAACTTCTAAAGCTAGCTAATAAGCCTCTACTAAGATATACAAGTTCAAATCCAGTTCCGCTCCACATATACAAAGTAAGTGTACGTAAACGAAATATCCAAAGTATATAAATCTCTTTTACCTAACGATCGATAGACTCCTGTTTTAATCACTCGACTTTATCATAATCACTGTCGTCTACATGAATTCACTGAAATCCACAAATCACTTAATTGAGACCACCATATCACCTCACGTATCTTCAAACTTATATGTCTATATATATGCGCATATATATATATATTTTTGTTTGATATAAGATATATATATATATATATGCATATATCAATCACATAGTATCACTTTCCATCTCATTTACATAGCAAAGAAATATGCGATTTGTCACAGTCTCATGCATATTGCATAACATATCAGGCTTTCAAAAGACAGCCATTCTGTACTATCATATGATCCATTTAGATTTATAACATTTTTTAGAATGTTATGCGTCAACGTTTAACTTAAGTTCAAATCTAAAATTTCAGCTCAATAAGAAAATTAAAATTAACTTTTCTTTAACAAAAAAAATATTAAATTTCTTTAAAAAAATTCGATGGCTTGAGGTTTGGTGCATACATTAAAACTCAATAGCAACCAGGATGATATTCATGGGATACGATAATAAAGTATTGACCTCGACAATGAAACGAATCTGGCCATGAGGTGGCAATTTAAAATATCTGAGCCTAAATAATGCAATATGATGCGTGGAGCAAAATAATTGAAGAGTAGAGATTTTCATTTTAGAAGAAGTCAACCAAATTTTAAAGAAAATGTAAAGGCAAGATGTCAATCAACATTTTAGGCCATTCGAGTGAAGTATTTCTTACTTGCAATTATTAAGTTTGTAATTTTTTTTTATAGAATCTCACTTCAGAAATCTGTTAAATAATAAAGTCAAGAACATCACGATTAAAAAAACAAAAAGTCAAGACCGTCACCATGTTCCCACTTTCATTTTTAGTCTATATAACAATACACAGAAGAATGAAGGACAAGAAAAGAAATCAAATAAATAAAATTTAATTTATCACCAAAACTATCGAAAGCATGTGATATTTAAGATATTAGGTACAAACATGAAGCATGCTATATTTGTGTAGTGTGGTTATTTTTTATTTTTTGGGGTTTTAAAGGTTACTTATTAGGTACATCATGTATATATAACCAGGCTTCAACTAGCATAACTTTTATTATTGAGCTTGTACAAAAACCTTATCATGACATGTCCATACGTGCACACACACACACACGCAAAGATAACTAATTACAATTGCTTAACATTAAAACCAAAACAAAAACAAACTTTTATTTTACAAAAATACAAAAAGAAGAAAATAGAGAGAAGGAATTGTGATAGATAAAAATATGTGAAGTGACAATATGATTTTTACATTATACCAAATAAAGGTGTAGTCTGGAGGATAATGACGCTTCCGTAAATTTTTTTAAACCATAAAAAAATGAAAATAGTGAAAGAAGAGAAGTGCAAGGGAATCTGTTGGAAGTGTAGAAAGAGAAAGCGACCACCACACCACTCCAATCCAGTGTAATTCTTTTTTTCCATCAAAAAGATTTAGCTTTTACGAAATATTGTTTATATATATATATATATTTATACATTGCTAGTAAAAGTTGTTTTAGTTGTAAAATACAGAAAGAGAGACAATGGGGCCTAAGAAGGGAATCTCTGTGGAGTGACAGAGATGTTTCAGATCGAAAGAGAAGCCAAAGTGTGTCTGTGACTCTGTATGTTTGTGGGTATCCTCTCCTTCTTTATCGAAACCAAATACTACCATTTTGCTTTTTAGTTTTGGAGTTTAAAACGAATCAAAATAGTATTAACTTGTGTTTGGTTAGTATGGTTACAATGGCCATCAAGCTTAAATGATTTACTAATGACTGACTATATTATAAATTTCTAATAAATGGACTATCTTTTTTACTGATAATCTCGTTTAACGATTGACGATTTTGGGAATTGATGCAGAGGAACATATATTCAGAAAATTATGAGAATCTCAGAAACATTTATTCACTTCTGATTTGCAGAGGAACATGTTGTCATCCCTTGTAGGGATCTTATCTTAATTACCCTAAGAAAACCACTTATTCTTTCATTTCAAAGTTTATGGGCTTAGACTTGGGCTTTTCTGAAACATTGACTAAAAAGCCTTGAGCATTGATCTGGATTCATTTCATGTAGCTCACATTGGTTGCTTGTCTCAAAAGTTATTCGTGAATGACGAAATGTGATTTAAATAAAAGATAAGATTGCATAACATAATTACTAACCAGTCTAAAGAGAAATCACAGTTCTTTCTAGTTAGGATATAAAAAACGTAGACAAAAAAGGGAAAAGTAGACGTATATAAAACATTTGTGGATAACCAAAAGAAAATAGCGATGAAAAATTATCAAGTCTAGGATATAGGAATCTTCCGGATGTGTGATCCAGGGCCTTCAATCTCTTTGAATTATATCACCGTTGAAACATTATGGTGCCTTTGAAGCAATTGAGTGGCTAATAAAGGGGGAAAACAGTATTTTTATGGGTTCATTTCATTGCTTCATCATTATCTAATACTCTAATAGTATGTTACAATAAAACCAGAAAGCAATCGGTAATTTCCTTCTGAATATATTGAGATTAGATTATTTATTGACATATTGTCACTCAAAAGAAAAAATTAACCTTCAATTAGTTTTAAATTATTAATACAGGAGACAAAATGTGATTACTATAATATTATCATTTACTTTTATTTTAGAGTGGCAAATATATTAAAGTGAGATATATAGTATGGTTGAAGCAAATATTACTATTATATAATAGAGTTTAGGGAAAATAGTGTAAAATAGAATCTGATTTGATTTTTGAAAAGTGCATTCTAAACCTTCCGTTCATGTTATGAGTTAGGACAAAACAAAAAGTGATCTGAGATGTATTTTTCTTTAGATTCGCCAAAAACGAAAACCCAAATAATATGGCAATTTTATTCACCGTTGGATCTCTCACTATCTAATTATTAACCGTCGATTATATAGCGAGGTCATTATATACGACTCTTTACTTTTTCCAGGACAAGAGTTAGATATTTTCATTAATTGAGATTTATAGCTGAGTTCTGTTTTGTCTTTTGTCATCTTTTTGCATTTAATTATGATGAGTAAAGCTCAAATCAAATGTCAATCTCATCTCCTTCAATCCATCGCTTCATCACCAAAATCACCTTCCATAATCTTAATCTCGCCTCCTAGTTTCTGGAAAAGAGAATCACCAGAAAATGGGTAATTCAACGACGGAGAGTGTGGTGGCGTGCGAATTTTGCGGCGAGAGAAGGGCGGTTTTGTTCTGCAGAGCCGATACAGCGAAGCTTTGTTTGGCTTGTGACCAACACGTGCACTCGGCGAACCTCCTGTCACGGAAACACGTGCGTTCTCAGATCTGTGATAACTGTAGCAAAGAACCAGTCTCTGTACGTTGCTTCACAGATAATCTTGTCTTGTGTCAAGAATGTGATTGGGATGTTCACGGAAGCTGCTCCTCCGCCGCAGTCCATAATCGCACCGCCGTGGAAGGGTTCTCCTGTTGTCCCTCGGTTTATGAGCTCGCTGCTGTATTTGAAATCGATTTGGAGGGGAAGAAGAAACAAGAAGATGAATTGCCGGAGAATTTTGGGATTCCGTCGGATTCATGGAGTTGTGGATCTAGTGTAGTTCAAGATCTGGTAGTTCCTTATGATAGTTCGATAAAAAAGCAAAGACCTAGTTTGGGAAGGTCTAAGCAAGTAGTGTTCCAACAGTTGGAGGATTTACTGAAGAGAGGTTTCGTTAAAGGAGAAGGTGGAGGAGAAATCATGGTTCAAGAGAGAATCAACGGTGGAGGAAGCATTACTCAGCAGCCTCCAACGACGTCTTTGATTTTGTCAACAGAGTATCAAAGTCCTTGTGGTAATGCTATGCAATGGAATGCTTCTAATTATAGCTCTAGCCAGAGCTCTCAGGTCCATCTCTTTCTCTTTCCTAATTCTTTTGTGCTTATGGGAATGTTGATGATTTTTTTCTGGGTTGTTCTTTTAGAGCTATACTGTGTTTTATGGTCTTTGGTTCACAGTTGACGTGACGTTTTTGCAGATATGGGATTTTAACTTGGGAAAGTACAGTAACACTGAGGAAGCTAGTCCAGTCGAACCTAAAGGCTCCACTTTTACATTCAACAGCTTTACTCATCTCAAGAATGATATACATCCCACCAATATCAAAGCTTTCAGAGATACTTACCAGGTAATAGCAAAGTGATTGTGATTAAGTTTGGAATCGTATACCGCTTTGTTTGTCTTTGTAAAACACAACACAGAATCGCATTAACCCAAAACACTCGATACTCTGAATATGTGAGGCATTCCCCATATATAATAACCCTAGTTGGTGACTGATTTACTGATATGGTTATGTATAGCTGTTGGTTAATTTTTCTTGGTTTTTTTACCTCTGCAACTATGTACCAGTTTACTCCATCTTGGATTCAATAAAAACAGATGTATTTATATCATAACTTAAGCTGTACATGTTTGGTATATCTTTGTCGGTGAAGTGTGATACTAATTACAAAGATATAAATAGCAGGACGGTTCCATCCGCTCAACTTCCACCAAGAAACAGGAAATATCTATGAGCAACAATCTTCCCACTGCCATTCACTCACATAAAAGTTCTACAGACTCCAGAGACTTGCATTTCACCCAACATATTCATATGACTAGTAATCAAACCACAAGAGATGCTGATCCAGAGCGGATGGCACAGAATAGAGACAATGCTATTCAGCGGTACAAGGAAAAGAAGAAGACTAGGAGGTAAATTGTCTTCTTCTTCTTTGAATTTTGTTAGTTAAATAATTGTGTTTTCAAAATCCTAATTCGTAATTGCTTCATCAGATATGATAAGACTATAAGATATGAAACGAGGAAGGCCAGAGCTGAGACCAGGTTGCGTGTTAAGGGCAGATTTGTGAAAGCTACAGATCCTTAGTTGAGTATCTTGCCTCGTTAGGTTTTACATGTAAGGTCATAAGTTAGGAACTTTTGGTTTTTTTTCTACCTCACCTACCTTGTAATTGTAAATGCATATGATCGATCTTCAGCTGTATAATGTGGCTAGTTTTTGTCTCTTTTTGTTTGATTTGGTTGTCTTTGTAACATTTCTATTTACCTTCTAGAATTAAAGTTTATCTACTGGGCAAGAGTAGTAAACATTGGGGAATCTTATAACTTTAGCAACCAATAAAATCATCAGTAAAAAAGACCATATTCAACAACTGATTAAATTAGAATTCTTTAATACAATCATGATTTATTTTCAGTAGTTCATGAATTCAGTAAAGAAATAACGCAGTTGACAATGACATTTTCAAACCGAACGCACATAAGGTTCATCCAACAAGAAAGAAAATTTTCACCTCAGAATTGACTTTAAAATTCGTGGCTTAGACGCAATATTTGTCACACTTCAGAGTTCTTTTTTTTTTGGTCAGGAGTTACCGGTGATTTGGTACCATAACTGGTGTATCAAGTTGCTAACTTTTGCAAACAAAAATTATATTAAAATAAAGAAGCCAACCATGCGTATTTGTATACCCCAATCAAAAGAAGACTGAAGACTTACCCGCAACACTCGGACGTAAAACATGTTACATCACTGAACAAAAAACCAAAAGTTTCTTTGAATATAAATGAAGATGGTCAAAAGAGTACATCAATTTGAAAATTACATGATTGAAGAAAAAAAAACAAAATTCCTCGGCAATTATTTATAAATGCTGGCCTCTATTTATGCTGTCATCGTTCTCAAAACAGGGATCTGCTACTGTATGTAATAGGAAACTAAAATCATCCGTGAACCTAAAAATGGAAGAGATATTTACATATATCTGCAACTATAGGGAATGTCTTCTTCCCCCTCCTATGGTTTTGACGAAGCTACAATCATGTTACAGCTTATATCCTCCTCTGCAAATTCACCAATTATAACCAATATCAGAACATTTCTCCATTTCACATTTAAACGGACAATTCTTTTGGTAACAAGGTCCGAACCAAATTTCGAAAGTATCAGTAAATGGGAATTAGTATATAACACAAGAATTTGATCAAAGATCACAATAGGATCTTATCGATTCGTTGATAAAAATAGGATCTACCCAGACTCAATGATAAAGGTAGGATCACTTCTTATCGATTCGTTGAGAATGGAATAGATTTTTGCCTACCTCTACATGAACTTGACACATAAGATCACTTTCTGATTCTAAAAAAAAAAAAAATGAACATTATCAGAGTGTATGGTTTACCTCTTGATTTGACATTGTTACGTGGTCTGCACGCTCAGGAAGAGCCGTTGGTGGTGGATGGATCAATGACATTGGGGTTAAAGGAGGTGAGGCAGAGGCTAAATTTTTAGCGCCCAGATTTGTCTTAGACATATCTAAATCCGACGCTCTAAGGTTGCTAGTAGGTATAGAGAAGCTACGAGTGATTGCAGGTGGTATTGGGAGAGGAGAAGCTGAGTTTGTAATTACAGGTTTACTAACCAATTGGCTCTTCAAACCCAAGGGAGCAGAGTATCCAAATTCCCTAGAGTACTTAGTAGAGCTTCTTGGTGGTGGTCTAGGAAGCTCATGGAGCTCGCTTATTTTCGGTGTTGAGACAAAAGTAGGGGAGGCAGTTGGAGATGATGATGAAACTTTTGGTAACTTAGAAACTGGATTCCTCGGAATTGGACCAGAGTACAAGTGAGGTGCTGAAGACAGAGGCTTGTTAGGTAATGGTATACTTGTCAGTGGACCAGAAAACGATCGTCTCTTGAGTGTCCCGAGACGAGAGTACAAGAGTCCATTGGCTAAAGGTGGAGGCAACCGCGAAGATGTGTTCTTGTTACTCTCCCTCAGGACTTGTTCTTTCAAGGCTACCACTGATCTAGAAGAAACCTTTGCAGGCGCACGAGCTTCTAGTGGGGATGAATACCAAATCTTTTTTGTAATTGCCTTCGCAGGATTAGATACAGCCACATTGTTGCTACCTGGACTTGTGGGGCTTTTTGTTGTTTCCACAGGTGTTGGCAATGCATAAGTGCTGAATTTCCGTGTCACAGATGATCGCATCCGTAACAGTTTCTCCGGAGGAGTTGTGTGGTTATCGGCAAAAAGCGGTGCTGATTGGCTCCCTGTCCTAACATCTCTCCTAAACGAATAAGATTTCCCATAGTTCTGTTCCTCATTTTCCTGCTTAAAAAAAATTAGACTGGTAAGAAAGTCATGCAAAGATACAAATTAAATTCCTGGGAACTATGAGCAACCTCATAATTTTTCGAAAAATAAAAGCAAAGAAGTGGATCAGAAGTAAAATACAGCTTTTTGTTACCTGTGCAGCATTTGGTCCTGCAACTAGAGGAAATCTGATGTCTGAATGGCCCAACTGCATGCATTAGGCAAACATCTTTTAGGGAAAAAAATAAAATAGCCCAAGATACAAATATCACAATATTGAAAACCAATTTCCACGGATTCTACTCCAAATGGCATTTTTCATCCTTCTAGTCTAAATGGTATTCATCATCCTTACCAGGAAGTAGTCCAGAAAAAAGAGGGGTCATGTAGAGATATGACCTTTTTATTGGTATTGGATTTTAAAATGCTTCCTATGGAAAGCATTTCTAGTTTATCAACTGCATTTATAATATATATCTTATGTTTTTCACCTTTAGGAGCAAGATTGTCACATGGAGTATCACTATTCTGTTAACAACCATCAAAAGCACCAATAAAGAAAAACAGGAAATATCATCAGAACCATAAACATATGAAACCATCACCTCTGAGGAGTCACCAAGTGAAGAATCTGCATCTTGGTCCTTGTCATTCACTCCATATTCAAAACTCAACTCTCCATCATTATGCACCTCAGAACCATCGTCCTCAGTGTTTTCTATTTCATCATCTCCATCATCATCTTCTAATCCAGTGAAATGGTAATCAATATGCTGCGACTCAGTTACCATTTGTACATGCGGCTCTACTTCTTCAAGGGAATTAAGAGCCTTCTTGAAGAAGCATAACTGCAGAAACACACAAAAATGTGACATCAAGACGGTGTTCTGATGGTCGGAACAGAAGGAAGAAAAACAGCCCAAGATGGAAAACCTGTGCAGCATGGTGTCGTGCTGCCTGTGTCAACAGACTACGTGTTTGCCCTTGTTTCAGAGATTTTAAACGGAAAACAAATAAAGTTGTCTCATTATCATATTCATCCTGAGCTTCTTGTAGTTGCTGCGTCGAAAAAGTTTCTCCTTTCCCACCCTTCGATCTCCCTTTCTCTCTCTGTTTTGTAAGCATGCCTTCATAAACATTCCTGAAAGATAAAAAGTTATATGAATAGATCCCTTTTTGCTCACTAACATGAGGAAGTTTTGATAAGCGGAGATCATTTAATCACTCTACGAAATGGTTTTCCCATCATGCGACCAATCAGATTTTTAAATCATTCCCCTACAAAACGCACATATCTCTAAATGCTGAACAAAATATAGGCGTTTACCAACAACATTAACTCTTTTTTTTTCAATTATAGTAAGGGCATGTCATATTTCCCGTCTCACTAATAGATGTCTAGATATTAAAAAGATGACAAGGCAAGAACAACCTTTTCTCATCACAAAGCCGCATCATTTCCTGCATCACAATTAAAACACATTACTATCTTCATTTGAAAGGGCTGAATTAGTAAACATATCAAACAACACTTAAATTCTCGTTCTGTCAACATGGAAGTTCATATATATACAGCAAGCATGGGCCGTTCTGACCATCGAAAAAATTAAAACAGATATAGATATCAGAAGAACAAACCTCAACTATACGGAGTTCATTAAGAAGTGACTCTGAGGGGACTGTGATTGTTTGGAATATATGAGACCGCTGAATTAACAATATAATGTTTAGTGGTTAAACAAAGGAAATCAGTTAAAAAAATATTGAACCAGTTTGTACTAGATCTCAAAAACTTACATATTTATCAACAAGTTTTTGCAATTCAAACTGCAATTTTCCCAGCATAAGCAACACTTTACCTGCATAAGAATAAGAGAAGCAGATGTTTCTTTTTTAGATGCACATGATATAGATCTAAGTAACAGAACGAAATATATGTACTGTGCAGAATCTTGGAAAAAGGATAAATGCACAAGATCAAATGTTTAAAACATTAACAAGAGAGATAATAGGATGTATTTAAGGAATCTGCCAGTCAAACTTACCACTTTCTTCATCATCATTAAGAGCAGTTTTTTCAAGAAGACAAGCACCTAGTTCTCGCAAAGATTCAGAAAATTCTGCAAGCAAATGAAATCTTCAAATGATAAGAATATATATATATATATATTTATTATCAAGAAGATGTTTTATCTCTATATATTGGGATGCAAAATGTATCACTTCAGAACTACAAATAAAATCTAAGGTCTACACAGTTAACACGCAGACCTACACGTTTGAAGAATAAAAAATTAATGCAATAGCTCAAGTGTTATAGTTAAATTTATGAATCAATCAATTTTCTAAATCTGCTAGCGAGATCGATTCTGAATAGCACAGTTGTGAATTTTCGGTAACAACAGATTACCATATGCACTATTAGCAGTAGCAGCTGCAGCAGAGAGCAAGCTATCATAGCAATCTCTGATGTCTTGCACGTCCTGTAAAAATCACAGACAAGTGAAACCAATAAAATCAACATTTCAGTAATCTTATTTGAAAAACATAAAGCACCCAAATTCAAAACCTAAGCGCTCTCCACAAAACAAAACTGTAGTCAGTCATATGGTTGGTCAAGTGAAGGAGATGGTCTAATTTAACCACGTTCGAGAGCTAAAAGCTACAGAGAAGCTCAGATTAAAACATGGAAGCTCCAGATCCACTACCCAACTAACACAAATGATTATCTTCAATCCAAAATCTAGTGGTTTTCGTTGCCACTAAACTTAAATTGAAAACTAATTCACACAAAATCCGACGAGAAAAAGCCAAGTACGATTGAGAAAAGCTTCATCGTCAACAGGTAACAAAGAGAAAACGAAGACAATCCAAATTTCTAATTGGATAAGAGATTGGAACCTGCGAAGCCTGGGCTAGCTCATCCTTCTGAGTCAGAGCTCGAGGATCTCTCCTGTCTTTAGATTCATGCTTATGAAGCACACCTCGTAAACGTCGAAGAGAGGTCTTCATGGCCGGAAACGATATTCACCGGCGAATAAAGGAAATCGAAAACGACGGTGAAAGCAAAGAACGGCCAAGGTAGATAATCGCTTCGCCTCCTTCTTCGACTACGAAGCCATTCCAAGAAGGTAACAAACAAAAAACCTAATAATGGCACAAAAATACCAAACCACCCGAGAAAACAAAAAATGGCGTATGTTTAGAGGTAAAGGAAAGCTTTAGATCCTTGACTTCGTCGTCTCTTTTGATTCCTTTATAATTTCTTTTTCATATTATTCTTCGTTCGTAATTACGTCAGCAAGTGTAATTAATGATGGCAGCACATGTTTATGATTTCAATTATGGAACAGTTACACATTAACATGAGTTTTTTTTTTTTTTTTTTTTTGAAAATTAACTAACTGGGTGATTAATTTACAACTACTGTATAAAGTTTTTTCTGCGCCATAAATAAATTAAATGTCACTAATTTTTTATACAAAATATATTTTTAGCTTTCCCAAATCATGATTTCGGTTTGATATGGGTTCGTTTTTTTTTTTTGGTTTATGAATATTATTATATTAGTATTCAAAATATGATACAATAGTACTATCATTTAGTATGAGCTTGATTTCAGTTTGTACTTGAATGTTAGTTAACTATTTCCATATTTTCATATAAATATATGTTATAGATCAATTTCTTATTTATAAATTTGGATTTACAAAATAATAAATAGATTGTGATATGATTCAATTTAATAAACTGAAAGTTTATTGAGTTTATACTTACCAATTATTACAGGGGATGTTAGAAAAGTTAAAAAAAAAAAAAGTTATCTTAAAAGAGTGGCTATCAATTACCAAAACGAATAAATGCTATCATGAGAAATCACCGTGTGGCCTGAATTGCGTAATCACTCGGTAATTAATCATACTAATTTGTTTATTTATTTTTGGCAAAGAATCATACTACTAATTTATTACATTAAAAAAAAAACTTGTTTCAAGCTTTTTTTTGTTATCTAGAGAAATAAACAAAACTTAATTTCCCGACAACTGCTTTCTTCATGATTATTATTATTATTATTGTGAGAGTCATTGGAAGATGTCTGAGTTAAAGCACTGGAGCAAACAGACGCCGAAGATGGTGAAGAACAAGGACACGTTGGAGTCAAATTCAAATCGCAGCATCTTCTTCTTCCCTTCTTCTTGTCTTTTCTCATAAAGTCATAGTATATCATCGGACAACTACGCTTGATCTTCTTCTCCGCCTCCTCCTCGTCACTCTCTGTCTCTTTCTCCCTCTCTGCTCTCTGATCGTCTTCTTTCCTCGTATTATTATTATTATTATTATTATTACTGCTCCTCTTCTTCAAGAACACTCTGCACAGAACCCAATTCATTTTCTGTCCCAAAAAAAAGAAAGATAGTTTTGAGCCAAACTTGTATTGAATCGATTCATAAATATTATATAATTGATCGAATCTTCTTACATATGATTCTTGTTGCGAATCAACAAGGCGATATTCATGAAGAACCCAATTGGTTCTTGTACCGTTGGGTGGTTTACCTTTGTAGAAAACCAGAGTTTTCTTCATCCCAATGATCTTCTTCCCGATTTGTTTATCGATTCCAGTAGCTTTCCAATAACCAGAACCGGTTGATCGGTTCGACCGGTTTCCATTTGGGTATTTAGCTTCCCTTATGCTGAAAAAGTACCTCTCTGAATCACAATCACCTGGATCATCATCATGCATACACCATCACAAGAAGAATTGAATTGGATGAAAACATAAAAAAAATGGATTTGTATTCACTGATTTATTACCTGGTAAATCCCATGGATCGGCTTTACAGACATCGGTTTCGGGTATTACAGAAGCTGGTAAGGGTAAATTGGTCACTTTCCGACACAAATATTGTGTCAGTAGCTCTTCATCGGTCGGGTGAAATCTGAAGCCGGGTGGTAATCTAAGTCCTCTGTTCTTAATAGAGCTCCTCTTTTCCATCGGTTTAAGGTTTGAGGTTCGAACCGTAGAAACAGAGAAAGAGTAAGAGAGATTTTTGAAAATGGAGATGGAAAGTTGAGTTAATTTATAGCAATGGATGGACATGATGTTATCGTATTTTATTCCTACTTGAGCCATGTCGTAATAAAATCAATTTCGTAGCATTACAATCTACTACTATGTATCTCATAGTTTTTGGTATTTTAAACCAAAAAAAATTATATTTTGCCTCACAAAAAATTAATATATAAATATACGAGTAGCAAACAATAACTATTTTGTATAAATATACCACTCCATCTATTATATATCGGATTCATTTAGAATATAATTAAATTTGGTGTATTATCTATCGGATTCAGTTAGAACATAATAAAATCTGGTGTAACCCAAACATAACTTTACCGAATACTTCCTCATTTTGAGTGGTCAAAAGGTTTAAGAATCTCTAAGTTTTATAAATGTTATTTATATTAACTCTGAGATCGTTTAAACAACATGACTAATCACATAACAGATT
Source organism: Nasturtium officinale (assembly GCA_963854855.1). Lineage (NCBI taxonomy): Eukaryota > Viridiplantae > Streptophyta > Magnoliopsida > Brassicales > Brassicaceae > Nasturtium > Nasturtium officinale. Next base: position 6,662,941 of record OY978511.1, on the reverse strand, counting down.
CATTGTAGTAGAGATTTCTTCGTGAACGATTTTCTTAAGTTCTGATCTTTTAGGTGATGAGATTATGTTTCTCTGTCCTATTAGATTATGAGCTTCCAACTCAAAACCAATTGGCAATGAGTGGATTGGCCCATATCCTTTATACCGATGTGGGATATTTATCCCTAATACGCCCCCTCGAGATGATGGTTCTTTTATACCAGAGATCTCGGTATTTTTGGGCAAAGATCGGTGGACCAACTATTGGGTCAGACCAATTATGGATCGGGCTTGACATGTGTGGATCGGGCTCTGATACCATATTAGATTATGGGCTTCCAACTCAAAACCAATTAGCAATGAGTGTATTGACCCATATAATTTATATATTACTCTAGATCCTTTCCTGCAGGATATTTATCCCTAATTTGTCCTTCCTATAAAGTATTCTCTATGTGTTCGTTCTTTTTGAGATGTCTTATGATGGTCTAAAGTCATATGTTTATAGGCGAAGAGAGGAACTGATTCCTCATTAGGATTTTCTTAAGATTTAATCTCAATCGTCTATCAAAATAGAAACTGATCAGAAAAAATTATTTTATTACCAATTTAATTGATTACCAAATATATTATGGAATAACAATATTCTAATAAATAAGACCACATAATAGGAAAAGAAAATATTACTTAATATTCTTTACAAGTTTAACATCTATTAATTAAGCTTCTTAGGATGAGAACATTCGATTTAGACCACATAAACTTCTGCTGATTCTTTCGTTGGTTGATAATTGATAACTAATGTATCTGATTTGATCGTCAAAATATTTTAAAACTTAATTCTTTTTCAACCGTTTACATTAATATATTTTGCAGGTTTATTTACTCCTCAAATATCACAAGAATACCATAAATTTGAATCACGTAAGATATAATAGAAAATCTATACGAATTCATACAATATTAGTATATATTACCGGTCATAAACCATGTTATTGGACTATGATGACATTTTTGTAGTGGTGGCATAATAATTTCGTATGTTTTTGGGAGCAACCGTAGATAGAGATGCGTATGCAACTAAATTTCGATAAGTTTAATTAAGGAGATGTGCTTTCGTGGGGTCAATGAAAGTAACAAGTGCCTTGCAGATTCCTCTACTCGGATGGTCCAATTAACTTTTCCCAATCTAGATAATAAATTACATAACCCTGGTTTTTGTAAACCTTTAACGTATATATATTTCACTAATATGAGTATTTCTTTCTTTTTTCGTCAACCATTCATATGGGATTTTAAACCTACACGTTATTGAATCTAAAGTCTTACGTAAAACGAAAGAAAATAAATTCCAAAACGGTTGGCTTTGTACACCAAGACTGTAAAAGGAGTTGAAATTGAATTGACGTGCTTTCACTAAGCATTTCCATTTCGACGGAATAATATTTTATATGGCATATTGCTGTAATATATCTCTAATATTTGTTGATTAACACAATAATGCCACTATACATATTATTGTATTGATCTGATTGGTGTATAGATCTATATACAAAAGATGTTCATGTGTACTCGCGTAACGTCTTTCAAGATATACAATAAATTTAGGAGCTTAAACAAGTTGTCAACTTGCCATAAATTAAAGAACAAAAGTGGTAATGTTGCAGAAGAAATTAACAAGCTAAACAATTAAAAGATGCAATTAGGTAAATGCTTAATAACACGGAGAGTGGAGAAGTCAATTAGGGCCTTTAGTTGCTTCTAAAACGACCCTCTTCAATTGCGTTGTTGTTTCACCAGAGATCTCATCCTCATTAACTTCTTTTGTCTCACACAGTTGTCCGTACACACCTCCTAATCTCACAAACGAACCAAGTTGCTTTAACAAAATTTAAAGGCTACGAATGAAAAAAAAAACAGCAAGCATTACCAAAAAGGTGATTAGTTCAAAACATATAGAACTTGGACAAAAGACTATAATAAATAGTGGTGGATGTGGAAGTTATTTTTGGTTGAGATTGATTTCTTCGTTATAAATTGGATAATCTTTGTAAAATTATTTAAAATAATTTTTTATATATAATTTTTGACACTTTTTTAAAAGTACAGTTGTTACCGAACTCACTGCAGTTAACCACAAATAATTATATATATACATTGACATTAGACATATATAATTAGTGACAAAATACGTTTAATGTAGTTGAACCGTATCGTATTTTAATGTACAATATGTGATTCTGTAGAATAGCAAATTACCAATGGCTTAGTGAGTTAGTTCTAAATGTGGGGCCCAGTAAGGGACAGTGGAGACTTCAACAATGCCGGTTGCGTGAGGAGAAGGTCAAGGTAATGAATGTCCAAATACTACAATGTAGATTTGTCGTCAACAAATTCATATGGTCTTCTTAATCTTGGGTTTTAGTTGTTGTCTGTATATGTATAACATTATTATTTGTATTTAGGATAAATAAATACTTGGGTTGTGTATAGAAATTTACTAAGAATGAAAATGATTTCTTGCATTTACATACTTACCTCTTTTGCATTTTCATATTATCAATTCAAAGTTGATAAATTTGTGTTAAATTAGGATTGTTGAACTTCCGAAGAATCTCTGCGAGCAAATTTGCATATGATCAATCTAAAAATTAGCATAAGATTTCTTTAAAGGATGGTACATATATATATTAATGGTTTATAACTTTATATATATATATGGTATTCACTCAGTAAATATATCAGATGTTATTTGGGTAAAATATCATTAATAAGACTTGTACGAACTACGAATCACTTAACCTTGTATGCATCTTAGTTTAGGCGAACTTATGTCACATGTAGTTTAGTTTAGATGAATCTCCTCACATCAACTTTTAATCTTTAAAAAACCCGTAAAGTTTGGGCGTATAACAAAAATAATTAAACAATTAATCTCTTAAACGAGGGCCGTTTAAGAAGAAAATTCTTACTTGAGAGATCAATCTCAGTAGCAGAATCTGATCCCACCATTTTTGTATTCTCAGGCAAAGGTAAGATTTTTTCTCCTTCTACGTTGGAGATCGTTCTCAGATTCATTTGTATCGCCCATGAATCGTAAGCTGCATCGTTAGATCTCAGTTTTTGTGTGTGTGTGTGTCTTATAGACTGATATGATGCTATGCTTGATCGATGGATCCGATTGAAATTAGATCTCTTTCTCGATACGGTTGACGTGGGTCTAATTCTATGCCTGAGTTTCCATAATTATGTATATTGAGATTGTTGGCTGATTCATTTTGATTAATTTTTACAAGTGGTTTCGTATTTGTCTAAATGAGATGGTTTATGTGGTTGTTCAGATTCTCCATTGAATGTTCTCTGAGTTTTTAGTTTTTTTTTTGGGTTTGTATAAATTATAATGTTGATTATCCTCAGTGTTAACTTTGAGAAGGTGGTAGTCACTGGGTCATTCATTGTTCATTGAGTATTGTGGATATGTTTGTTTTGTAAACAAAGAAAACATAATTATCAGATTTTCATAGTTTGTTCTCCTTTTTCAGTTTAAATCAAAGTTGAAAATGGAAGGGACTGTGTTCACGCCTTGTTTGGAAGGAATGAAACATGTCAAGTCTGAACATAACGAGATGTTTACAAAGCCTTTTCTAGAGCTTTGCAAGACGATTTTGCCTGTTATAGGTAACAAAAAGATAATATTTTCTGTTAATTCTTGTCTGTCCAAATCCGTCTGAATGGATTTTTTTGTTTTGGAAATTCTGGTTGTTTCTTCAACACTATAAGCTCATTTCTATCTTGTGTTTTCTTCATTGTTCATATGAAATAACAAATGCTATGTTTCCTGTATCATGATCTTCATTTTCTTTGGTTTCTATTTTCCAGATAAGTTTGGAGCCGCTATGACTCTTGTGAAATCTGACATTGGTGGCAACATATCGGTAAAATTCTCTTTTACTTCCCACGACAAATCTACTGAAAGTGCATTGCTTGGTCATGTTCTGGCTCTTCTTACATAGTTATGTGTACCTCTGATATCAGAGAAATAGGCTAGTGAAAATGTCCTGTACTAGCGATATGGTGCATTGGATTATTGTCTTACAATATAAAATTATTGGTCTGTTTCTTGTGTAGAGGTTGGAGAAGAACTACTTGTCTGATCCCGACAAGTTCAAGTACTTGTACACATTTGTTCAAGTTGAAATTGAGTCTAAGACAGCAAAAGGATCGTCTAGTTGTACCAACGGTCTTCTCTGGCTAACAAGGTAAAAGATATCGGCATGTAAACAACACATACCTTTAATTCTATGAGAGCAGCTTCTCAAAACCATAATTCATATAACTTAACTTATGATTGATTCTTTCAGAGCAATGGATTTCTTAGTGGAGCTGTTCCGCAACTTGGTAGCACATCAAGACTGGTCGATGTCACAAGCTTGTGGTGACTCATACCAAAAAACGCTCAAGAAATGGCACGGATGGCTCGCCAGCTCTAGCTTCTCTGTATGTACTTCCTCGGTCTACCTCTCCTTTCTTTGTTTAGATCTGCAAACCAATCTCATTTTGTTTTCCTGAGATGGGTTAAACTTTTTTGTATCAGGTGGCTCTAAAGCTAGCTCCAGACAGGAAGAAGTTCATGGATGTCATATCTGGTTCTGGTGACATCTACGCCGACATGGAAAGGTTTTGCACTGAGTTTGGTCCGTTTCTTCAAGATAATCATAAGTTTCTGGTAAACAAATACTTCAAAAACTTTAAATCATTACAATTTCTTCAGTTTCAACACAAACTTTAATTCTTTTGTTCATGTTGTTTTCTATTTTTGCAGGCTAGTGTCGGTATGGACGACATGAAAGCTTCTTGAGTCATGTTATGGTTATCGCCGGAATTAATCTTCTTTGCCGGGAATTTCATCCGTTTTATTTTTTACTTTCTCCTTTGGATTCTAAAACTTTAGACCTTCCAAGAAACAGAATAAATGTGTCTGCTTTCTATCTGAATGTTCACTTTATATTGTAAGTTTACAAGTTACAACGTACGAGTTAAATCTTATCATCTCTTTTTGCTACTGTTTGGTATGTAATTGTGAATTTTTTCTTTTTTTGATGTTTAAATCATAGTAGCTAAACCATTGAAAACATGCTTCAAGCAATTTGCGTACTGTCACAAAACCTATCATTGTAATTTTATAGACTTAAAGTTGAATCACTTTTATCATTATTTGCAAAATGAGAGGTTTTGTAAATGTACTTACTTACCAATATGCATATTTAAGATATCCTAACATTATGTTTATTAGTAAAATAAATAATAATTATAGAATGGTTCTTCTTGTCTCCTTCCTTTCGACCCGGAAAATGCTCTTGACAACTTGTTTCCTATAGAGGGTTAGATTCACTCTACGTTGCCTCCATTATCATCAACAATCTAAATATATAATTACTTATTATCTGTAAATTACTACTTTGAAACTTTTTTCTCTCCTCTGGTAAAAAAAACAAACAAAACTTAGTGCTCTCCCTCTTCTTCTCTTTGGTTTATCTCAACCAACAACTTCTCGGAGATCTCTCTCTCTCTTTCTTTCTTCAGAAAATTTCAACCTTTTTCTCGTCAAGAGAAAATCCATGCGTTCAAGGTTTTAGTCTTCAGATTTTTCTGTCATTTGGTTTGTTTGAGCCTTGCGTCTTTTGTATTGATTTGTTGTTCTTCGTTTGTTTATCCTGCAAGTTAGGTTTACGGGAGTTACAAAGCTGTAACGATCGTCAATTCTTGAACAAAAAGGTTTTCTTCCGGCGTGTGGATACACACTAACCGGAACCAACTCTTGATAGATCAATGGCGACGACCATGAAGGGTCTTCTCAAGGGCCTTCGCTACATTACTCAGATTTTTGGTGAGTCTCACAGATTTTTTTTGGTAAAATTTAGGAAAACCCTGTTGTTTGTTGGGTTACAAGATTCATTTTGTTGCAGATGAAGAGAAAGAGGAGGAGATGCAGATCGGATTTCCGACCGATGTAAAGCATGTGGCCCACATTGGCTCCGACGGTCCAGCCACCAACACGCCAAGCTGGGTATGATCATACATTTTTACGTATTTTTGTTCTTATCTATCTATTCGTTTGTATACGCATCATCTTCATCTTCTTTTTGGGAATACATCGCAGATGAATGACTTCAAACCTCAAGAACATGAGAAAGGTCAAGTCGTTTCCAGAGGAAATTCCAATAAATACAACCCTCAAGGTTCATTTCTTTGTCTTCTGTATTACCTTAAAAAGTTTCAAGCTTTGATCTGTTCTGATGAATTTGGCCTTTATCTAACCAGAGATGAACCATCGTGGAGCCGGGCTACAAGAATTACTGCCTCCGACCAATAACGAGAAACCAAAACATAGAACAAGGCGGAAGTCCAGTGGGTCAGCTAGTCCAAACCCGGACGGGTCTCCACCTAGAAGAAGCAGTGGAAATGCTGCATCATCAGATGAACAACCGAAGCATTCAAGACATAGTCGAAGCAAACACGGGTCAATGGACTCATCGAATGATCAAGAACCTTCAGTTCGTAGAAGGCGTGGTGGTGAGAAAGAAGTTTCTAATCATCTTCCTGATGGTTCAGCTCCACCACGGAAGGCTACATCGCGTCCGAGGAAACTAAAAGGATCAATAGGAGGAGAAGCATCGATAAAGAAATCATCCAAAGGAAAACCAGAGAATTCAGTTGATACCTGTAATGATTATATATGAGAAACAGAAACCGAAAACATGAAATGTAATTTTCTTGGGCGTCCAGCTGCATATGTGAGTGTTTGTTTTCGTCTCTCTTTTAAGCTTTTCCTTGAAAGCTCAAAAAGGAAAAAACAAAAATATAGCTCATAAGAAAACAGTTTCCGATACAACCAGAGATTTTATTGATAATTACCGAATCGAGAAGGAAATGTAAAGATTGGAAAAGGAGAAGCAAGAAATGTATGTAAAATAAACAGTGAGATGAAACATCATCAACAACCATATAATATATAAAAATCTATTTCTTGCGAAGATCAATGCCGGCTTTCTTGGCAACAGCATCGAGTCCGTTCTTCTCAATGGTCTTCAAAGCCTTAGTGGATAAACGAAGTTTGACGAAACGTTTACCAGCTTCCCACCAAACTCGTTTGTATTGTAAGTTGACGAATTGCAACTTCTTGGTCTTGTGGTTTGAGAAAGAAACTTTGTTGGCTCTGTTTGCTTTCTTCCCAGTAAAAGGGCATATTCTTCCTGACAATTCAAAACACGAAAGAGACTCAAATGTTTCAAATAGCTATGAAACTGCAATCAATCAGAGGTTCAACAGATATGTTAAGCCAATAGTAGCCTATTACAATACTAGTTAGTATCAACACAAGCCTATAAAGAATTGGAGTGGGCAGTTTTATCTAAATCAAAAGAGTCTGATATAATAAACTAAGTCTGATAAATATATGTAACCTTTCATTCCACAAAATCAAACCACATAAATTCGCAATTAGACATGAATGAAACAAAACGAAGATAACATTGCCATCCTTCTTCTAAGCTCTAACGAAAAGGAAAAGAGATCATTACGGGCGACAATTGGCTGAATTCCGGGAAACGAAGGAGCTGACATACGATTGATGACGTCACTGGGACCATGTGAAATTCTTACGCCACTGAGCTGGGAAGTGAGAAAACCAAGCTCCTTTGAATTCACCGTTGACTTAGCGACGGACTTTGCTGATGAAGTCATTCGTAGCCAAGCCCCCTGCGTCGCCATTGTCGTCATTTCTGCTTCTTTGTTACTGCTTCGAATGTGCTTTTGGTTGGATAAAGGAGATTGGGTTCATTTAAATTTTTTAAATTTTTTTGTTCAAAATTAAACTCTCTTGTCGATTCAGAAGGTTACGGTTCAGTATCACCGGTTTTACAAGGATGTCAATTCCGTTTCTTGTCAACTCACCCGGTTCAAACAAACCCAGAAAAAAATGGACCGAAGCCACGAAAACAAAAGTAGAGGTTCCATCTTTCACTTCTTAGATTCACGCATGCACAAAAGTAACGAAACACAGGTGGTAATATAAAAACCCAACGATCACAAAGAGATATTTTATCACGGTTTTTAAAGAAATTTAGATGCTATGTATCTCTGAACCCGGTTCGAATCGGTATGTGGGCCAGGGTGAGAAGAATCAGAGACTTAGTCACTTGTTGGGACGTCGTAGATCAGGTTTATTTACCCACTTGGGAACCTCATCTGGTAAAGCTCTTTAGAAACATATTCCACTTTCACAATCCGGTTTTCGTAGAGCCTTCCGTGCAACGAATGCGCTGCATCAAGTGTGGCTTCTGGTCTTCTGTACTCGATGAAGATACAACCAGGTTCAAATACATCCATGGGGTCTTGTTCTTGTACTTCATCTATCTTTTCGCCAGCATCCCATCTTGTCTTCACTGCACGAGTTGATTCTACTTCTTCTTGCAGATTCTCTGACTCGTACTGTGCACTTTCCCCAACAATCTTTTCACAATCGTCATGTTCAGTGGAGTGTTGATCTTCATTTCCTTGAGTATTTGTCTCAACAGCAGTATCTGAGCTCAGTTCGCATAACTTGTCTTCACCTGTCGAACTGTCTGGCCTGACAACCTCTGCAGGATCTACATTGTCTGCAATATCATCAGCTTTATTGGATACCTCGTCTTTCACTGAAACATTCATTTCTTTCGAACCAGTTGATTCTAGGTTCAACAACGCATTCGTTTCGGAACCAGTAATATCTTTTCTCTGGTGTTCAACAATGTTTATCGACTTAATAACCCCAAACCTGCATTATGACAAGATGCAGGGCTCTATTTCTTTATGTACGATCTTTTTAAAGCTCAATGAAGTCATGGGAAGAATAGTCTCAGAACTTAACCTGGCACATTCTAACCGTACATCCTCCAAAACTTCTTTCACTTCTGACTCGGAAAGCGACAGGAGATCTTCTGGGTCAACCTATCAAACAAGAAAGAAGGGTTTTTTTTAACAAGAAAGAAAGAATAACAAGAAAAAGGGATAATCCGATTCTCCTTACCACATTCTTAAGCTTTAGAATATGCTTAGGTTTGCAAAGAAGTGGTTTTGCATGCTCAGGTATCCCATAGAATGGTGGATTCTCATTCACCTGCGTCACATTATATCACATCACTCTCGCAAGTAACTAAAAGGAATTTCTGTTCTCTGCCTCCCATACAAACAGAGAATGAACTAACAAGAATGAAGACGGGTCAGTGAATTACCACTACGGATGATGCATCGGGAAATGCACAAACAACAGTTATTACACTGCCACCTAACTTCATACCATTCAGGCCAGCACAAGCTTTGAGGGTAACAGATCCATCAGTGTACTGAGGTATAGAATTGTAAAACGAGTTAGGAGGATGATGTACGTGTACTTGGAAATACAGTCATATTTATGGTTACTGTCTACAACTTACGAAGAAAAAAATCATATTCCCATGCTACCCGGAAATGAACAATTATATATAACAATCACAAGAAGTATATCAAGATGGCAAACTACGATGGGGGGTATCTGCGTGGAACTTCAGTGCATACAGAGAGTGATCATAAATATTGGCTACAGAAAAAGGCAAGATGAAAGCATCTATCTTCTAACCTCTAGGAAAGTACACCGTTGATTGAGATCATTGTTGGTCACAAACCGGTATGATTTTAATGGTCCAAAGACACTGACAATCTCCAATAGCTGGAAAACGGCAAAGAAGAATCAAACAATCTTATAATTTGAAATATTAAAGAATTATAATAATAGGAGAAATGGGACCATTAGGAGCTTGAGCGTGTCAAAAGTTTCAAAGAATTACAGCTCAGCATACCATTTCAGATGTAGTTGCTTTTGGAAATCCGCCAATAAAGATCTGCAACAAGTACAGCAACAACAACAAGCTTAGCAGAAATAGCAATTAATAGCAAGCAACTAGCATATCCAAAACCGTTTTCAACATTATCACCCATAAAGACGCCACTGATACAGAGAGAATTGCAATTCTATTCCCAGTGTGTTTTTCAATTTAAGCCTTTCAGATTATAATAAGGTAGGCTGACATTTGGCTTTCCAGGTTGAACAAATATGAACAAGCATTCAATCAAAAACACCTACTAATACCAGCCACGCAACAAAATTAATATTTTTCATTATTACTACCGACTACTGCATTAAACCGGAAAGGATATAAATGCTGTCAGCATGAAAAACGTGAAGTAAAATCCAAGATACGCCCCCACATCATGAATGGAGAGGACCAAGTTAAATTTAGATACATTAATGTTTGGTCTTTGGAGCAAGTGTTTTCAAATTACAGTGGTATCGAAATCACAAACTTAAAATTTGATCTGAACTATATACCAAGGGTCACTGTCACTGACCTATAAAATTAATTTATAAAGGAAATATGTTTAGAATATTTAAAAGATATGCTACACTCATTTTCAATACAAAAAAATGTACCCACTGTGAAGAAGTATATTTGGAACACCAATTTATACCTTGCTTGATGAGTCCTCCACATTGTCTCTCAGTGCTTTTGTAGCTGGCTCCTTTTTCTTCAATTCACCGCTCTGCATGAAAATAGCAACCATCTGAAAACCTGCTTCATGGATAGTAACCATAACATAGCTCAGAAATCATAGCAAAAAGATTGGTTTACAAGGCCAAATAGAAGGACAACGTTCACAGCCTTGATAATCAGTCATTTATCATAGTCTTTCCTATAACTTCTCAGCCGAAAATCACAGTAAGAACAGATTAAACATGAAGGAGAAAGACAACAAAAATTCCTTGGTCGCTTAGACTCAAGAAAAATGCTGTTCCACCTTGTTAGGCTCCTCATCCCATAAATAAATCTTTAGGCAAAGGTAAAATTCTATGTATCTTTCACCAACTACAAAAAAAGTTGATCATAAACAACGAGAGCGAGGAATCATTCAAGAGAAAGTGGTAAGAGTTTAGGGCATGAATGCAATTACTAGGAGGTATATCACGAAAGCACAGAGATAAAAAAAATGACACTAAGTATCTGATCCTGCTAAGGAATGAAACACTGAATAGGCGGTCTTTAATTGCCTATGCAAGTAATGTGAGTATTCCTATAACCACATTTAGTTCACAGAAGGACAGAGATAAAAAAAAAAAAAGATGGCTTTAGTATAGGATTATATGATACCAAAACATTTAAACAAAAGGACAAAAAAATCAAGAACAATATACCATAATTCACTCAGGAATCATATGAATGATCTGTATAAATTCCCAAAACCCCAAAAGAGAGAAGAAAGATGGAAAGAAACTTGAAACACAACAAACTCGTCACTACACCTGGGAGTCTTCTTATTTAGCAGACAGCTTCATCACCCTCCTGAATGTGAATTATGACATACCCAACATAAACACCCTATTTAAGAGATTCCAACACACAACAGTCAGAAATACGATTTCACATGTGGCTTGAAAACATATAATTTCAAGTGCAGAAAACCATAAACTACAGTAATTCTTAGTGTAGCATGTTGTTGGTAATATAACAGCACGTGAAAGAAACAGAAAAGTCTTTCATACAAATTGCAGTTAAAGAATAAGATTGCACCTCAATAAATCAAGACCATTCGCAAGTTCAAATCACTCTCACATCACAACTCAATCATGTGACGAAACCTCAAGAAATTACAGGAGTAATTTCATAAATTGTTTCCTATAACCATTATGGAATTTACATCAACAACGTCCAATTTTCTATTCTCAGAGAGCAACCTTAGGGTGGCTAAAGTAACCTGACTGAACCAATCCAAACCATATGTTCGCCACCAAATCTGCCTACAGTTATAAGATGAACAGATGTGGTTTATCAACTGTCTTGCAGTTATTAAACTCTCAAGCAGCAATATGTACTTTATAAACAACTGGATAACAAAAAACGGAACATAATAAAAAAGTTCTCTAATTGCTCTGATTATAGAAGGATATATTTCGTCAATCAAGAGGGTTCAACAGTAATGTAACATAAACTTGCACAAGGCAACGGTCATATATCACAAGAATTAATTCTACCTTGCATTAAAGCATAAATCATTAGAAAAAAAATTATACAGGTCTCAGTAGCATCTTATCAGCTGAACTGAAAGAGGAAAAATCATTTATTGAATCATATTGATGACAACACAGAATAATATTGAAAAAAATTCAGCTAGCTTGCAAAATAAAGCAGATGACAACTGAAAATAACAATGTGGAGCAAATGGCAAGAGTTCTAGAGAAAGAGAATGTAAAGTTGTAATTCTTACTGTTGTTTCGACATAGTCTTTAGGACGTCGAATTTTAAGGTTTGAACCCGCAAAGGAGAACCCATCCAAGGAGAGTGCAGCAGAGGCATCCTGTGGTGTAAGGAACTCCACTAACGCCTGGCTTTTTTCCTTGTTTATCTGTATTTAAAGGACATCAATATTATCAGGTGATACAATCCACAAACATAAGAAAAGTGATATGAATAAGGAAGTCATGCTCCAGAAACATACAATACAGCTAATGCATGGTTCGATTCCTTTAATGTGATTGAAGCCTGAAGATAGCATATAGCCATTGAAGCATTTAATCAGAGACTTCTCTGAGGCCGAATTCGGCACATTTTCTGCGTAAAGTCTCCTCATACGCCTGGTGGACTCAGTCAGTTGAACCGAATCAAATGAAGTGGTTTGCCTTGCCAGTGGTCTCATAAAAGGTGCCTCCAAAATTGGCTTCAAAAGTGCCTCACTGATGGTAGGATATGTAGTTTGAGTTGCTGCTTGGAGAACTGAGCCCGAGAACATGCCAGTACTTACAGTAGGTACCTGATCCCATTTGGCACTTTTTTTATCAGAGGAAAGATTAGGTGGAGAAGCAGCCTTGGCAGACGTCTTCTCCCTTCTTTTACGTGGTGAATATCCACCAAGTTCACTTTTGGACGTATTATACCGTCTAAACTTTTGACTTGCTATGCTTTCCACTTTGTTTTCACTATCATTCAAGTGATGCTTTCCCGACCTATCTTTAGCAGCAATTTCTGATCGCTCCTCGTGGTCTCTCTTATGACGAGAAGTAGTCTTTTCAGCCCTTGGTAAGGAGGATGACCTTTTCTGTATATCATGCCCATGATCTCGACTTCTTGATCTCCTCCTTTTCTCTTTCATGTCATGTTGATGCGATTTTGGTTGTTCCCTTCTCTCCCATCTTTCTGAAACTTCAACACTCTGCCCTTTTCCTTGATCATGCTTCTTTGACATATTCCTCTCCCTATTCTTCTTATGATCTCCATTTTGTTTCTTTCTCTGGTTTCCATTGTCAGGTTTCATACAATTTTCATCTTGAGCTATGTCTGCAACCACTAGGCTTCTAAGACGGTTCCTACTACCAGGTAATTTTTCAAGAGAATTTCTTGCTTGTTCACGGTCTGTTTCCTGAGGGTGGATTTGCTTTTCAGTTGTCTTTGCTGTAGGGCTTTCTCTTTTCGCCTTAATTTTTCTATTCACATCAAGCCCATCTCTATCTGTCATTGTTTTTTTTTCTGTTGTCGGGAATTCTCCTTCAATTTTTATACCTGCAGCAAGGTCTTCTTTCTTCATCTTTTTATCTAGTCTTTCCCCCCTACAGCTACAATCAGTTTCTTCTTTCTTTCTTCGTGTATCTTTAATATGTTCTTCTACTAATTTTGTTTCACCAGTAGAGCCCTCTCCTTCTGCCTTCCTTTTTCTATTTGTATGAGGCTCCTCCTCTTTTATTGGTTTATCTAGTTTTTCTCTAGACATAGAATTGGCCTCTTTCTTCTTTCTTGAACTGTCCTTAACACGGTCAGCACGCCTCAGTTTCTCGGATCTATCATACCGTTTTTCAAACTCATGATAGTCAGAAACCTTCTCAACAATATTATTACCTAGTAACTGAGCTGCTCCCACAGGATCCTTTTTCATTGGTTTATCTAATTTTTTTCCTCTAGAACTAGAAATGGCGTCTTCTTTATTTCTTGAACTGTCCTTAACACATTCTTCACGCCTCACCTTCTTGGATCTATCATGCCCTTTTTCAGACTTATGATAGTCAAAAACCTTCTCAACAGGCTCGTTATCGAGTAACTGAGCTTCTCCAACATGATCCTCTTTCTTTGGTTTACCTAGTCTTTCTTCCCTAGAACTAGAAGTGGCATCTTCTCTCTTTCTTGAGTTGTCCTTAACATGTTCTTTATGCCTCACTTTCCTGGATCTACCATGCCGTTTTTCAGACGCATGATATGCCGGAACCTTCTCAACAAGATCATGAGCTGCTCCAACGGGGGAATCTTTCATTGGTTTATCTAGTTTTTCTTCTCTAGAACTAGAATTGGCGTCTTCTTTGAGTTTCTTTCTTGAATTGTCCTTTACAAGCTCTTCGGATCTATCATCCTCCTTTTCAGACTCAAGATAATAAGGAACCTTATCAACAAGATCGTTACCAAGTAACTGAGCTGCTCCCACAGGGTCCTCTTTCGTCAGGTTTTCTAGTTTTTCTTCCCTAGAATCAGAAATAACATCTTCTTTGTTTCTTGGACTGTCCTTGCCACGTTCTTCACGCCTCAAAATCTTGGATCTATCATACCCTTTTTCAGACTCCAGATCCTCAGAAACCTTCTCAACAAGATCGTAAGCAAGAAACTGATCTGCTCCCTCAGGGGCCTCTATCATTGATTTATTTATACCTTCCCTAGCCCTAAAAATGGTGTCTTCTATCTTTCTTGAACTGTTCTTAACTCGTTCTTCACGACTCACTCTCTTGGATCTATCATTCCCTTTTCCAGACTCATGAAAGTCAGAAGTCTTCTCAACAAGATCGTTATGCAGTAACTGCACTACTCCTACTCCTACAGATTCATCCGTCACATTTTCCAAGGACTCTTTCCTCTTCCTCCTTAGCCTAATCTCCTCAACACTTGTAGGTCGTGTTCGAGCAGCAGATTTTTCATTTGCCAGGTTTTCATGTGCATCCGAATTTTCTTTTTGATTATTCATCCTGCCTACTCCAGAAGAAAAGACCAATTATGTTATTCCCTTGATATAATGAGCAGTGAACATGATCATCAGCAAAAATCAATCATAAACTAAGAACTGAGAACATAAGACAAATATAAGCCAATGCACAACTGAATTCATGATTTCTTTTAACAATTTCCAGTGCCCATCTCTCATTTCTTGTGACAGATATCATTATGGGAACTTCAAAATTACTAAATCCATGGAGTTGAAAACATAAAGCAACCGATCAATGTGCTACCACAATACTGTACCAAAATGTTCTATTAGTTCATAGATCCTAAATCACACTTAGCAGGGAAGCAAGTAAGAACCAACTTCGATAAATTTCCTTGTTGGTACATAAAACTATGGCTGCCCCTACACCATTTCCATACTGATTGACTAGAAACATCAAGCTAAACAAACAAATTACTACTGTGGTCCAATTGAATCTAATCGCACTAAGTAATCCACGACCTAAATAACCAGACGGCTCTGAGTAGAAAAACCACCAGAACCATTTTCAGGCCAACTAGTCACGCAGACATTCAATTAGTAGCAAGTAATCAGCAATTATATATTACTCATTCAAACCCTAGATATGTCAAAATGATAGAAGCAATAATGTGATTCTCTTGCGATCAATCCAGCTATAAACACCCAAAGAAATTGTACCAATAAGCTTGACATGAGAGACGCAAAAAGAACAATAAAAGGAAGCTATGGAGAAGCGTTTCACCTCCAGCAGATAAAATAGCCTCGTCGACGGCGAAAACTAGCTAGAGCCTCCGGTTGAGAGTTTGTTAACTTTTTCGGGAGCAAGAGACTTAAAAAAAAAAATCCGTAGCAGACTTTGTCCGCTAGATTTTAAAAATCATCAGATCGCCCTTTTATTTTTATATTTGTTTCTTTTAAATGGCAAGTAATTTCCACAGAATGATAAATAAATAATCGTCTCCTTTTTTTACTAAAAATTTACCGATTGATTATGAAAATAATAAAATCACGATTTTCCACAGAAATGGACACGAATTCAAAAAAAAAAAAAAAACATTATATGTTCTAAATAGCAAACCCAATTTTGATACCCAATTGTCTTTCCTAACACAGTAAAAACTCAATTTACATTATTATATCAAAATGTTACATATAATCAAAACTAAACATTTCAACAATATCCAAAGTTGAGCCATTAACTGCAAAGGACTGGAACACGAAGCCCTAGCGTGGCATCATCATCATCATCATCATCACCACCACCATTATCATCATTATCATACTACTTTTCCTTCGATTTGATACGGTGTTTGTAAATCTTCTTCAGTAGCAGTTCATCTTGTGTTTTCTCTGCGGCGAGAGTACCTAGTTCTGTCATTGTATCTCGGTCTATCTTGGGCTCTCTGCGGCTGTGGCTCAACCCGCCTCTGCCTCTCTGGTGATCGTTGGACTATCTCTCCATTAACAAACAGCTCAGCTGCAAGTCAACAACAAAAATTACAAAGATACAAATCAGAAACTCAAGATCACTGTAAATGTTCTTCAGCATAGTTGAAATTTAATTCGAGAAATGTAAAAGCTGGTGGTGTAGCTCTCATAATTGAGTCTACGCTTCTCACTTATTAAGAGAACAGAAAAAAGAAAGAGAGAATCTGAATGTGAGTCAATTAGCATTCAAAACCAGACATGGCTTAAAGCTATTAGCTTGGCAAAGATGTATATGGTTTATTTATAATCCAAGATGTATAAAGGTCCATAATTATATGGTTTATTTATAATCCAAGATGCATCATCTCTAAATCAAATTATCATGGTAACATATATGCTTCATCTCAACCAGGGAGTTAATCATGTTGCTGTTCTAAATTTACACAAGAGACAACGAGATGAGTCTAATGTGAGTCTATGAGCATTCTAAAGTCTAAACAAATCATTGCCAAACAAGATTCATTGGCTTTACTAAAATGGACTATCAGCTATTTTATTACTGGCTATCTATGTTTCATCTCGACCTGTCAGCACATAGATATGTTATTTATTCAGTTCGCACACAGGGCCAAGCAGATTCACTAGCTTCACCAAGATGGGATAATTGCAGTCAGAAACACTCAAGGGTTGCAGTATATGTTTCATCTAAACCAGCCTGCAGTTAAATATTATATTACCTATCTGCAAAATTCGGCCAAGATAAAAAAAATATGATCATTTGATGTCAGTCCATTAGCATTCAAAGCTAACCATAGCCCAAAGACTCATTAGCTTCGCCAAGATGGACTGATAAATCAAAAATGTTTTCATGTTTACTCATGAGTAGCATGTAATATAAATTTTTCACCTAAACCAGCCTGCTGATAGATATATAATTAACTATCTGCACAAATCGGTAAAGAGAAATAATTTGATGTCAGTCCGTTAGCATTCAAAGCTAATCATAGCCAAAAGACTCATTAGCTTTGCAAGATGGACTACTCGATACATTGACACACAGGCACTAAAGATGCTGAACAATTACCTCCATAATCTTTGTTTTCAGGATCAACATAGGAATCTGGAAGCACAAACAGAACACCAGGTAAGCCTGTCGTACAAAACACACACACATTTTAAGAATTGTCTTAATTTATCAATTAACACATAATAGAGAAATATAAGTATTTACCTTCAAGCTTAGTCGATGTTTCTTCATCAATCTCACAGCCAAACCCTAAATATCTCTCACACGAAACATTGTAGATCCTCTTCTTCGCCTCTTCCTCACTAACCAAAACAATACGAATTTTGTACATTTTGCTAATTTCCAACAATGACCAACACAATTAACAATTACAAACTATAGATTTACCTTCCAACGACTTTAGCTAAGGTTTGGATATAGCAATCAATCATCTGCTGCTTCGTCGCGCTTTCGCCGCCTGGTTTATCCATAACAATAAGCCAGTGCTCGTAATCGCATCCCGGAAACAACGGAGCCATCTCCGTCGGAGGTCGATCACTAAAGTTAGAGCCAGAGTTTAGCGGCGAGTAAGCAGAGCTTGACCGGTTAGCTCCGCAACGGATTGAGATGAACCGGGTCGAGCAAGCTAACCGAGATCCACTGCAGTGAACAGATGAAGGAATCCGAGGAGGAGACATTAAGGTGGCATTAGAGAGGAGAGCGCGCATTAGGTGGCGCGTGCCGGATAAGGGCAAGGCCATTGTAGGGCGACTGAGGAAAGCAACGGAGGTTTAGAGTAAATGGATAGGGTTTTCACAGTTATTTTCTTTATCCTCGAATTTTATATGGGCTTCACGTAAGTTGGGCTCAAGGCCTATAATATCTTCTATTTATGAACTACAATAATCCCCAATAACGACCATATAAACTCATTTTTCATCACATATCGCACGAATTTGTTTTATTTTTATTGGATAAAATCTTTAAATTCTTCAAACAAATAACACTTGTATATATAAATAAGTCTAATAAAAGAATCAACGAATATTTCCTCGTAAACAACATCAAATTTCAATGCAACAAAAAAAAATGTTTTTAAAATTAATTAATGAGACCCAGAACTCGAAAATCATTCTTTAAGCCATTTACACAACGAATCAAGTTCAGGTATCTCACCAACAAACATCTCTTTTTAGTTAAATTCTTTGTTTTTTCTTTTTTTTCCATTTCATCTTTTAGCCAATTGAAACGACTTCTTTAAGAACTGATTAGCAACACGATCGTTTCTATGACAAAGAACCCTCAATATTGTGTTTGGATCGGACCGGTTCCAACGTCCTGTAGTTGGAGGCATTGGTAGCTTCTGTCCAGATCCAATCATCCCTATTCCGCTTGTCTCGCACGTTACTATACTAAAATCTTCCATAAGTTGTTCAGTTGGTTGACTCATCAGCTGAATCACTCCTTCCACCGTCTCTGCCTCTCTATCCACAACTTCCTCAGGTATCAATCCCTCGCCACATGTGCAAAAAACCCTCTTTAAGCTCTCAAAATCTTCTTCAATTAGATTATGATCCGATCTATAAAACACTCGGGAGTAACCACCTGCAAGAAGGACCATCAAGAACGCTTCGAATGATGATTTCATAACCTCCCTCATTGCTAAAGATTGAGCTCGATCAGCAAGAATCGCAGACATCAATGTTAGATTCTGTTTCATGATCCGTAACGCTGGTCTAATCCTCGCGTTCACTACTTCTCCTAAGTAAAGACTCTCGTAGAGGACAGAGTTTGAGTCGAGGAAAATCAATCGATAAGCCGCGACCTCTGAAACGTGTTGGCAAGCTGATTCGATTCCAGCATATGTGAAGTCGAAATAAGAAGATGAATTGTTGTTTCGATGGCGGTAACGTTTTCGAGTTGCTGGAAGAACCCTCGGGTTCAAAGAGAGTGATTTGTTCAAAGAATGGATATGAGAGCTTAGGAAATGCAATGTGTTGAGACGAATGTATAGACGTTGTGTTCCACGGCTTGTGGATGGTCGGGGATGGTGGCCATCGGAAATTGTAGATGCAGTGTTTTTGAAATCTTCGCTATAGGTTGTACACGGCGTAGCTCTCTTCCATAGTTTAACGAATCTGGAATCTCTGTTACATCTTGTAAGAGGAGGTAATGTAGGGATGTAACTCTGTCTTGCCCCTGAAACTTTCAAGAATTAGTGATAATGAAATAAGTTGTTGCTGTTGAATTTTTTTGGTTTGTTGCTTACCGCAAGATGCAACAAATGTGGTGTATTCTTGGAAGAGTTGTTCTAATCCTTCAGCGAGATCATGAACTAGATCTTCTGTAATTCCGATGGGGATTTCGAAGAATTCATCGATGGTATCCTTCGCTAGCTTCATCAATTCTCCTGCAGATTGTGCATAAGGTTCTGATTTGGATTTTGGATTCCACGTCTACAAACCAAGAAAGCAAAACCAAGGTAAGAAGGTCAAGTTAATGTTTCTTGGATTTCAAGTAAAATATCTAAAACCTACTTCAGTTTCCTTTGCTCTAAATAAACACTCTTGAACTTTCTTTAGCTTCTCTTCAATCCATTGTCTCAAAAGGCGCATTAAAATAGATTCGACTTCATAAGGAACCATCTCTCGTACAAGCCCTTTTCCACCGTCATCACATTCCTCTGTATCTTCAGCCACCATCTGTACTAAAACCTTCTCGAGTTTACCTGCCGATTGCAAAACCTCAACAGTATCTCTCGAGATAAACGATCTTCCGGCTAAATATTGCATCAAGAGTGAGCCATAACATTGGTGAAGTGACACTGAGGCAACACCAGCAGCAACCGAGTGCCATCTTTTGAGTATAGGGCTGAAAAATTCGCGTTCCCTTAATGCCAGCTCCTCTGTTTCTTTAGCTAGTTTTAACAGTGTCCCAGCCGCTTCTTCTCCTTCCTCTGTAGCTGCAATCTTAGCTTGTGTGTTTTCTATCACCTGGAAAAAATATGTTTTCAGAACCTTAAAAACATTTAGAACATGAAAAGTGTTTTAAGTATAATTTTGTGTTTACCTTAGAAAATGCGTTTTTAATAGATGATCTAATGTAATAATCCACGCGATCTCCTGAATAATCCACTAACTTTACATCACCCTTCTCTTGTCCTTTTCCTTGAGAAATTGTCACATCTTCTCCCAAGATCCTTGACGATGATAATGCCAATGGCAGAAGATTTTCT
Source organism: Nasturtium officinale (assembly GCA_963854855.1). Lineage (NCBI taxonomy): Eukaryota > Viridiplantae > Streptophyta > Magnoliopsida > Brassicales > Brassicaceae > Nasturtium > Nasturtium officinale. The sequence continues at coordinate 6,642,227 of OY978511.1, read as the reverse complement.
ATCAATCCCACATTTCCTCTTTGGAAATAATCATGGTAGCTCAATAACCTAAATAACCATAGTCACAATACTTAGATTCAAACAATTTCAATTAGTGGTTTTATTTTCTTGTTGCCAGGAAAACAATTACCTTTTCTCAGTCCATCCTTGCATGGAGGCTAATGTCGAGTTCAAAAGTTTTACATAAAGAGCTTCACGATCGAGCTTTTTAGCATCATTGGCAACTTCAGCCAGCATAGCATGGGAGGCGCCAAGTAAATCCGGTTCCAGTTGTGACGTAACAACGTACTGATGAAATAAAACCCAAGTGAAACATAGATTATGAATTGGTCGTGTGATCCCTAGTGTTGACCAAGTCTTCTTCATTAGCTCTAGGAGCTCATCGATCTCATCGAGAACCAATGTCTCGTCTCTGACATCGAATATTGACTGCAACAAAGAAACATAAAGATGAATATTTAGAGGATAACCGTCAGCCCAGTGACAAACATCAGTTGGGTTTCCATTAGTGCCACGCCAAGATAGAGACACGACGACGTTGCAGAGTGTTCTCATTGTGTCTGAGTTTTTACTCGTATCAATGGGTTTTGTCTCGCTTTGTCTAAAGATTTCTCTTAGACGCATTGCGAAGTTGTTGGTTTTGTCTAAAGGAATCGATGGGTGAAGAAGAAGACCAGTTTCAAGGACTTTGAGTTGTCTTCGTTGCCAGAGCTGGTACTCATGCGCATCGCCAAACTCTGAAATTTTCAAGTGTCGGAGAAGTTCTAATGGTAAGATTATAGTCTCCGCTCGTCTACCCGTCTAGAGATTTCAAGAAAAGAAAAAAAAGAGTTATTATGTCAACACAATATCAACGTTTACATTAACGTGTATGAGAAGTAAGCAAACACAAATAACTTACTTGGCCAACAAGAGTTCTCAATAGAGTTTTTCGAAGCCGGCTGTCACTTTGTTCTGTCACCCTCATTTGCTGCCTCATGATCTCCGCCGAGGTTAGCGGCCTTCTAGGCCGAGAAGGCTGAACCGTCAAGAACCCGGCTCCAGGATTAATATGTCCTGAGCTACTATTCATTCCACCACTAGGGGACAATGAAGTTGTTCCGGCTGCTCCTATTGTTGACATTCGTCTAGATGGAGATCGTTTAAGCATCTTTAATCCTAAAGCCCGTTTCACCCGACTTGTCGGGGTTGTAACCACCTCTTTCCTCCCTGAAGACCCAAACCCAGACCCAGACCCAACACCATGTGAACCGTTGGAACCTGTTCCTCCTCCTCCGTCCCCGTGATGGTCATTGCTATTGTGCGCAGAGTAGAACGTGAGAGCAGTCCTACCTCCGAACCCCGGTGATGATCGACAAGCCGTGAAAAAGATCTCATAAGCTGTCTCACGTATATCATCTCGATCAAGCCCTTCAAGTTTCCCAAATGGCCAAAGAAGGTCGGTATTAGGACAAACCACCACGGAACTTCCCATATTAGAGAGAGTTACCGAGAAGGACTCACGCCGGTGATGATGAGTCATGGCGGAGGAGGAGAGGGTGGAAGGAAAAACTTGACGGGAGTTATGAAATTAGATTACTCAATGACAGAGGAAAGAGGAAAGGAAAAGACATATCTTGTGTTATTATAAGGCAAACACTTGAGAAAAGAAAGAAAAAAACAATAAACAGAAGGAAGAGAGGAAATGAGTATAGGTGGAGGAGGAAGGCGACAAGTTGGAAAAAGGTAATCGACAGCAAATTTTTGTGTGTTAGGGAATCAGAGAGGATGTGAGTAAGATTAGGAAAACTCACAAAAATATTGCCAGAATTAGCAAATCTCCTATTTCTAGTAAATTATTTACATCCAAATCTCATCTGCAAAAATCATATATTTTATTATATAAAGTATAATAAAGGTTAGTTTACAAATCTCTGAAATATCTCCCACAATTATTTTCTCTATTTTCTTTCTTCTAGATTTTTTTTCTTCTAGATTTTTTTTCTTTCTAACCAATAGTTTTTGTCTAATATTATTTTATAGTTGCATTAAAATTCTTCCCAAAAATAAAACCACTATGTCTCAAACTCATCATCTCCATAAATTTTTAAGCAAATATTTTAAATAGTAGAAACATATACTTTAAATAAACTACCACAGAAACTAATAAAATAAAAATGCTTATAAACATAAACAAGAAAATCTCAAATTAACACAATTAAAATGCAATTTAATTAAAGATAATAAAACAATCAAAATTTGGTCAACAAAACAAAATACTAGTAAAGGAGATTTAAAGATAATAATAAAATACAATTAAAACTAAATATTTACACCAAACAAATATAGCACTAAAAACCAATAAATAAATAAATTGAAATTAACATATGTTTTACACAAAAAATACATAAATAGAAACCACACATAGAAGACCAATGCATGTAAAAAACATTTTTAAGACAGACTCCAAAAAAAATAGTGAAAACAATGATTCATTTGGCTCTTATTGCCGCTAATTTATTATTTTATATAAACATCATATGAAAACATAATAATCTATTTTGTTAATTCTATATCACTATAGCAACACCAAAAACTAGAAGATAAAAGTTAAACCAAAATTTCATATAGTGAAATATAATTTATAGAATAGTTGGATTATACAATAAAGAGTGGGACTTCCCCTATACATTTATATATCTAACCAACAAAGAGTGGGACTTCCCCTAATATAGTTATATGTACATACTAGATGCGACCGCAATTTGGTATATGTCAGATGCTATTAAATTATTGTTTTGTTAACCAGAAAGCAAAATTTCCAGCAAGATCAAACTTCACCTAAAGGGAAGTTCCATGCAAGATCAGTGTACACATTTCTTAGATCTCATTCAAAATTTTCACATAAAGAGAAGAGATGTATAAAGTAAGAAATTGGAATGGAAAATTGAAAAATGTATGCACTAAAGAAAGATGAATAATGATAATTTGGAGGTATTGTTAAACACAAACACTAGGAGGATAGAAAAATAAAACCATTCCAAAGCGACAAATATAAATAAGCACTCAAACTTAAAAACAACAACTTCATAGGAAATAGTAGCAGTATCCGGAATTGCCTGAAAACAACTTATTAAGAAACTAACAAAAGAGATAATCCAGCATAGGTCCCTGGTCAAACCGCCTCAGACGTGACATCGTTAAGGCAGAAAGATGAGGTTTCAAGGTCAGGGATGATAAGACCACATTGTAGTAGTCTTTCTTCCTCAATCACTGTTGTTGGGCTTGCCTACCACTTCCATAACCTCCTCCATAACCAGCATGACCGTTATTCCCTTGGTGGTTGCCATAACCTCCTGAGCCATCTGAGGCATCAGCATAGCCACCACCATGGCTGTTAGGTATATTACCGGGCCGTCCACCAACTGCTCCATAAGCAGATGGAGTCCCATAAGAGGAATCATTTCCACCATAGCCATAACCTTGACTGCCATAGCCTGCAGATGCACCACCTTGTCCCATCACTGCTGAACCGGGACCTGAACCACCCCATGGAGCTGCTGCATTTCCATATCCCACATTACCATAACCCGATGGTGCTTGAGCGCCCCATGAACTTCTTGGACCACTTCCAAACCCAGCTCCAGGGACACCAGGATTCCCATAAGGCGCACCAGCTGGATTAGCATACCCACCAAAACCCCCATAACCTGTGTCATTGCTTCCATAACCATAACCAGTACCATACCCCGAAGCACCATAAGGGGGATAACCACTTCCAGTGTTTTGAGGCTGCATGAATCTATTAGAATCAATACGACCCTCATAGCCACTTCCACCAGAACCACCATAGACCTGAAAACCTCCAGCGCCACCACTACCACGACCGCCACCACTGGCTACTCCAGGATTAGCATCTTTAGGAAGAGCCCGTTTAACTTCTACTTGTTTACCATTCAGATCGTGAAAAGTCTTGTGCAAAACAAGGTCAACAGAATCTTCAGAGTCAAAGGAAACAAACCCAAATCCTCTAGGACGTTGTGTCGTCTGATCAATCATAATGACTGCATCACTAACAGGACCATAAGTTTCAAAATAAGCCCTAAATTCATCTGATGTTAAAGCCGGCGGCAAACCTCCCACAAATATCTTCTTAGTCCGAACATTAGCTCCACTATCAAAATTCCTAGAAGCATTAAAATTCCCTGATCTCCCAGCAGGGCTCTGCTCTTCTCTAGACATTGCTCTCTTCACATCAACCTAATAAAACGTTACACAACATAATCCATCAAATGTCAACAACAAGATTCAAAGCATCAATTTTTACAGAGAAATGAATCAAAACAGAGTAGCAGTTACTAAAAGATTCAAAAACTAGAAAACCCCATTTAGAAACAAGAGAAAAATAAAATAAAAATTTGATTAGCTTACATCTCTATTATCGATATGGTGTTTATCCTGAAGAACCCTATCAATAACAGCAGGATCCGAGAATGCGACGAATCCAAATCCTCTGGGACGACCAGTAGCTTTCTCACGCATGACAGTGACCTGCAAAACCTCACCGAAACTGCTGAAGTATTCTCTCAGAAGATTCTCGTCGGTATCCCATGAAATCCCGCCAATAAACAGCTTTCCCTGATCTGATTCCATTGCGAGGCTTTATCTCTCTCTGCCCTCCAATTATAACCCAAAACCCCTAGATTCAACACCGACGAATCCCCCCCGGTGAAGAAAAGAAAAAATAAGAAGCTGTAAAAATTTCAGTGTCCCGATAAAATTAGGGTTTCGGGTTTGTGCAATTGGGTGTGAGAGAGAGAGTAAAAAAACGGACTTGGAAATTAGCGGCCAATTGGGTTAAAGAGAGTGAAAGAGATCGAGTATAAAAATGTCAAGACTTTTCAATATCAGCTTCGTTTATTATTTTCCATTTTTTCTGAGTTCCTTTTTAGTAAATATATAATATAAAAGGCTCATTTTGATATTTAAAATGAGTAAAATTATTATATTGTCGTTAACAGAGGAAAAACAGTTTCGAGTGTACGGTTATACTTTATAGTAATCGAAATCAACGGTCAATATTTCATGCCAAAGAAAGCTCTTTACTTCGAACTAATACATAATAAGTACGGACGACTTTGTCGTTTGTACCAAAATGTAGATTAAGTGCCTACTATCATCCTCTTAAATCGTAGTATAATACAAATAGATTAAGTGCCACATATCGTAGTAAATATATATATTTATCAACCTTTGTTTGATTAAAATTTGAAAGCATAATGTCGGCCAACATTTTGTCTTGACAGACTTCAAAAGCATATTTATCACTTCCAAATTGCTTTAAATGAGTCGCAAGGCCAACAAAACAAACCATTGACATTGTGTCTCGACTTCATATTTTAAAACAAAAAGTTATAGTCTCTCTCTAAAATAATTGACATTTGTTTACATTTTCAAAGTAATTTATCTCTTTTACTCACTCCATACACTTTGGCTATTGAACTCACTATGATGTTTGGTTATGCATATAGAAACAACTAGATGCTTTTATTTGGCACAATTAATAGATTTAGTTTACTTCTTGTCATGCACAAATCGAAACAATGTTTTTTTTTTAAAGAGCATGCAATAATTGTTTTTGTCTCTTTTCTTAAATAACGTATAAAAACATAAAAATAAACGACGGCATAAACTCCGTGAGCCCACCGTCACTTTCATCCGTTTGAAATCCCAACGTTCCTATTTCTATTCAAACACATCAACGAGGCAAGAGTTAACATAATCATCTCTCTTCCTTCTTCCTCTTCCTCTCAGAAAAAAAAAAAAAAAACCCGAGACAGAGAAAGATCACCACCGACCAATGGGATGTTTTATGGGTTGTTTCGGTCTCTCTTCCAACAGAAAACGCAGAAACTCCACCAGGAAGATCCTTCCTCGAGATCAAGTAAGCTTTTTTTTTTAGGTAAAGCTTCTTTTTTTTTGTTTCTCTGATACAAAAAGTTCATTTTTTCTTGCAGAGAATCTGTAGCTATGACTATGAGCCTCTACTTTCTTCAGATCCGACAGATTTCAGTACTATTGTAGATGATAACCCTGAAAATATCTCGAATTCGAATCTCAGGTCAGTTTTTGCTCTGAGATCACCAATCTAGTAACCGGTTACGAAAGCCAAACTGAAACCCGGTTTAGGAGAGACTAACAGTTAAAATGGATGTGTTTCTGTCGTTGTCTCAGGTGTGAGGTGGAGGAGGTGGAGGAGGATGAGGAGAAGAAGGGGACTAAGAAGACGAGGAAGAGAGTCAGATTTAACTTGAATGTACAAACCTATGAACCCATTCTACCAACAAGATGTGAGAATGGTTGCAGTGATGATGAAGAGGGAAATGGAGAAATAAGCAAGGGATCTTTGGCTATCGATAAGAAACCAGAGGATTTGAGCAGTAGATCTGTGCATCCTTCAAACTATAGATACCATAATTGTGTGGATAGTTTTGAAGATGAAGATGAAATGGGTTATGGAGAGAGTGATTTAGAAGATGAAGACTATTATACAGATGATGAAAACAACTACGAAGATGATGCTGGTGATGAAGATGAAGATGAAGATGAAGAAGAAGAGAAGGACCAGGACGTGACTCCTCTTTTGAATCCAGTGGAGAATCTTGCTCAGTGGAAAGCAGTTAAAGCAAAGCCAGTGAAAATTAAACGGATAATGAAAGAGAACTTGAAAGCTGATGATATGGATGACCAAGCAAAACCGTTACTGAAGGAGATAATCGTTAATACTAGCCTTTCTAATTGGTTGGCCTCACCAAAGATTTTTCGTGGGAGTGATTCTTCAAAGAGATCTTTTATTGTGGATATCACCAACATGGAGAACAGATGAAAGGTTTCACAGTGATTAAGACGAAGAAGAAGAAGGGAAAAAGTGTGTTTGTTGTTTGTCTCTCTAGCATATTCTGATTCTTTCTGTGTGTATGGATTAATGTTTGTATCATTTTCACCTTTACGGGTTTATTTTCACTACTGGTTGTTTCTGCAACTAAATCTTGATAAAGTTGTACTCTGTCGAAATTTTTTGCATCTGATTATGATTTTTTTGGTGAGGAGAACAACTATTGGAATAACAGAATGAAAAAGAGATTAGATTGCTGCTTATACTTTACAACTTAACAAATGTGTATGTTGCAGAAAGACATACATAGTTTACTGTCAAAACCTGTCAAATCAAACAACACTCAAAGATCTTCGAAATGAAGATCAGCCTCTATTGAACAAATGCAGCAGTAATAATCTATATACTCACTCATGTCACTGAGATGAGATGATCTGATATAGCTTTATGAGTCTACACCCCCCTGGTTTGGACTAGTTTCTTGTCAGAAGTCCTGAGCACAAAATCAGACAGATGATATGTGATTGTGGTGTCCAATAAATTAAGTTGGTTTGTCTGTCCTCACAAAAACTGATAGCTGATAAGAAGCCAGATGCAAGGACAAGCTCATAGTTAAAATCCATGCTAATGGTGGTTGTTTGCGGGTTTGACAACTACATAATAGTGCAGATGCAGGAATCTGAATCATCATCCTCTGTATCGCTAACTTCACTGCAAGCATAAAATGGAGGCAGACGTCAGATATATAGTTGTTTTCATTTGCCAAGGTAACAAACAACAATGTAAGAGAGTATATTGTTAAACAGAAGATAACTACTCTATTGGACTTGTACTAGAAGAACAGCTAATATGAAACAGAAGCTTTTCCAATGCTTAGAGTACATGTTTCTAGACCGCTCACAAAAATCACAATAGAGTTCAAAACAGGAAAGAAAGAAAACAATGGACAGAGAAAAAGTTGGTTAAGGATGATAAATACCTTGGTTCATAAACTAAAACCTCAGCAAGATTATCTCCTTTATTATCATTCCACTGCACAGTTCTCTTAATCTTGTCAGTACTTCTAGACATACCTCCTTTCCTTGGAGGCAATAAACATTGAGATTCACTTTCTTCTTCTTCCTCAAAGATTTGATCTTCAATTTGTTTGTTATCTACTACTACACTCACAGTTCCATTATTCTCACATTCATTAGCTTCTTTACCCTCTCCACCACCCTTATCCATTACCACTCTCAAAATTTTATCAATCTCCAGAAGATAACAGATCTTGTGCTTCTCCTAATTCACCTCATCATTCATAAACCCTAAACATTTCCCTCCAAATATTCTGGATCCTGATACAAAAACAGAACGATAATATCAATCTAATCAACCTTTATCTGAATTGTAAGATTACAGATTCTAATTAATTCTACTTGAAAAGTCAACGCTTTGGATCGAGAATCACAGATCCAAATACAGAAAACTGAAAAATGATTATTAAAAAAAATCATTACTTACGTAATAAATGGTAACGTTTTTTCTCGGATAGACGAAATGAAAATCTCAAATTTTCTCGGGAAAATTACAAAAAAAAAATTGAAGATGATTAAGATAAAACAGATAATCTCCCCTTAGCGAATTCAATCAAGAAAAAATATTCGAAATCGAATCCAACAATTCAGGAAATCTCGAATTCCCCAATTTGTTCTGATCCGAGAAAGAGAAAACGAAAGGGAAAGTGAAGGATTGAAATCTGAAGGACGCGTTCGTTTCTCTCTAATGAGATTCTGATTGGGTGCCGAGAAAGTGAAAGAAAAATTGTTAAATAGGATTCAACGGCTGAGATTTAACTTGAGATTTTTGCAGATCAGGATTAAACTTTGTTTTGTGCACGGTAGGTAATCTCGTTATGGTGAGTTCTTCATACTTCTCCCGTTGACTAAACATTTTTAATTAACATACTTGTAATATTTGAATTTCACTTAATAGTACAATACAGCAAGTTGAACTTTTATGTGCTATATTATATATAGATGCTTTGCATTTTTACTAAAACTTGACAAATTCAAAATAAATTTAAAGGATTATTAGCATAATTAAGGAGATCAACTCTTTCTTTAAAAATTATCAGGAAAGGAAAAAAATGTCAGGGGTCATAGTTCAACGGATTATATTTTATCATGCGAGTTGTATTATCAAAATTAATCTAACTTTGAATATTACGGGTCATCCTAACAACCATATCGGGCACATTTTACTAATTAAATATGTGTGTGGGGCTCTACAAATGGCCATTCTTTATCCTAAAGCAAACTACACCGACAATGAAGAAGAATGGTGAATTAATTCGTGGGTGATGATGATATGTTGGTGAAGTCACAAGCTTTCGATTCGTGTGAAACCGACGGTTAATGTTCACTGGATTAACTTGGTTTACATTTCAAGTGTTGCTTTTTAATGATAAGTTCACATACGAAGAAAAAACAACAATCATTGATCTTCGTTACCAGTACGGGTTTTTGGCTTTTGAGGTTTTAGAAGAAAACATATTATAGCTCAATAAATAAGGATCAGTATACTTACAAAATCAAATTTGCTATGGTTTGTTATTTAATGTATCCTAGCTCTTTGTTAGATTCCGGTTTCTAATCCCAAGAAAAAAAAAAAACATCAGATTCCTTATTTGTCATTATACTAGACCGTGCGAATCTGCGTCCATCGGATTCCACAGCTTTAATCCAACGGCTGAGAGAAAGTATACATTCTTTTGTCAACGGGCCTATGTTTAGATCGGGCTCACAGATAGATCCACAATATTGGGTTTCATTGGCTGGTTTTAGTGGCTGGTTTTAGCTAAATGTTTGCTTAGAAAGAAGATAAAAATGATTGCAAATTATAACTGACATTTTACTCAACTTCCTTCACCTACTAGGCTACTACACTTACATACATACAAAAAGAATCGCACTTAAGTCTCTCACACACAGATTTAAGCGCAATGCACACATTACCAATAGATTACATAAATGATGACAAATAGAAGGTTATGAATTTATAATTATTGTACCCTCAAGTTTCTTCCGAGTTGTTTCAAGAATGGCATATATCGAAAGAGCATCTCCAATGTTGAAAGAAACACTCCTCAAGATATACAGGTATGCCTGTCTCTCTCTATCTCTTTAGTTCCCTCGGCCGGCCCAATATCATCTTTCGTATTAGTTACCTTCGGTCTTGACAATCTTATCCGGTTTAATTTCAATCAAGATGACTTGATTTGATTTTGTTAGTAAGGTTTTAGTAAACATTGGTTTTCAACTCAAAATCAATTTGAAATAACTGGAGAAGGTCATATAATTTATATATCATTTTATATTCATCCCATGATTATTACAGGAGGTCCAGTACTGTTACCAAAAAAAAAAAAAAAAATCTTAAGGTCCAACTAAAAAGTAATGTAATGTTTCATTGTTCTTAAATCCACCAGTGCTGAAAAGCCTATAGAGGTCGATCAACAGTTCCAGGAGTTTGGTTCGACACAATATCACATCAAGGTATATGTATGGGTCTTGTTTCTTACAATCATTTTCTTGCTAAATAATTGAATTATATATTATTGGTTACACTTGTAATATTGAATATTTGGGCATGCAGTGGTCGGTTTCGGATCCAAATATTGTGTATGTATCAACGTCGACGTTCCTTGAGTCACAAGGAACAGTGACATTGAAGGATATTTCAAGTCACACTTATGAGGAGATTGAGAAAATTGCAATTGGTGTGATAGATATCGTTGATCCACCAAGATTAGGGTTTCAATTGACACTTAGGATTCACCTTAATAATATGCCACGTCGCAAAGGTAAGCTTGTAAGGCCCATATATAAAACAACTAATGGAAGTGGATCCAAAACCGAACACTTCATTTCTACTCTTTCAACTGCAGAAACAATTAAAATCATTACAAGGATTTCTGAAATACAAGCGTTAATGTTAAGTAGCCAACTAAAAGAGATGCTGAAAATTTTGAATTTTCAAGACGAATCACTGGCGATCAACAACAACAACAACAACAACAAGAGGCCTATCAGGATTGTTTATCACCCAAATGAACCTTTCTACGTCTTTAAACAGGTTTAGTGTTATTTGCGTGTGCCTATTTAAGAAAAAATTAGCTGTCATGGTTTTTTGTTTTATATTTGGAAAACTTTTCCACACTTTTTTAGTTATTTGTGATACTTCCAACTAAACTATATGATTCATATACAGAGGCTAACATCTAAATTTTCTCCAAATACATTTTTCAGCCCGAGAAAATTACAGCTGTGTTTCCAATGAACTTCAAAGACAATTCGGATGTGGTTATTGCCACGTCATTCTTCCAGGTTTGTCAACAATGCATACGTATATATATGTTCTCAAAGACAATTTTATAATGTATATGAGAGATCTGAGACACTAAAGGTATTCTTTGTCAAATTTTATTCTTTTATGTTGAAAACTTTAAATATTGGACACATTGAAAGGAACTAGTAGAAGTGGGAAACCAAAAGGAAATGGGAAAGGCACCACAATGTAATTGGTCACCAATTCCTCCTCTCCAACTTAGAGGAGAACCGTTCCAAGACTTAACCACCAATGCCGGTTTTGTCTCTTTTGGTACGTTTTTTTAATCATTTTTTATCTGTTTATTAAAATTAGATCAACCTCTATAATTAGTATTATATACACGTACTTCAGACAATTTTTCTTATTGTAGATATTACTTCACGGCACGTTGAAGGAAAGAGACTAGACAAAACGGTTTGGAACTTACTTAACTTCTACGCATACGTTAAATACCATATTAAGGTACATTAGTGGTAATCGATATAAAATATGTTTTGTGTATTCTTGTTATTGAAACCTTTTATTGGTTAAATAGTGTACAAGAGGGTATATACAGAGAAGGATGAGAAAAAGAATGGACAGTTTGGTTAAGGTAATTTTAATCATATCACACACACGAACTTACAACAGTAATATACATTTCATAAACAAAAATAACATATCTTTTGTAAAAATAAATCATATATGTAGCTGCTATATGACATAAGCCTAGAAGAAGAAGCTCAAAAGGGTATCTTTTTAAATGTACTAGTTTTTTTTTACTTCTTCTCTTAGTATTTTCCTAATAAATGACATATTTTTGGACAGTTTACTATTCATTGTCTCTATTTATAGAAAACGGAAGATGCAAATACGTAACGGATCTTATGAAGGTACCAAAAGGCAAATTGATGATGAAACAGAGATGCAAGGATCTGACAAGGAGAGTGAAGATAAGTAAATTCCGGATCAAAATCAACGGCTGTGCTAGATTTCGATTCAACCAACGGTGGATATCTCTAACCAAGTTCTCTTCGAAACCCTCAAACAAAGCATACACAAAACTGGACTAAGTCACTTCTTAACTTCGAAAGTCTCTCTATATACACTACATATACAAACATGTGAGAGTCTAGTCTATGTAATGTACCTTTTTAAGAAAATCTTGATTTTTCTATTCTAGAATGAAGATTAGCAAGAGTAGTATCCATCAAAGTTTTACCAAAATTAAAAAGCTATTAAAACCCATAGCAGAACCTAAACTGAACGAAACCCAAACTCTGTGAAAGTTTAGCAAAGGGAGAACCAAATTTGAAGAAGAACACTAGAGACTTACGACTCTTGAGATCTCAAGTAAAATAAGAAGCCAAAAAAGAACTCCTTTTACAAATAAAACCAGTGGCAATAATCTTAATCCCGTGTTTTTATTACCACCGCAAGCGGATCCCGGCCACGTGAATGGGACCAGATTTGTGGTCACAATACTAGTCACGTTTTCTTTTGTAACCAATGAACGAAGACGCGTGTCCATCATCCGTATTGTGTTAAGAGGAATAAGAATAGACTCGGTTCTTTCAAAAATGCTACTCCCAATATTAGACCTATTAAATAATAACATGGGAGGGAATGTATTGAAAATCTTAGAATATTTTATTCTCCCAATATTGTTGGAAAATACATATAAAGCTACAATAATCTAGTTGGAAAATAATTGAACGGATGAAGAAAGGAAGAAAGAAAGAAAACGATGTAAGATGTTTGCTTTAGTAAGTTTAAAAAAAAAAAGATGTTATATTTTCCATGATGTCAGTTTTAATTTAACTATATATAAACCAATTATGTCATTTGATGGTTTTTTTCAAGTAAAACAAACAGAGACAATAATAATTTTGTATAAGATCGTTCAGTTTTATACATTTCATCCACGTTGTTTTTCGACCGACCTTCTCGTGATTGAATGTGGATTAGTTTCAGGCTTTCAGCAAAATGAAAGTCGCCACGTGGATGGACCATATAATATGTGATCTCATTGCTTGTCGTCTTTGTTTTTTCTTTCAAATTATTACACCACTAATTTACGACACGTGTTCGTTCTTTATACATCCCTTTTAAATCGTTTTACTTATAAAGGACCACGAGAACCAAAATATCAGAGTGGTACATCTTTGGCATAAGAAGAAACTGAGAGCATCTTCAATTATTAACACTTACACAAGAGAGAGACAGATTAAGAAGAAGAGAATGGGAGGAGAGGCAGAGGCAGAGGCTTTGGCCACGACGGCGCCGTTAGCTCCGGTAACCGGTCAGCGAAAAGTAAGGAGCGATTTGGAGGAAACATTACCAAAACCATGTAAGTGTGATAATCCATATTTACGATTTTATTGTGTAACAAGAAAAATAAAATTTTAAAAATTACAGATATTGCGAGAACACATCCTACTAATAAAAAAAAAGACAAATCGTTAAAATTTTAAAATCTGATGTCCAAATTATTTTCTAAATTATTGAGAGAAACATGAAGATTTTAAAATTAAGTACTTCACAAGTTTTGTAATAATAAACACAAGATTCCTTTTAAAAAATCAAAGTCATATACATTGATTGAAATTATATATAAAAATCTTACGGTCAAAAATGAAAACCAGATTTGGCAAGAGCATTAGCAGCTCCAGATACAGATCACCCGAATGGAACAGAAGGTCACGACAGCAAAGGAATGAGTGTTATGCAACAACATGTTGCTTTCTTCGACCAAAACGGCGACGGAATCGTCTATCCTTGGGAGACTTATAAAGGTAATTTTTTTAATCTTCGCAAAGAAATCAAATCTTTCTAAGAAAATGTAACATTATTTATCCATTTATTTTGCTAATATTTATTTATTATTTTTTTTTTTTGCAGGATTTCGTGACCTTGGTTTCAACCCAATCTCCTCCATCTTTTGGAGCTTACTCATAAATTTAGCATTTAGCTACGTCACACTTCCGGTATGGAAAAGAAATCCCAAGACTCTTGGAATATTTTTTGTTTTCTTCTATGATTTATATAGATTATGTTGTGAATTAGAGTTGGATACCATCACCACTATTGCCCGTTTATATCGACAACATACACAAAGCCAAACATGGGAGTGATTCAAGCACCTATGACACCGAAGGAAGGTAACATTAACAACATTTCAAATATATAAAAAAATATCCAATAGTTACAATTTCAAATGAAACTTTCATGATACTCAATTTGTAAAATTACGCTTGTACGTAGGTATGTCCCAGTAAATCTCGAAAACATATTTAGCAAATATGCTCTAACGGTTTCCAATAAGTTATCATTCAAAGAGGTTTGGAACGTAACCGAGGGAAATCGAATGGCGATCGATCCTTTTGGATGGTTAGTTCCAAAAACATTGATTGGTTATTATATACATACAAGTTGTTATACATATGTTAACCGGTAAAATCAAACTAAATCCGCCGGTTCTGTTTGTGTTGGTTATTGCAGGCTTTCAAATAAAGTTGAATGGGTACTACTATATATCCTTGCAAAGGATGAAGAAGGTTTCATTTCTAAAGAAGCTGTGAGAGGCTGCTTTGATGGAAGTTTATTTGAATATTGTGCTAAAAAGAATAAAGAGAAGGCCAATTCTCTCAAACAAGACTAAAAAAAAATTGTTTGGTTGGCGGATACAGCTTTTTGAACAAAGCAATTTGTAATTTACCTTATTTAATTTCGTCTTTGTATTCAGTTTATGGGTTTCCTTTGTATAATGTGTTTATAAAATGTTTCAAAGTAATAAGAAACGATGTTAAGAAAAAGAAAGAATTGTTTCACTCAAATGAATAGCATATTCTCGGTATGTTAATGTACGGATTTAAGTCTTTAACCATAAATTCAATAGCATTGGATTCTGAAATGTTATTGAGCTTTGGCACGAATTAACCTTTACATCATTTCTGTTAAAAGGTCGTCTCAATCGATTACCTTCTGCTTGTGTTGGTGATATGGTTATGGCTACTGTCAAGAAAGGTAAACCAGACCTTAGGAAGAAGGTTCTTCCTGCTGTCATTGTTAGGCACCGTAAACCTTGGCGCCGAAAGGATGGTGTTTTCATGTACTTTGAAGGTTATTTTGCATTCAAAAATTCTTCTGATAGCTTCGTTTCTTGAGTTTATGGTATTGATTCTGATTTGATTCTTGGATTTTAGATAATGCGGGAGTGATTTTGAACCCGGAAGGAGAAATGAAAGGTAAACATTTTGCATTACATTGTTTCTTTGTCTTTTTTGGATATGATCATATCTGTAACATGTGTGAGGGGTTTTGTTTGTGTTCTCAGGTTCTGCGATTACTGGACCTATAGGGAAAGAGTGCGCCGATCTCTGGCCAAGGATTGCTAGTGCTGCTAACGCCATTGTTTAAAGATCATAAATCACTTGTTGGTTATGTATCTTGTCGAAATAGTTTATGTTTTGGGTATTTTAAGTAGACAAAAATCTTTTGTTAGCTTCAGACATATCCCAGTCTTGGTTTGTAAGAGATTTTGCATCATTATTCCAGTTTCTTTCTTTTTACTTAATGAAAGTCATCTGATAAGAATAAGTTTTACTCATTTGAGAACGTCAATTGTATAGAAGAAAGTCTAGAAAACCAGATTATCATAAATGACAAAATCGAAAGTCACAATTTACACTTCACACCACCCTTAAGAACAATACCAAAGGCCACATCCTCTTTCAGTAAAGAGTCATTGATATACTTTCTATAAAAAAACAACTTGAACAGAAACCCAAAATAATAATTAAATAACTAATAATTTGTAGATATTATATAACTCAACAACCCACTAAAAATATGAAAGCTGAGTTTTGTCTCTGTCTTTGTGCAATCCTCTCTTTTGCTAGTTAATCTTCTGTACACTTCCTTGATGACCATGGCCTCAGTCTTTGGCTCTGGCTATGAATGTATGCCAAAGCAATCGAAAATGATTGCAAAACAGACATCTTTGCTTGAGATTGAACGAAGTAGAGACCATCTCGAACATTCATGATTCTTAATCCAGGACTTCCCTGTTGTGATCCCTGAAACAAGAAAAAACACAAAGAATCAATCTAATTTTCAAGTCAATATGACCAAGATTGAGTTTTTGGTGATGGTTCATCTCATTTTTAAGAAAGTCTCCACTTTTTATGACCTACGATTGTGGAGATGGTAAATAGATTTTTAATGCTACCTCTGTGAAGAGCTCAAAAAGATTGCACTGGCCTTCGTTTTGGTCTTTTCGACCTTGGCCTTTAAAGACGGTCAAGGGACAATGCAAGTCCCATCCAGAGCAATCACAGCTTCCTCCAGATTTCCATCTCTCGATCAAGCTCGAAGGCCCGCCGTTTCTCTTTCTCGGCCCTCCGTGAATTCCTGAAGGAATCACAACATCTATGCTTGTTGAATGCTTAGAATTTTTAGAAGAATCCTTGGTTCGAGGCAAGAGCCTTTTCTTGAGAAACTTCATTCCCCAACCTCCAACCTTTTCTCCTTCTTCTTCTTCCTCCTCGGGAAACTGTTCTCTTACAACAACAGCTGAGGTTTCAAGATTTGGTGGAAGGTCGTTATCTAGCAAACTTACAGATTCAAGATCGTGGTCAGGTTCTTGAAATGGCTCCCACGGACAAAAATCCGGAATGGAGCTTGTCCTACTGAATCTTGAGATACTTCTTTGCCTTGAAGCCCGTGCGGTGCTTTTGAGCGCATCAACGACTTTCTTAGGCAATCCTCTGTTTTTCCTGATATCGTTGTGGTACGGTAACTGTTGATTCCCACCGCTGCTGAATAGAACAAACTGTCTCTCTACAGTTTTCTCGTTCGTGGATGAGACAGAAAACAAAGTTGATACCTTTAGTTTACCAACCAAATGCTGGGGTTCAGATCCACGGCCTTTCTTCATATGGATCAAATACGAATAGTCTAGAGAGCTACGGTCGAAACCAGACCCAGCACTACTATTGCTTAAGCTAGCTACATAGATCTCTTTCTGATCATCCAATGAATAAACAAAATGAGGCATCTTGTTGTCTTTCATAGTGAATTGAAGTGCCCCTTGAGAAATTGTTGAAGACGGAGACCAACAGGAAGAAGATGCCTCAGAAGAAGAAGAACTCATTGAGTTTGTGCTCGATAAAGAGACAGCCTTTTTGGACATGTTTTCAGATTCATAATTCTGAAACTGCAAATCCGAGGTGTATATTTCCTCTATCTTCCTCACAACATCACATGACACCAACACTTTTTCACCATTATCATCTCTCCTTGTCCTGCTATTCATATCATCACCATCCAATGCTTCGATATTGTGTAACAAAGGCTTATTAAGCATATATGTGACCCTCTTGCAACCTGTTATTGCGCGACTAATCACTGGACTGCCTGAATCATCGACCAAGGGAAGATCAAAAACAAGGCGATCAACATTTTCTTTGGGGATCACTGGTGAATCAAATTGATAAGACGAAAAACCCATCTTCGATCCTGTAAGATTCATAGAAAGGCTGCATCTGGCTGACTTAAACGCACTGAGATTAATCAGCTCGAGGCATCCACGGATATACTTTTCGTCTAATGACACCAAATGCCTTGGGATCTTGTTATCGAAAAAACTAGTGGCACTAGAAAACGAACCTTTGGGACCGTTTTTAACAATCTGTAACCACTTTCCACTATTGGAAACTATGCTACATTGCTGTCTTTGCTGGCTCAACTTGTTCCCTGACTTCAATAATCCATTTTCCCCATACAGATTTTCATCAATGTTCAATGAATCTTCAAGCTCAGGATCATCCTTCTGAGCACCATGAGTATTATCCATTGTTCCGCTATCCGAAACAAAGCCGAACAAATTCAATTTCCCATCATTTGAAAGACCACTTAAGTAATCTGAATGAAAGACAGATATGAACAGAATATATAACTGTGTGTGCATTAATAACAAAAGATAGATTAGCATAAGATTTTAGCTTAAGTTAGAAACTTTTTTGAACAGAAGACATCTTCAAAACTATTGTATTGTATCGTATTACAAAATCAAAATAACGCAGAATTCTAAGCATTGAATCTACTATTTCAAACAAAAGCCTAATTCGAGACCCTAAGTCCAAAAAAGCTAAGTTGCTGAAAAGTCAAGGTCTTTAAATCTATACCCAATCTCTTACCTAAAAGCTATAAGAAAAAACTAAAACGAAGAACCCTACACAGATTGAAAATCAAAGAAAAGCTTGAACTTTTAGACGTACCTATTATATAAATCAGAGAAAAAAACCAAAAAAAATGATGGAATTTTCAAGCTCAAAAGAAGCATAACTAATAAGCACCAAGCTCGAGTTAGCTGAGTAAAGTACAGAGTGAGGACCTTTACTCAAGATTGACCTAGATGCTAAAATTCTCTCAATCAAAAGTCAAAAATGCTTAATCACTCTCTTCTGGGAATAAATAACTAAAAATCATGATGCTAACAAATTACACAATATTCCAGAGAAGAGCTAATAAAAAAACAATCTTTCATCTTGTTCATTCAATTTCCATGTACCTGTGTAGAACGAGGAATTGGATCCAAGAAAATACAAGGAGCTAGAGCAGCAATTTCCGGAATATACCGATTCTTTCTACTTTGTCTCCAAATTTCTCCTTCATAAAATGCAAATTATGAGTGTGGAGAAGAAAGAAGCAAAAAAGAGTTTATTTGGGTTTACAGAGAGAGAGAGAGAGAGAGAGACAGAGAGAGATGGGTGTTTCACTAAGCCACGTTAATGTCAGACTAGTAACAATGGATACGAATGAAAAAGGAACATCTTTTTTGGGTGTGTGTATGTGTGTGACTTGACTATAACCACGACTAAGTAAAGGAAGGGTTCTCACAAAATGCGGGACCCAGCTCCTCTTCTTTCTTGCATTAACCTCTAAAATTAGTTTTATTTCAAAAGCGTGGGATTGTGGATTTTAGGGTATTATTGTGAGGCAAGTGAGTGAGTAGAGTTGTTAAGTGGGTCGATCTTTGATTTGCTGATACATTCCCTTGAGGATTTTCAAAAAATTTTAATAAAAGATTTTTATCCGTCTGATCTGTAAATATTTAAAACGTATTCCGTATCCGTCCCGTATCACTTAGCGGATAACCTGATTATTTAGCGGATAACCCATGGATTATCGGCAAACTTGCTAATTTTAAAAAAAAATATATATTATATTTAAAAAAAATTATAAAATAATAACGAAAAATACAAAAAAAAATAATTAAAAAAAAATTAGCGGATCTAGCCGGTACCCGCTAAACATGCATCTGCAAAAATCCATTATTCACACCTGCAACCTGCAAAAATTTTAACTTAAATTTTTCAACCTGTCGGTCAAATGGGGCGAAACTAACGGGTAATTACCTAAATTGACAGGCCTATGAGTGAGCTGGTGGTCACGATTGAGAATCTAAAGGAAGGTGGTGATGGCTACTCGTTGCCGATAAAGTCGGGCTTTTCCACTTTTCTTTTGTAATTATATATTTTTCTATATAAACTACCAGTTGAGTTTATGCATAAAAGAATTATTTCATAAACTTCAAGCAATGTTGTAGTATATGAATTTCAACTAAGTTTCTAAATTCTCGTCTTAGTTTTGTAATTTACTTATTGTTAAATTTTTAACAAATAAGTACTAAACAGGTGAGACTTAAATGTGTGCTAACATCTCTTTAATCATTAATCATCCAGATAACAACAGGTTTCTAAACTTTATGCATGTGTTATAATTAAACGGTAGTTTTCAATTACGTGTCTGTGTAGTATATATGAATAGCTCACTCGATAATAGTGGGAATACTTAACTATTATATTGTTTGAAAAATTTAAAACAAACCCTACAATACATATTTTTGCCTTTTATTACACATGATTGGACTATTGGAGATTTGGAGGCTTCAGAACATATAATGATATTTTATCTACGTATATTAATCACACAAAAAATGATAAATCTAAGGACCAACCAACCAACAAAATTACAAAACTATTTTGTCTCATTTTGGAAAATGAGCTAATTGGGGCACATGATTGACTCGACCATATTGGTTCTTCTTCAACTGCATTTCACGCATTTTATTTAAATTTCAAGTTTCAAACACGTATATCTAGATATATAATAACACACTAGTTAATATATTTCCAATATTTTCTGTGTTTATTACTATTGAAGCTCGTCATGTCAGCTCAATAATTCATCAAGAAGATTAAATGTTAGTAAGTATTCCTATCTATGTGACATTAAATATTGTGTTCAATCTACCAACCGTATTATAAAACTAATGCTTCCGTTTGTATAATAAAGATTCTTCTCCACCAAATCCGGTCCATAGATTTGCATTATACTCTATAGTTCATGTGTTTTCAATTCATGCATGTGATTTAGTCTTCTTTGTTGGATATTATTGTTCGCATGTCTGGTCTAAAATCATAACTATGATATTATTATTTTGTAATACGAGTGGAGATGTTCTGTATAAATAAATTAGAAAATAGAATAGATGTTGATACCATTATGTCGTGATAATTAGGTTTAGGCGTTGGCTCTGAAAACTCGATTAAACGGTAAACTGAGGAACGAAAGATACAGTCATGAAATCACTTGCTCTTGTCTTGTTCACACATAAAAGTGCTTTTCAATTGTTTTAAGTCTTCGAAACTACGTATAACGTGTTTATAAGTTAATGGCCTATACAGTAGTTAAATTTTGAATATTAGTTATATATATATATATATAAAGTTTAGAATCTAAAGATATTTCATAATTCAATTTCGATAATGACCTTTCATAGGGTCACTATCCTAATTCACATCTAAGTCAAAATCATTATATTTTAACCTTTGCCTTTTAGACTTTCGGTTTGGACTTTGGAATAATTGACTAAATCGTCAACTCCATTATAAGAGTTTCGTTTAAAAGTCAATTATGGGTTTTCATTTTTCAGAAACGGAACAAAAAGAAAATAGCGAAGAAAAATATGAAGAATTGTAGTTCATAACAATTTTACAATCAAAATTTCCTCTCTTTGTTTGTTGTTTTTTTTCTTTTTTCCCAATTCAGTAACCCTTGTGGGAAAATTATGGTCCGATCGCCATTTATTAAAGGGTAGCTAAAAGGAAGGTCCTAATTCAATAATTGATTTTTAACAGTGTTGGCCCAGTTCAACTTTTTGATGGTAACAAAGCTCAATAACTGCAATCTTTACTCTTTCTTTTTTTGGGGTTCACCTTTTGCATTACAAATTAATGTATCAAAGACTCCATATTATCCCACATGAATCGGAAGATTCGGAACACTTGAACCCATCACATTACACACAAGTGACAAGACGATAATCACTCCTAACAAAGAATGGATTTGATCCGTAAAACTCGTTTTTCTAAATGATGTACCAGACGATGATGAAAAACGTCTTAGACATGATCTATTCATTTTCTTAAATGTTCGTAGAAGTAGGCCATGTGAATGGTTTTAGCCTTAAGGAATTAATAATACGTATACAAAGAATGCGATACCTGATACGAGCCAAACAAAAACTGAAATAATTATATATAGTGTTCAGGTGATAAAAAATACAACTCAACTGTCAAATACAAGACATCACATACTGATACTGACATAAATCATATTATATAACTTATCTGCAAAAATTTCAAATTTCTGTGTAACATACTAAAAAATTATTCTCACTAGTGTTTTATTCATCCAGACCTGCCTAAACCCATTACTTATTATCTTTATAAAGTAGATATTGTTATGTTAGATTTCTTTTCGAAAGAACTTGCAAGTAATTAATAACTCTATAGGAATACCATCTATATAAACATGAGTCTTTGTGGTGTGGCACCTAAAACTCAAATCCAAGATTGGATTGGGTAGTTGCACTTGAAAGAGTTAGCTCCACTAATGTGTGAAAATATGTCTGAAGAATCTACCAATTGTTCCTCATCCTTCACTCCCATCTGTAAACTGAACCGTTTTAGTTAGATTAATTTGATTTGATTAAAATCATCTCTCCATTTTGACATAAACTTATAAACTGGATTTCTTACATCGTCTTCGTCTTCATCATCATGATGGCCTGAAGAACCTTGTCTATTTGGTTCACCAAATTCATCATTCTTTGCAAATCTTCCTCTAACTCTTGGTCGACTATCTGCCAATGTTTTCCTACACGCATACTATAACCAACAAAAAAAGTTGGAACAACATTAACCAACGATTTTGTCCGGTTTGATTTAATTGGAACCGAACCTTAATTTTCTTGCTGAAATTTCTTTCGTTCCTCTTCTTCATGTACCTATGAATCTTCTCTTTCCTTTGCTCGACTGTGAGTTTCCCAACTTTGTTCGAAGTTGGGTCTTCTAAACCGTTAATCTCGACCGGTACTAATGTTGGATGAGCCTGAGGTGTCACCAAATGGCTCTGGTTCCCGACATTACCAAGAGCCTTTTTCAACAAAAGTAAACCGGTTAGTATCACATCAAAGTACCAAACCAAAAAAAACTCTAAGTGGAGATAACCAAGCAAAAACCATGGATTTATCTGTTCTAACTGTAACCAAACCCGGTTCATTTGATAAATCAGTTGGCATTTGAAATGGACACCAAAATATACAGTATCATAAACTAATGTAAGTTCAATACCAAAGCTTTCTTGAGTATAACCAAGAGTAAACCGGGTAATAATAGCGATGAAAATTCGAAATCTATTTTTTAATTTTTACCTGGAGATCTCCTGGATTAAAGATATGTTTGATGGAATCCGGACAAAACAAGCCACCATTATCAGCTCGAAAATCCATCAATTGATCATGTGGCTTGTTGATTTCCGATCCCAGATGAATATTCCGGGGAAAAAGACCAGAGTTACCTTCAGAAGATAATAAATCGGTGCTCATATTCACCATATACGCTGGTAAACCGGACGGGCGAAAGAAAGAGCCAGAAGGGTTCAAGCCAAGATTGTAACTTGGGACAGAAGAAAGACAATCTTCTTCGAAAACCCCTAATTGTAAAGGAGGAAGAGATAAAGAGGAACCCGCTGGAACAGACAGAGTATCTCCAGAGTATAGAATGTTAGGAGGCTGATGAGCAACTTGGACTCCTGATGAGAAATCAAACTGGTCTTGGCTTGTTTCTGTAAGGAGATGATCTATAACTGGATATTGCAGTGAAGATGATGAGAAATCGATTGAGTTGGCTATGTCGTCTTCGAAATCTTCTTGTGTATCGAAGATTATGGATAGATCCGTGTTGTTATTGTCGTTTTCATCGTCTTGAAGTTTGGTGTTATTGTTGTTGTTGTTGCTGTTCTCAGTTGTTGTGGTTGTGTTAGTGTTGGATTGGTAACTTCCGGATTTATCAAGAATGATTGAAGCAGAGTTGACTTCAGAGGCTTGATTAAAGGTTTCTTTAAACAATTGTGGATCGCAGAAAGCGAAGATTTGAGCACTGAGAGGGCTCGTGATATCATCCTGGTGAAAAGAACACAAATAATCGTTAGACCTAAATATAATATCAAACAGAGAATAGTAGATAGAGAAAGGGATTACGTTGAAGCCAAGCATCAAATGAAGATAGAAGTGGTTTAATTTTCTTGAGTCAAAAGAAACAATAACTGGTGAGATCCTTAAGAAGGTACAAGATTGGTTCTACTTCTAGGGATATAATTATATATACTCAAATAAATTTGTTCTAGTGTGGCTTAAAGGTCTTGGGAGAATCTTTAAGTTGTTTGTATTCTGTTTCTCGACATTGAATCACTCCAAGATTTTGTGTCTTAATTAAATCCAATGTTTATTTGTGTTATTAGTTAGTATTTGTTTAGGACAACAAAGCGGTTAAATGCATCTGCTCTTACATGTTGCGAAGAAGTGTTTCAACTTCCAATAGCTAAAAGGAAAGAAGAGTGGAGTTTCTATAAAAGGAAAGTTTTCTGATTCTGGTACTTCTTTTTGGTATTGACAAAAATTTTAACTTTGCCTGGTATGAACCAACATTTAGATTTTTTCCCCCACAAAGAAAAGTAAAGGGCACTTCACAAAATATAAGAGCATATAAGAAACCTTCATTATGATCATGAGCGTATATACACGTCACCATGCTCCTAGTGTAATTCATGTAATGATAGTAGTAGTTAATATACGTGAACTAAAAAAGAAATATTTGATATGGACTATTATTTGTAGAACATTGTTCTATATTATGTGACTCTTTTCTATTGGCTTAGAAGTTAAAAGTAACAATCGTTTGCGAATGAGAATGATAATGTTCAGAAATCGTCTTGGAAGATAAATTTAAGTGTGCACAGAATAACAAAGACATTAAAGAAAAGCGAAAGGAATGAAGAAATTTTTACGAAAAGATAAAATGGAATATAAGGAGAAGAAAATGACGTTACACCAAAAAGAAAACTAACTAATTGAAATTCTGGGGTTTACTCCATTGGAGACTACATAACCACAAACACAAAAAAAAAATCAGCAGTTGATAAGATTAGGCTCGAATATTGTATCATTTCTACATGTATTAAAATAAGCATATTGAAAACAGAAATGTTTAATTAAGACAAACAAACTATTTACGGATGATATATTATAAAATGAGTCAAATGAAAACAAAAATAGTGATTGAAGAGAGGAGAATTACGATGGAAAGCTGATCGTGGGATGAGATCGCGTCCTGTAACATGTTTGTCTTTTTTATAAATCTCCAATGTTAATGCAAAGATTTTCTGGGAAAGACATAAAATTCCCCAAAAAATTTGAATTATAGGACGGATGATTTGTGGAATAATGTTGGATTGAGTGATGTATGAACAAGAAAATCCATCCAATAAATTCAAATATTGGAAAATAAACAACAAAAACTGAAAAAAAAACAAAGAGGTGATCGAATTAAAACGGAACAAAGGCTCTTCTGTTTGGACAGAGAAGAAATGAAAATTCTTACAGTTTTCTGGAAAATAGGAAGTTATGGGAGTTTCACGTAACCATCATACATATATATATATACATTTGGTTTATGTGTATGTACTGTCTACATGCATATATTATAATCTGCTGCATGTCTTTATAAGTGTATGTAACTAAATTAATATTATAGTCTAACGCATGTCTACATTAATGTGTACATATAAATTTTATATTTTCATGTAATAAGGCGAAATGTATGCCACCGTTGCACTTAACGTTAAATGCGATGACCTCGATTCTCCTACTTTTCATGACGTGGCAATACAACGTGGATGAAATGGTATTGACGTGGGAAGATTGTCTCATTCAGGAGGAGACTGTCTTGACCAGTCAATGAGTTTGACCCAATTCTTGTTGCGTGGATTTTGACGTTTTGACTGAAACACATCCTAAATTAAGCCCTATATTCATGGAACTAATTTTCTATTTTAATTTTAGATATTGCAATTCTGTTTTCTATCTTGTATCTCTTTTGCTAATGTTTTCTATATTGACTAATAATTTTAGCCATGAGGGAATGACTTATATCACTTAGTAAATAGTTTATTTTATCAAAAGGAAACTATATATATATATCAGTTATTTGTTTGTTTGTCCTGTCAGTAACTTAATTTGGTCACAAAAGTCTATCTAGCATTTGAAAATCATTTTCACGAGTGGATCTAGTTATTAAAGTCACCAAGACAAATTTATAAGTAATCTCTTAGGATAAAACTTTTTAAGTAGTTGAGACTAAGAGTATTACAATATACTGTTTACAGAGAAAATTAGACGAAGAAAAAAATTGGAACAGCTTACGATCAAAGCTGATTTGATGAATTGATACTTTGAAGATATGACCATATTCATCTAAATTCGGAATGCAGTATATGCACACCCATTATCCAAATAGAAAGCGACTACCACTTCCACTATATGAAATCAATTCCTAGAAATAAGATCAAAAATATTATAACATTCGATAAGGTCTTGTTTTTTTTTGTTTTGTTCACATACATATGTGGATGTAAATTTCATTAGGTTTTCTAAATCGACACACTTTTAGTTATTGGTTCATATTTAACCAACAGTTGGTCGTATGTATGTTAAACTCACCAAATGTAAACTATCTCATATCAAAAGTAGTAGTAGTACTTACGTATTATTTAACGCTTTACATATTTGAGATATATCGAGTCACTATTTCTTCAATATAGTTTTTATTTCTTATGGATATTAAGAAAATAGAATCAAGGTTCGAATATGTAAATTAAACACAATTTTTTTTTTCTTTTTTGGGGGGCATTGTATATGTATGAGAGTTCACTTTCAGCTCTGGATCCTAAGAATAAAGCTTTATGCAAATAGAAAGGACGCACCTATCGTTCTAAAATGGTACCCTCATCGTCCTACTCCTATCTTTAGACATTAAAATCAAATTCATATAACCGTACACAATCAAAGAAAAATTATTTTTATTTTGACCTTAGATATATTTTTATGTCATAGATTTACTCTCTTTTTTGTTCCAATCCGTGGAGATCGCATTTGCAAGATGAATGCATCATGCATAACCAATATGTACGTACGAAATTTGTTTAAAATGTATTGGAAAAATGTTGTCGTTTAAAAGGATCGGACTCGTTCGAAAGTTTGAAAGCCCAAACTGCGTTACAGCCCAATAATAAAATAGTTAAAGGCCCAAGGTTCCCACAGAATTGAATCCCTAATTTCCACTGGGTGTGTAAATTTCCTTCTCCCTCTTCAACTTTTCCGGCTTCCGCGATTTAGCTGAGTAGCGCCGGACCGGAGAAAGATAAAACCCTAGCTCCGCCTCACTCACAGGGAGCTCTGCGTCCACCTTATTGCTCGTGCTTCTTCGTATTACTCGTTCTATCTACGATGAACTGTGCAAGTAAATATTTTACTCGCCTCTCTCTCTCTTTTTACTCGATTTAGGGTTTTCTTTTAACTGTGGTGTCTTTATTCGATATAGTTTCCGGCGAAGTGCCTGAGGAGCCAGTGGTTTGTACGAAGTCAGGATTGCTCTTCGAGAGACGATTGATCGAAAGGCATATATCGGTAAGCTTGGAGCTTTTCCCTTCTTATTCGGACACTATCAACTACTCAGATTTCCTTGTTTTGTGTTATTACTGGAAGATTTTGAGCTGGTTTACTTCGGATAACTTTGGCAGCAGTGTGAAATTCTTGAGAAATTTGGTCATTTGCACTTTAGGGACTAATGATATTCGAATTTTACTGCAATTTTTCTAGTATATTTTCTCAATGCACCTGGTTAGTTATAACACTCTTGTGGGAACATTTACCTGTTAATTGTATGAGTTTCAAAACGTTGACTTTATAGCTTCAATTTTATTGATAAATTCTTGGTTGTGTATTTTTCAATATTTTCTATCCATTTTAGATTATCATTTCACCGTGTAATGATTTCTTATTAAAAAATTTCTCCCTGTAGGATTATGAGAAGTGTCCGGTTACTGGTGAACCTCTTACCATTGATGACATTGTTTCCATCAAAACTGGGAAGGTAATGTAATTTCTTTAATTATTTGGTGTGAAGAACTGTTGAAGATTCTTATTTAAGCTGTTTCAATTTCTATTACTATTGTGCAGATCATAAAGCCAAAAACATTGCATACAGCTAGTATCCCTGGATTGCTTGGAACATTCCAGAATGTAAGCTTTTAATGTTTTGCAACTTTGTTCTTACCTTTTCTTTTGGCTTAGTGCTTGTTTATCTTATGGGAATTTCATTACAAAAAATTCCCCCTGTTGCTGTTTTAGTCATGTAGAATTTGGTGTATAGACTTAGAATAAATTGTTCAGGGGTCATTATCGGTTAACTGAACCTATTAGCATCTACACTTTAGCACAGTTTTTACGCTGATCATCTGCTCGTTTGTGTTTTCTAACCATGTAAAACTGTTCATTAGTTAGGTTGAATTAGACAAAAAATTACATCTGAAGTTTTATTTGTTTGGCTCTTCTAGGAATGGGATGGTTTGATGCTATCAAATTTTGCACTGGAGCAACAACTACATACTGCAAGGCAAGAGCTAAGTCATGCCTTGTATCAGGTAATTTCGCTTGTGTGTTTGTGCCACCACTTGATGAGGTGGCACGATCAATGAATTTTGTTATTTACCATTTTCCTCAATCATTTCATCTTCTATCAAGTGTGTTTGGTCTATTTATGGGAGAAATTTTGCCTTGTGTTTGCAGCATGATTCTGCTTGTCGTGTTATTGCTAGACTTAAAAAAGAAAGAGACGAAGCACGCCAATTGCTTGCAGAGGTTGAAAAACATATACCTACAGCCCCAGAAGCTGTGACAGCTAATTCTGCTCTGAGTAATGGTAAACGAGGTATGATGGTACACTTTTTACACTTAATGTTTTGGCTTATTGGTTTTCCCTCTTTTAAAACGCCATCTTTTGGTATTTATAGCTGCCGGTGAAGAAGAAGTGGGTCCTGATGCGAAGAAATTGTGTCCTGGAATATCAGCTGATATCATCACCGAATTGACAGATTGTAATGCTGCTCTTTCCCAGAAGCGCAAAAAGAGACAGGTATTCCCATCTATATTTGATCATGCATTTGTAAGTTAGAAGGCAAGACCTGATGACTTGCTATGTTTATGTTCTTTTCTTGCGTTGATTCCTGCTGTTGTGATAATTTCATCATTTGTTTTATAGATTCCTCAAACATTGGCTTCAATAGATGCTTTGGAAAGGTTCACTCAGCTATCAAGCCACCCACTTCACAAGACCAACAAGCCGGGCATTTGTTCGATGGACATCCTACATTCTAAGGTTTCTCACGGAAATATATCTTATTACATACATCACTTTATTCTTATTCTCTCTGTTTCTGGGAGTCACTGCATAGCATGTGATACCGCAGGCAGACTTGTATTTTCAATTTGTTTGAATACAGCCTCGAGTCCTTGTTTGGGCTATACTTATTTTATTGATATGTTTTTGGCATAATATTTTTTATTTGCAGCTTACATTCTAATATGCCCTATGTGATTAGTTTGTATTATAACCAGTGATCCTTCACATTCCTTTTGATATTCTGCTCCACTAGCCAAAGTTTATCTCTCAGTATTAGATTTCTTCTTAATTTGGTACTCAGGATGTGATTGCTACTGGAGGAGTTGATGCAACTGCTGTTCTCTTTGATTGCCCTTCTGGACAAATCTTGTCAACTCTGACTGGTCATTCGAAGAAGGTCTCTACCTTTCTGCGTGATATCTCTATTTTTCGTTTCTATGTAGCTCGATGCTTGATACGTATTGAATCTTTTGTAGGTTACAAGTGTAAAATTTGTAGGGGATACTGATCTTGTGTTAACTGCTTCGGCTGACAAGGTAACTCAAGATACGTGTACAAACTTAATATCCATAGTTTCAAATGATAGTGCTTGGTCATTATTGTTGTAGTAAATTTTTAGCCCTGCGTTATGTATTGCCTTGTTTTCAAAATCAGTAGCAGGCAGATCCATGTGTTTATTTAAGTGTGAAAAGATGACTAGTAGCCATGTAATCTAATTCTTTAGATGTCATGTGAAAAACTTTGGTTGGCTCCTAGTTATGAAAGACGTTTTTATCATCCACACCAAAAAGCTCTGCGATTTGTTGGATACCCTATTCAATTTCTCAGAGGATATACACGATCATTTGTGTGATATGTGTCTTTTCACTACTAAATTGGCGACTTACTGCAGACAGTCCGCATCTGGCGGGACTCTGGGGATGGGAATTATGCTTGTGGGCATACG
This sequence comes from Nasturtium officinale, assembly GCA_963854855.1. Lineage (NCBI taxonomy): Eukaryota > Viridiplantae > Streptophyta > Magnoliopsida > Brassicales > Brassicaceae > Nasturtium > Nasturtium officinale. Next base: position 6,612,190 of record OY978511.1, on the reverse strand, counting down.
TTAAATGATCACTCGGCAGAGGTGAGGATGAGTTTGAAAAACTCCTACTGTCCATTACATTTTTTTTACTCATGTACTTGTTTAACATAAAGGCAATGCTTTTTTCAGGTGCGAGCTGTGACTGTGCATGCCACAAATAAATACTTTGTGTCGGCATCTCTTGACAGTACATGGTGCTTCTACGATCTGTCCTCTGGCTTATGCCTTGCACAGGTCCCTAAACCCCCTCACTACAGAAGACTACAACCTGTCTTCCTTTCTAGTTTTGCCTATATGCTATACTACAGAAACTGATTATATATCCCGTGAAATAATTGTGTGGATTATACTTTTTATATAAGCATTGTCATATCAGCTTCTTCCTTAGGTAGGTATTTGGTGATAGTACGAGCTCCTTTCCTAATATGAGCTATTATCATATTTCTTGTGTTTATTCAGGTATCGGATGATTCAGGGAAGGTGGACTACACAGCTGCTGCTTTTCATCCTGATGGTCTCATTCTCGGAACCGGTACTTCTCAATCTGTTGTCAAGATTTGGGATGTCAAAAGTCAGGTAAAACTCTGTCCTTCCAGACTACATTGCCTGTTATAATCATTAATGATGTCTAGCATTCTTCATTTTGTTTTCAATTTTTTTTGTTTATAATAGGCTAATGTTGCGAAGTTTGATGGTCACACCGGGGAAGTGACGGCTATATCTTTCTCTGAAAATGGTTATTTCCTCGCGGTGAGTAGTTTGAACAAACTTCGAGAAAGGGAAAATACTACTAAAGTTCTGATTACATGAATGTTTTTCTTTTTGTTCTTGAAATGGATAGACTGCTGCTGAGGATGGTGTTAGGTTGTGGGACCTGCGAAAGTTAAGGAATTTCAAGTCATTTTTGTCTGCAGATGCAAACTCTGGTCTGTATCACAGCTTCTAGTTGTTTTGTTTATAAAGAAATCTATATATGTATAAGATAGCTTGAATGAAACTACATTTTTTCTGTGCAGTGGAGTTCGATCCTAGCGGATCTTATCTCGGCATTGCTGCATCAGATATCAGGTGAGTAGACATTTGGAAATAATTGATCAAGCTTGATAACCTGCACCTGAGTTTATCTAGTTTAACAAAATGTTATTGGTTTCTGGCTGCAGAGTTTACCAGACGGCAAGTGTGAAAGCTGAATGGAACCATATTAAGACACTCCCAGATCTCTCCGGCACTGGTAATATCCATTTCCTTGACTCTTTCAAAGGCCACATAGCGATAATGTTCCTAATTCTGAAAACCTTAAAAACTTGCAGGTAAAGCTACGTGTGTGAAGTTTGGTCCGGATGCACAATATGTTGCAGTTGGTTCGATGGACCGTAACCTACGGATATTTGGTCTTCCTGGTGACGAAAAAGCCAATGCCGATGATGACTCTATGCAAGACTCGTGAAGATTATGTAAAAACTCAGTCAGCAAATTTTAAATGTTCACCTCCGGTTATATCTCCATCGAAAGTCGAAACTCTCAACTTATGTTGTATCTTACAGTATTTGCCACTATGGAAAGAATTTCTTCAAGCTTGCATGCTAGATTTATTTCTCTCCCTTATGGCTCTTGAAGTCTCTCTGTTAAGTTTAATCAAATTAAGACTTTTTTTTTTCTTTTTAATGTATAACTTAAAAAGTTAAAAAGTCTTAAACGGGATATGGGATACCGAACAGTTCCAGACAAAGGTGATTATGTTATTTGATTGCAGTTATTTGCCCATGTTTCAAGTTTTCAACAATGATATTTGCTAGTCTCCTTAAAATTTCACCGTCAAGCTTTAAGTGTACAACTTTCACTCTTAACAGTGAAAGTAGCTACTAACGGAACCATTGACTGTGCACTTGGTCAATTATCACGGTATTTACATTTTCAACGAATATCAGATTCCTTTTTGCAATTCCATGATGAGTAAAATTTCGTGAAAATATGTTTTTATATTTGGTAGTCAAGATCTACAGATTCTCTCTTTCATTTTTGTGAACAGAACTGTAAATTCATATTAAGATATTATATTTTGTAACAATTTAAGAACGTTTATGTTTCTCTCTGTCTATGACTTGTTTTATTTTGTTAGATTTTAGAAGCATACTAGCTAATTTGGTACAATTTGAAACATTAATTTGACATGAAACCAAAAGGAATGTTTACTTTTCCTTTTAATTGGGTGGTAAAGAAACATTAGAAAAATAAATTAGCAGTGTTATTAGTGAAACATAAGAATCAATAATGATATCAGGATTTACTGAAAGCCTAAGTATACACTAAACTCAGTGTACAACTACTGGCTTTTAGAGTGGTCAGTGGTTGCTGAAGAATACAAATAGCGCTCCTATCCTAATCTTTCTATTCACATCTATTGAGAGAGATAAGAGTGGTCATCACTCTTCATTTCATCCCAACCCATCAAAAATTTCTCTCTCTCTCTCTCTCACCATTAAAATCAATACCAGAAACCCAGAAGCAGGAAAAATTTAAGAGCTTTTACTGAGCCACCAAACAAATAAGCCACTCACAGAATTTTACAAACAAACTCCAAAAAAAGATTCAATCTTTCCCCATTAAACATAGAAACAACCTCCTCAAAATCTCTTTTTACAACTAAGAAGACACCATACAATGATTTCATTTTAAAACCAAAAGTTTTTTTTTCTTCAAGAAAAAACAAAAAAAATGGGTTTTTCCTATTTGAAGCAGCTCATGTCACTATGCATCATCTTCATAATCTCCATGGCACTGTTCTCAGATCTCAAGCTAGCGAAATCAGCATCACCAGATTACACAAATCTTATCTACAAAGGTTGTGCAAGAGAGAAATTCTCAGATCCATCTGGTCTATACTCACAAGCTCTCTCAGCAATGTATGGCTCATTGGTGACTCAATCAACGAAGAGCAGATTCTACAAAACCACAACTGGAACAACAAGCCAAAGCAGTATCACTGGTCTTTTCCAGTGTAGAGGAGACTTAAGTAACAACGACTGTTACAACTGTGTTAGTCGTCTTCCTGTTCTCTCCAGTAAGCTCTGTGGCAAAACCATTGCCGCTAGGGTTCAACTTTCCAGCTGTTATCTCCTCTATGAAATCTCTGGCTTTGCCCAAATTTCAGGTACATTACCCAATTTCCGGTTTAACCTCTATTTTTTTTTGTTAGTTAAACCGAAACCGGAACCGAAGAACAGTGAAATGGTTGGTTCTTTTACTTTTAGTTAAATCAAATCAGAATTTGATAACCAGATAAGTGATCGGTTTGGGTTGAAAGTGCGGACTACAATTTTGTGTTTATCAATCGAACCGGTTTTCATCAACTAAACATCAGGTTTGCCGGTTCAATATTGAAAAGATTGGCTTCTTGGTTTCAAATTTGTAACTAAACCAGGTTTGGATTTAAGTAAACACGAGGATTGATTTCGGTTCAATATAAAACCGAACAGATACTGAATATTTATAATCCGGTCTAAAAATTGAACAGGTATGGAGATGTTGTTCAAGACATGTGGGAAGAACAACATCGCCGGAACAGGATTCGAACAGAGAAGAGACACAGCATTTGGCGTACTTCAAAACGGTGTCGTTTCAAACCACGGTTTCTACGCGACAACATACGAATCGGTTTACGTTTTAGGACAGTGTGAAGGTGACGTAGGCGATTCGGATTGTAACGTCTGCATAAAAAACGCGTTACAGAAGGCTCAAGCTGAATGTGGAAGCTCAATCTCAGCTCAGATATATCTTCATAAGTGTTTTATCGCTTATAGTTATTACCCAAATGGTGTTCCTAGAGGCGGTTCTTCTTCTTCTTCTTCCTCTAACTATGGCTCTTCGGGTTCTTCTTCTTCGTCTTCTTCTTCAGGTTAAAGTTTTAATCTTTTTTCTGTTTATTTTAATGTTTTGGTTGGAAAGTTGGGTTATTAATTTCGTGGTCGGCGAATTTCAAATTCAAAGTTCTACATTTGCTGGAAAAACTCCAAAAAGTGTGTGATTCTTTTGTTGTTGTTGTTGTTGAAATTATTCGATTTTTATTGAATGATTTATTCAATAATTATTTGAAGATTTTCACTTTAATTCAAAAGGTTTTCAGTGTGAAACTTGTTATTTCGTTTTCAGGCTCCAATTGATATTTTTCTTTTTCCAAAAAATAAAATAAATTTGCATGTCCCTTTCTTTCTTCAACATTATAGTTTGCTATTGTTTCGTCTTCCAAATTTTCATTTACTAGTTGTAGAAAAAGAGAAGAAAATATAGACTTTAGTAAATTACATATATATATTGATGATTAATGTTTTGATGAAAAAAAAAAAACAGGAACAACAGGCAAAACGGTGGCAATAATAGTAGGAGGAACAGCTGGTGTTGGATTTCTTGTCATTTGCTTGCTTTTCGTCAAAAACTTGATGAAGAAGAAATATGACGGTATTATCTTTTTTCTACTTAATTATATACACTCTCTACATACATACATACATATATACACGTATAAATCTAAGCATACACGTATAAACAGAGTTAGTTGTTAAATTCATCCACGTATATAAGTACATGCATACGTAATCATATTCATTTATACGAGTTGTCATTTGTCTATATTATTGTATTGCCAAACTAAAGATTCTTCAGTGTTGTTTTTTTTTAAATATAGAGATTCTCCTTCTAATTTGAGCAAATTTATTTAAAAGATTTGGGTGTAAGATTCTATATGATGTTCCAAGTCTTCACAAGCATTATTACTTGAATGCATATGTATATAGGCGTAGACATGCACATGTGGAGAAGATAAGGCAAAACTGATTGAGTCTAATTATGTAATGTTCTTTTGGCAGATTATTAAAAATAAATCGAGTAAAGACAACAAGACGAGTCCAACCCCGAAATAGAGGCAAACGTTGATGTGAATTCCGAGGTGCATGCAATTAATTACCCATTTCTAATCTCTTTAAATTGCTAGTATTAAATATTTTTGGAAGGTGGAAATTGTGGTGGGATGGATGGAGAGCTGGGACCATTAATTATCTTAGCAGAGGGACAACTACTTCTTTTGTTTCATTAAAATGTAAATGGCTTTGATTATCTTAAGTTCCTTAAGCTTTTTGTCTTCATTCCTAGCTTTTAAAAGTTTGGTAAAAAGGATGCTTAATCCTGGTTAACAAAATGGTTAATTCTTAATCCTAGTTTGTTTCAATTTTTTTTTGTTCAAACTTCAAAACACAGTATATATATATATATAAACAAAAGTTAAAATATCAAGCGAGATTTTGATAGAAAGTACCCAACACAAGTATATAACTTTGAAAATGTATATATATATATATTTGTATGTCTTAATGATATTTTGTTTTCTAGACTGTTAAGATGCTTTTTGGGTTCTGTTGTCACCTTGTTTTTTCTGCCAACTTGTTTTGGTACTTTTGATCAAAATCTCGCTTGATAAGTAACTTTAACAATATAACGTTGGAGTTTAAATTTTGTTTATTTGTTTCTTGTAAATGAGTAGGATTCCACCGCGTTTTGTAATATTGCGCCGATTTGCATTAGCCAAATCCTATTATGCATTTCTGAATGTGTTTTTGTTTATGATCGTATGTGGTCTTGACTAGAATTATTTGTGAGGTTTGATTATTTAATTACATTGCTCATGCTATTTCATGGGGAAGCGTGATATGCCTTTTATTATTTGGAGACAACGAAAATTGGTACTCAATTTGCCTTTTGGGATCGAGGATCTATACTCCCTGCACAAGTTTTGATGAACACATGTACTAATTGTTTTGGCATTTAATTTCATATAATGATATGGCCACAATGTGGTCCTTTGTTACTTTTAAGTTTTAATAGAAAAATTAATATTCAGTAGAACAAGAATACATACAAATTTAGGATATAGCTATATAGGCAATTATCAAGAAACAGAACAAAGCTCACCGATCACGAGAGAGAGAGATCAAAACTCGACTCTATCCAGAGGTAGCAGTAGCACACTGAAAGACGTTGGATTTGGCCCATGACTGTCTCAAATTGGGCTACAAATCATAAAGCCTATTAGTAACACAAGAATAAATCCACCTCCTCAAAATTGTGATAGAAGCAACAATCTCTCTTTTACATAAATAGCCACAGAAGAAGACTTGTAAAAAATATTCTGTTAATCACTTTGCCAGAGAGCATTAGCCTCTGGTGTCAATCGTATCGTTGTGCATAATAAGTATTCATATCTGATGATACCTATGAGCATATCTCCTGAAGAATTGATAATTCGATCCTATTAACTCCTAATATAGCAAACTTGTAGAAAAATCTACTAAAAAAAAATATCAGACCACCCCTAATTTACTATTTCTCTCTCACAATTTCTCCACAACACAACCCAAAAATGGAGCCTAAGATTGAATTTCTCTCGTCCTCTCTCCTCTCTCTGCTTCAAAGGTTGATAAAAATATTAAAAAAGAAGAGACAGGAAGCAATGGTCAAGCCTTATCTTTACCATTCAGAGAATTGCCACCAAACGAATAACAATCTAATGATCTATCCAATAAAGAATGTTTCACTCCTTAGGGAGCAAATCAAGAATTCAAAATTCCAATTCCATACCTCTTTCTGGTCTCCTGACTTCAACAAATGTGACTGATATTCACCACACAAAACAACAATGTCAATGTTTCCTTCTTTCCAATTGCTAGAACTCAACATAATCTCCGCACAAGACCTAGCCCCTGTCTCACGTAAAATGAAAACCTACGCGGTGGCTTGGGTTCACTCAGAACGCAAACTCACCACCCGCGTAGATTACACCGGTGGAGCAAACCCAACTTGGAATGACAAGTTCGTCTTCCGAGTCAACGAAGATTTTCTCTACGCTGATACGTCTGCAGTAGTCATCGAAATCTACGCTTTACATTGGTTTCGTGATGCACACGTTGGAACAATCCGTGTCCTCATAAGCAATCTAATCCCACCAAATCGTCGACCAGGACACCGAACTAACAACGAATATCGTTATTCCCCGCCTCCGGGAATGCGATTCGTAGCGCTTCAAGTTCGTCGACCATCAGGTCGTCCTCAAGGGATTTTAAACATTGGTGTAGGAATCCTTGACGGATCTATGCGTAGTATGCCTCTTTACACCAATATGGATTCCTCTGCAGTAGGTTACAGAGATTTACTTGGAGAAGAAGATTCACATTTACAGAATTTGCATCTTAATGGAAGCTCAAAGAATCCACAATCCCCTTCTTCGAAACAGTACCAATCTGTAGTCTCGAAGCCACCAATGCTCCGTCGTACAAGGAGTGATACAAGCTCAATGGTTGTTTCGGATCTTTTAAGCCGAGCTGAACGGAGCCGTTTGGCTAATCGGAAGCCTACGAGTGCGTTGATGAGTAACGAATCAGAAACTATTCCTACAACGTCGGGACATGATTCGATGACGTCGAATTCCGTTGCTACAAAATCGATTGATTATGCGCTTCGTTATCAATCTCCTCAGATTCCGAGTCAGAAATACGAGCCTGATTTTATGGATCAGTCATCAATGGATGAGAATCAAATTGTGATTCGGCCGAGAAGTGGGAGATATGACGAGTCGCCATTTCGTTCGTATGATCGTTCACGTAAAACTCCGAGAAGATCAACGCCGATGGTAGAGAAACCAAGACCGCCGAAGGATTACGATGGTAACAGCCGTGCTTCTCCGTATTTGTCAAGGCATGGTACGCCGTTGAGATCGAACATCGTTGCGTCTACTCCGATTAGATCTAATATGGTTGTATCTAGTCCGATGAGGTCAATCGGCATTAGATCCACTCCAAAAAGATCTAATATTGTAGGTTCAACGCCGTTACGATCCAACATCGTCGGATCAACTCCGATTCGATCTAACTACATGGGAACACCGATGAAATCACCATTACGGTTTGGTACACCGATGAGATCTAATTTAGCAGAAAGACCGGTTTTAACCGAATCGGAATTAGGTCCATCACCTTCGGAAGTAGCACAAAAGCTGGCGAAAGAGAGATCACAAGCGAACGAAACAGAGAGTTCAATTCTCAGTGAATGGAGTCTGGACGATGACAGTAACATCGAAGGTCTTCGATCAAAGCTAGAGCGATGGCGAACGGAGCTTCCGCCGCTTTACGATCTCGGATCAAGTCACCAAAGCAGCGATGTAGGGAGTGGAGCGATAGTTCCTGTAGCGGTGAATGGCGGAGGAAAAAGCTCGAGAAAGAAAACTCCGGTGGTGAAGAAGAAGCATAACCGCCGTCATACTGAAGGAGGTAACGGATTGTTTTCGTGTTTCAGTAATCTGTGCGGCGTGGAATGTACTTTCGTCTGTGGAGGCGGGTCAGATCCTGACGGGTCGAAAAAGAAAGGTGGGTCCGGACGTTTGCCTCGCATGGCATCTGCTGATGATTTGAGCTATTTATGATTATTTTATATTTTCAATATTTAAAGTTTAAACCCACTGATATTTTTTTTTTAATTTGTATATTTGGTTTGTGAATAAAAAATATATGTAGGTAACTTGGACAATCCTCTTTGAATTGTCATTTTACAATATATCTGATGCTCTTAAAACCAATATTTTAGTATATTGTTATTTAAGATGTAAAAAATCTATTTAACAGATAAAATATTTCTGCTATTTGATTAATTGAATTTGAAGTACTACTATTCAATAATTTTCTGAGATATTTTAAAATTTCGGCAAAATGTGATCACCCGAACCGATGGAAGAAAAATATGATTTTTACTTATGTTGGATTTGGTCAATTCAAGTATTAGAGATTGAAATAGCGCGTGGAAGAACGTGGAGTTAGAGGCGCGTGAGAGCATGAGGAATAGATAGCGCGAAAAAGGGAATTTGTGTCTTGCATTAAAACGGGTAAAACATCCGGGTGGTCCGCGAAGACCATTGAACAGCGTGTCATTTTAATAATAATAAATGTTGGTCTGATCCTCTAAAACGACAGCACTTTTCCTCCTTTCACAACCATTTTATTTAATTTACTTTCCGTAATTTGTCGCAGCATTTCTCTCAGGTATTTTTGCGGATCTTATTGGTAACTCTGGTACGTTTTAGAACAGTAAAATGATTTTACATTTTTCAATCAAGTGTATAATTTTTTTTTTTGAAAGTGGGTTTAATCAATTATATAATTTTGTAAAAAATGCAGTTTATATTCAACTGTTTTGTCATTAAATGATTATAAAGATTTTTTTATTTCATTTTACTGTTTTACTCATAAACACTTGACGACATGTATGTCAATATGTCATGGAATCATTATTTTTCCTAGAGTCCATACACCAAAAGACGTCACATATAAAAGTCATATACAGTATGTAGGACTTAAACTATTTTGTTACAAATATTTGATCTAATTATGATGTTTATTTAGAATATTAAATAAACTCATCTCTCACATGTATTTTTTTATTGGTCACCTGTTTTCTAACTAAAACGTTAATTTTAAAAATTTTGAAAATACATATAAGAGGGTTTTTATCTGTAGAAACCCTTAAGAGTTTCTCAAATATATATTTTATTTAATTATTTAATTGAAATTCTATTTGTTAGAATATTACAACCAACCAAAAAGAGACAGATGTAGAATCTATTATGAGTCTTTCATTTCAGATACAATTATTTTTTTCTAATTATTAATATTATTTTATTTAACCTTCACTCGATGAAAAACAAACGATGAGCTATGTAAATTTCTCTGATGGTAGTGCTCTAATGTTAAATCCTATTTTACAGTTTACAAACTAATACTTTATCATATAGTTTTTATAACAATAGTTGTATACTAAAAGTAATTTGAAATTTCATAAATATTACAATTGGAATGGTTATAATTATTAATGTATTTACAAGCGTGAGGTCATCAGCATCATTATCCTCAACATTTGATTACAAGATTATACTCCATATCATGAAACTGCTTTTGTATTGTCCTTAATTATGATTCCAAATGATATTGGATCTCAATTTGCTGCATGATTTCAAGAGACAAGCACAATTCACGGTGCAATACATAGACAAAAATTAGTTCGCGACATATATACTACTTTGATTCGTTAAAATATACACATCACACTATCGATTTCAATCTAGGATGTTGGAAAAAGTTACAAAATATTGTTTTTAACAGTCATCGGGCAACTAAGTGATTGATGGGTTAGTATTACATATTCTAGGTTTATGCCTAATCAAATCTCATATATGTCACGATTTGATATTGGTAGTTGTTGAATGATTTACCTGATCCAATGATTTAGGCATTCTGAATTTGAATAATTTATTTGTTTCCTTTGTTTCTTGTTTAGTGTATTGTAGTAATTGTTTGAAAAAATCTTTGTCTCTTGTTTATTTATCAATATTGTCATAGTGTTAGGAAATGTTCCTTATAATATATATTTTGAATATTATTGTGTTTATTTTTATTGTTAAATAACTATATTTACTATTATCATAAATATAAATAATTTGATATACAAGTTACATTTTATATAAATAAACTTTGGCTAATGAATAAATTAAGAAAAACTATTATACTTTTACACTTCCCTCTAAATTCATCAAATACAATAGGTTTTTTCTTTGAGAGAGTGGAGGGAGGAGGGTCAACTATTGTCATAGTGTCTATAATTTTAGAAAAAGTCAAAGATATCAACATCATTTTCTACGTTTGTACTCAAATTTAGAACTTTATTAATTTTCATTTTTGGATGATCATGTGATATACCGGATCGCTCTTTGAGCTACCGAGACTGGATGAATTCTCTATGAATTTTTTTTAAATAATACACTAATCTATACCTGTTTGTATTAATATAAAAATTTATTTTGCGACGACCCCACAGCGCACTTGGGTTTCGACTTTATAATTAAAGCAATGTTCGTGCCTTTTGTCCTCTAAAGGAACGACACAGATAGCCCAACAAAAATAAAACATTGAAAAAGTGAGCACGAATATTAAAAATTTACACGCAGTTCTAGATCAAACGTCTGATGATATATCGCGTAAAACAGAATCAAATATTTGATATTGACTAACTGAACTGATGGTGCTTCGAAGTTGGGACTAAGTAACGTTGGAGATGCTCAGGTGTTCTGACGGAAAAACACGGTTGTAGTTTTTTGTTTCATGTGCTAAAATACACTGTGTAAAATATTATATCAATATATTGTGTAATAAACTGGACCAATGTTTATTAACCTAAACCAGCCAACTGGATTAGTACATCTCTGGACAATCTATAGTACAGAGTTATTTAAATTTTTTAATAACCGTAGTCCTATGTTACATTATTTAGTTTATGAATAGTGATTAAGATGTTAAGTAGAAAGTTTGACCAAACAAAACATGTTAGTAACAATATAAAAGTTGTTTTAACGGTTTAATAAACAGTCATTAACTAAAAATGTGAGATCTACTTAAGGTTTGCAATTTCTGCGATAAATAGTTAAATAAATATCTATGTATATAATATGAAATATATATTAGTTAGGGAGAAACATTTAGAAAAAATATTTAGGGGTGTTTAAAAAAAGTACGAATGGAAAAAGATATGAAAGTAACTAAATATAAGCAAATATGAATTGTTAATTTATCTTGGCGGACAAAATATTACAACAAAAAATAGTAAGTTTTCTGTTTTCTACGCCATTTTTCGTTGTATGTATCATTGAAGACCTAAATTAGTTTATATTGTATACCATGTTTTTTTATCTTCAATAACTACTGTTCCACTTCCCTACTTCTAATTTTTGTTAACTTTGTGATTGGTAATTATTAGAGAAAATTACTAATTAATTATTTTAAAAATATAATTATTGAAGAAAAGTAAGTTTGTTATTCTAAAAAATACATAAAAGAGTATGAAATATATGTATCTCGTGTAGTCATGATTTTGATCAAAAGAGAAATTTCAACACATCAATTACGATTGAAAAAGTATTCAAAAGATCATCATAGCATATCAAGAAACATGATGATGAGTAATCTCATCACCACTATTTATTTAATAATTCCTATTATGAAGCCAAATTTCACTTTAATTGAAATCAATCATAGTCTTCCACCAAAAAATTAAAGGAAAATAAAGGGGCACATACATTTAATGAAAAACATTTTGGTTGAAATAGATGAGTTTTGAACTGAAACTAATTTGATTACCGAATTAAAGATATCATATCAATAAAAATGTTATACCCAAAATAAAATTTCAACAAATACAATGATACGCATAACAAGCTAAAGTTCAATCGTGTAAACAATAATCAAATTGTATAACGTAATTAAGTATTAATGACAACATATACGAAGGATAGTCTAAAATTTGAAACAAAAGGATAACCCACTCCAATTAAATTTCAACGGTTGTATATTCAGTCTCCACTATCTTCATATATTGCAATACTGATCCAAAATCAAACCCATTTTTTTATTAAAAAAAACTGGTACTTAGCCATATATACATATTCAAATATTTAGCAGTTTATTTTTATCTGCCAATGAAGTTCAGTAAAGCATTTTTAACAAAAAAGGCCAGTAAAGCATTTAGACCAAATAAATTAAATTCCAAATGGGGATCATCAAAACGAATAGAAATACTTACAAAAACAGAAAAGAAAGTGCGACGTAGAACAAATCTTTCTACAAATATAAGTCACAACACAACACAAGTTTGTTTAAGGAGTAGTATAGTTTTAAAATTTGATTGTTTTGTATTTCATTTATAAACAGAAGATGAAACAATAACGCAAAGGGGAGATCAGAGGACGACAAGTTTGATAATGTCGGGAAGAAAAGTTAAGATTTTTAATTAAAATACATAAGAAAGGACTTTAAGAAGTAAGGAAGAATGGTATTGTTGTTGGTATGGCCACTACCAGACATATGGGTCCCATCTTCTTCATCACTCTCTCCACCACCTAATCCTCTCTCTTTCCTTCTCCCTCAATTCTCAAACTCTCTCCAGATTTCAAGAAACCCTTAAAATCCTCTGTCTGTCTCTTTCTGTTTGTTTGTTTTCTTGTTTCCTTCTCTCTTCTTTCTGTGTCTCCTTTCCCAGGTTTTTTTGCTCTCTGCCTTCTTCTTCTTCTTCTTCTAAGTCTTCCTGACTTCCAAAGTCTCTCTCTTTTGGGTTTAGTTTGAGATTCTAGGCCTCTCTCTTTTGTGGGTTTTTGTTCTTGTTGTTGTGCTCTCTGATGATTACTGAACTTGAGATGGGGAAAAGTGAGAGTGAGCTGGAGCTCGGTCTAGGGCTCAGTCTTGGTGGTGGAACGGCGGCCAAGATTGGCAAATCAGGTGGTGGTGGCGCGTGGGGAGAGCGTGGAAGGCTTCTGACGGCTAAGGATTTTCCTTCTGTTGGGTCTAAACGTGCTGCTGATTCTGGTTCTCACGCTGGTTCGTCTCCTCCTCGTTCAAGGTTCGTCTTTTTATGAGCTTTTGGTTTCAGAGGAGATAGAGATTTAACTGTTTCAAAGATTCATCCTTTAAATGTTATTCCTTTTGTTTAGCTGATGGTATTCTCAGAACAGAGTTTGTTTAGAAGGGTTTTAAAGATTCTTAATGTTTAACTGTTGCTAAAGCTAGAGCTCAGTTTTTTTAATGGAACTAACATGTAATTGATCCGGAGTTATGTAGGAGTACGGGCTTGGAATTAGGAATCTTGAATAGCAGAATCTGTGCTTGAAATTGATCTTGATTATTTTGTATATTCAAAATTCCTGAGTGATGTTTGCTTTGTTTGTAGCAGTCAAGTTGTAGGGTGGCCTCCTATTGGGTCTCACAGGATGAACAGTTTGGTTAATAACCAAGCTACAAAGTCGGCTAGAGAAGACGAAGAATCTAGTAAGAAGAAAGTGAAAGATGATGAGCCTAAAGATGTGACAAAGAAAGTGAATGTGAAAGTGCAAGTTGGGTTTATAAAGGTGAATATGGATGGAGTTGCTATAGGAAGAAAAGTAGATTTGAATGCTCATTCTTCTTATGAGAATTTGGCACAGACGCTAGAAGATATGTTCTTTCGCACTAATCCGGGTACTATCGGGTTAACGGGCCAGTTCACTAAACCGTTGAGGCTTTTAGATGGATCATCTGAGTTCGTTCTTACTTATGAAGATAAGGAAGGTGATTGGATGTTGGTTGGTGATGTTCCATGGAGGTAATAGATCTAAAATTACTATGAATTGATTTCTTATTAAAATCTGATGAAAGTTTTCTAATGATTTACTTTGGTTATTGTATTTATCTTAGAATGTTCATCACTTCGGTGAAAAGGCTTCGTGTGATGAAAACGTCTGAAGCTAATGGACTCGGTATGTTGACTCTCTCGTTTTGATTTCTCTTCTTGCTTTTTGTTTGGGAAAGATTGGAACAATTTTGGAGTAAAACATGCTAATTTATGCAGCTGCAAGACATCAAGAACTGAACGAGAGACAAAGAAACCAACATGTTTAGTTCTCTTTTCGATGATATGCTATTAGCCTGTTACAGGTTTTTTTTTTTGTTGGGTTTTTGCAAGTCTGACATACTTCTGAAAGCTAAGGCATAAGTTATTATCCGGTTCGTGTATCTTCTTGGTTCTCTAATGGTTTTACTGGTTTTCTTTAGGGTTTTTTTGGCTGTCTTTTAGTTTTCAGTTGCCATATTTACTATTTAGTATTTACTATGGATCGAAGAGAATGCTCTTAATTTCTTTTACTACACTGTAAATATTTGAATCTTTATATAATATATTTTAAGGGGTTTTGTTTATGACTTTGCTTTTGTTGATATATGAAAATATGTCACTTGTAGATACTTTTCTTCTTCATCACTTTCACTCAATTTTTACTATCATAGATGAAATGGGGTTTCAGAAACATAAGAAACAAATAGCAAACAGATGGTGAAAATATCAATGTATTAACTAAAAACATTTTGTACAGTTAAACTTCCCGAGTAATGGGCTACACCAATCTATTGACAAACTTTGTCAGTTAACAAATCCTCATATGCTACATTCATCGTTTTGGTGGTGGGGGTCTAGGCGTTGTTGATCTCTGATACTCTGCCTCCGATGTGAAAAATATTCTGATTGAGTCAGAGCATTAACCAATCAGTGTATCATCAATTACCTACTTTGGTGATTGGTTTCCTTCCTCAAATCAACCAATCATCAATATAGAATCATTCTCAAAATATCAGGTTACATAAATGGCTGTTTTACAAATTTATTTATGATAACACTGATCAATTTGCAGAACCAAAGGCAAAACTTTTAAGACTAAGAAATAAACAAGTTCAAAAGCTTTACAGAAAAATTCTCTACATAATGTTCTAAATGTAATGGGGTTTTTTTTCCCCCAGCTTAAGCTCTATCATATGAGTAACAGAAACATATACAAAAGGAACACATTGACAAAAAAAGGATGCACAACTCTCTGGGACCATGACTCCCCTTCTTGCTTCTCCATCTGCATCATTGTTGCAACAGATTATATACCATAGGAACAAAACAGAGACACCAAATACAGAAAATAATACGTAGGAAAATTACAAGATAGTGAGACTTTGGCATGAAAACATGGCATTGATTTATACATAAATGCAAAACATGAAAATGGTGCAAACAGTAACAAAGGCAGCTATGATAAGAGAGACAATGCATAACAACATTTTGAGGTGAAAAATTACCTTACCTCAGGCTACAGCATCCAAAGATGGCAAGCTGCTACTGCGGTTCATCGGAAACCCATAGTCCAGGGTTAGCTCAGCTGACGGAGAGATGTATTTGGAAATCCAGAGGAGGCAAAGATGGATAATCAGCCCTTTCATAATCCGGTAACACTATAGTTAGATCACCCCATCTTCTCCATTTCTCTGTGAACCGCACTTCCGCAAAGCAACCGCAACCGCATCGTTTAAACTAACCGAAGCCTTAATGTGTCTAATGGGTTGATAAACAAATAGTTAAATGACTGAATGGGCTGATAGTTTACCTATATAATCATTTAACCATCACTTTTTATTAAAAATATGGATCTCAATCTTTTTGCCAAATTTTTGATAAAATTTTTTCTGCCGAATTGCAGATCCACAACTTTCAAACCCAGAAAACCAAAACTTGATTTAGTGAATGAAAAAAGTAATCCGTGATATCGAAATTTTGCATTTATGGGACAACAGTGTTTGCCCTCACACACATGTTCGCTAGACGACAGTGCAGGGACACAATAGTGCAACTTAAGATAGAGAATACAACTCTGTGATTTGACATTTATAGCTCTCCTGAACAGATACTGTGTTGAGTAGGAAACTAGTTTGGTAACTGAGACTACAAGATGAAGGACTTGGAGAAAAACAAAAGACTTATGGGTTCATGTCGAAGTTTGTCTCCAATAAGTTCTGAATTTTGGACAAGGAATCAACCTTAAAATCAGGCTGCAGACCGGAGACTGAAAAATCATCTGGTCCATACCTTCCAGTTTCATCTAGCAAACAAGTGAAGGCTCCAGCTCGTTTCCCACATGCTATCTGCAGAATCAGAGTGAAGAAATATCAATGACCAGTTGTAATGTTCAGTCAAGATGTGAAAAATAGCCTGAGCGTTGGCAGGCATGTCTTGCTTCCATATAGCAAATCTTTAAGAAATGGAATAACAAGGTCCATTGCTTAAGCTTCTTTCATAGGCTTAAAAGCAGACCTTCTTTTGGCATTTCTTAAAGATTTACTATAGAGAAGAAGGGTTGACCTATGGCTAGTAATTATATCTGCTACTCACATCATCCTTTAAGCTGTCACCAACCATCATGACTTCAGTAGGTTGAATACCCCATGTAGAACATATATGCAACAACGGGTCTGGGTTTGGTTTATACGGACGAAACTCTCTGCCTAGTGCTGGAGAAAAGATAACCTATGCAGTGAAAAATAATAGTAAAGAACTGCCTCAGATTTATTCTCTCTGTTAAAACAAAATGACCCAGCAAAACCGAACAGGCAGCTATTAGACAGATTTCTCAAACACGTCTTCGATTCTGATATTTGGTTTAGAGCATAAAATGTTTACCTCAAAACGTTGGTGGAAGATGTCAATTGCTTTCTTAACATTGCGTGTAATTAGCCCCCTCCTATAAAGTATACAAAATGTAACAACAGCTGATCATCTTCTGAACATTGATTATGGCTATCAGGAAAAAGAAAAAAAAGTTATGGATATAAGAATCTGAAACAGACTTAATCTTTTTGGAATCAAGAAAGGCACATAATTCAGCAGCACCTGCAACACAATATATCACACATATAAGAAGACACCCAAAAGCTACATACTACTTCGTCCAGATGATGATGTTTGGACGTTATTAGACTTCTCAAGGCCCATGTCAATTTACTATTAGTTTGATATTGTCCGTTTTGGCCCTACTCTTTAGGTCCGCACGGTTTTACTTATGGTACTCCTTCCCAAAAGACCTCAAACTAATTAGTGATTAACTTCACTTATATATTAGACTTTTATTGTCTAATCTTCTGGGACATTGGTTTACACTCTAACAGACGTCGAACAGCCATAGATCAGAAAGTCTTGTCATGTAAGATTCATTTTCTTTTTCAACCTTGAAATTGCAATCTTCTCCTTTATAACTCTACCAAATTCGAATTCTCAAATTTTTAAACCAACATTAGGAAAAAAGTTTCATTTTTTTCTTACACAAATTCACAGTCTTCCGCCTTCCCATATATAAGTAGATAAATAAACCCAAATCCCTAAAAGTTCCCACAAAACCTCTACAAAAACACAAATCTCAAGAAAAAAATGAAGGTGAGAATCCGTACCAGGCATGATCTGGAGCTGATCTATTCCTTGTTTCTCATAATCGGCAATGATTTCATACACCTTGTGCTGTTTAACAGGGCTAAACGTCTCAATATGATGAAGAATATCAATTCCAGTTGGGCTCTCTGCCTTGATTCGCTTGTAAGCATCTTCACCAAGAACAGCTCTATACATTGCCGCGAAATCGATGACCGGTACCGTTAAGGTTCCGTCCATGTCAAACACAACGCCTCTCAAGCGAGATTTTGCGTTGTTCGCTAAATTCGCCATGGAAATCGAACAAGAAGGTCTGAGTGTGAGCGAAAGAAATGTTCTCGATAAGAGGAAAGTCATGGAAAAGAAGTGGTAAAGCCAACAACTGAATTTGTGGCACATGCCTTTTTTGCTATTTTAAACTGTTTATAATCATTCTCTATTTTTAACCAATTCGGTTCGCTTTATTGATTCGTTTTGGTTTACTGAAATGTTTCTTTGGTCTTCTCATTTAGAGAGCATGTTTGTGTAAGAGCTTAAGAATGGATACAAAGACACCAACAATCTCAACATTAATGGTTCTGCTGCTTCTTCTCTTCTTACTCTCTTCCTCTTCCTTAATGGTTTTCTCTTCGGTTCGCTTGTTGGCTGCTCCGGAATGGTCCCGAGCGCGTCTAAGTCGTCCCTCCCACCAAACTTAGAAGCCATTTCAACTGAACTACGGTTGATTCCACGGCCATTGACAGTGTTTCTAACCGATGATGAGCTGTATCGAGTCCTGCTCGTTCTCCTCTCCAACTCTTCTTCTTCCTCTATACCAAATTGATTTGCTATTGATGTTCTTCTGATTTTATCCCAACCAATCAACTTCTGGAACGCATCAATGATGTCCTGATGGCTACGGCTAGCGACACGAGCAAAGCTTTAGGTCCGTTGCTGAAAAAAGCGATAAGAGGATGAAAGGAAGGAGATATCCTTCTGATTTGAATGCCTACAAAGTGACAAACACAGTAGTAAATGTGCACACCAACAAAAAGATAGCAGAACATAAAAAAAAAAAAAAAGACACTTTTCTGATCATTGAACATAAAAACACAATTCTTAAATTATTTACACCCCAAAAGTATGAACATTCCCAAGTATCTATCTCATCTGAACTCAAAAGTTCTTCAGATTCACTGCAGAGCAACATTTAACAAATTTTCCATGATCTCCATAACCATAACCAGTGAACAGTTCTGATAACTTAATTAATACGCATTTTAAATCAACAGTAGCAGATTCCCAATTATAACCAGCAAGACTTGTTTTTTTTTTTTTCCTTTTCTTTTGTCAGGCCAATTTCATAGTTAAAGAGTTAAGACATAACTAGGTATAAATTTTTCAAATGAAACATTTATCCAAACGAAATTCGTTACCTTTAAAATCCAGACATTATCTACAATTTCCATTAAGATGTTCCAAATATCAAGATTGCCACTACTATCACCACGAACAGTATCATCACCATCGTCATCTTCAACATTATCCTCAAAGAGTTCCTCCCAAAGCTCCCGTCGTTTCCTACCTCTTTACGTCCGTCCATATCCGCCGTTATCCTCCGTGAAGGCATAAATGGAGGTTTGAGAAGCTAACAGAATAGAAGCTCGCGGCAAGAAAAGAGCTGCTGTATCCGCCATTAACGTCTGGCGAAGAGAGAGCAGTGAACAAATATTCTACTCCTTGTATAGACAAAACTCACTTGAACCCACGTAGTCATAATCTCGTCCATTAAAATCGAATACAGTAAACCGGATTGGTCCAGGAGAAATGTTCGAATTTCAAATCCGGTTTCAAGAATAGAGGTAATTTCGGAATTACATAGCTGAATGCAGAGATGAAGCATGAAACAAGGAGAAAAAAAAAAAAAAAAAAACCAGGAGAGAACATTTGTGGGAGAATCTGTAGTTTTTCTGGGCATCATTGGAAAGCGAAAAGCTGAAGGGTTTTATTAAGGATTCTGCTAACGTCAGCGAAATTTCTTCAGCTAACGTGAATTTAGCCATAATCAGCCGCTCTTTTTTTTTTTTTTTTTTTTTTGTAACACGTTGATCAGAGGTTTTGAAGCTTGTACAGAAAAAAACGTTCGTCAAATATTTGTGTATGAAATATAATTGGGATCCATGGTGGGATATTTTCTAATGTTTCTCCCGTTGGAAATCTTCATTCGGGATCGTTACTAGAAAAATCAGATTCAGATTTGGCCCTGATTATGGTACGATACTCTCTTCTCTAATCTGCATTGCGATTTCTCCATCTTGTTCTTTTTTTTTCCTTATGCGAATTACGCTATTGGTTTGAAGCTGTTTTTACGTTAATTTGAAATGTATTTATTTATTAGTTTACGAGGATGACATATTTCTTGCAATTTGCATTATTTAAATGTGTATTAAGAGAGAAAAAAAAACAGCTAATAGAGCTTGACACAGTTTTTTTATCTTTAATTTTATTTTATACTCTACTTTGATCAGGCTGCTTCAGTAAAGGTTACTGTGGGCTCACGTGTCTGGGTGCAAGATCCAGATGAAGCCTGGCTAGATGGAGAAGTAGTGGAAGCTAACGATGAAGAGATCAAAGTAAACTGCCAAACCAAGACGGTTAGTCCCTTTTTCTTCAAACCAACGAGACTATTTGTCAGATGTCCACTTTCTTCTCGTTAAATGACATTGATTCTACATTACTAGCTACTAGAATGGAGTGTTTATTTTGTTCTTAAGGTACATGAAGATGTGTATTGAGCATTAAGTGTTAATATTTGTGATGCATTTGTTTGTAGGTTGTGGCAAAGGTTAATGCTGTCTACCCCAAGGATCCTGAGTTTCCTGAACTTGGTGTGGACGACATGACAAAGCTTGCGTATTTGCATGAACCAGGGGTTCTTTTCAATCTCAAGTCCCGATACAATGCTAATGAAATATATGTACGCTTCAGCATGTAACCCTTGTCAGTTTTCCTTCTTTCGTTATACTCACTTATGAATTCTTTCTCTAGCTTTCTATCATTGTTTTGATGCAAATTACTTCGTTGGTTTACTCATATTATTCCTATGATCTTAAGGTTTCTGCACAATTGTAGCTATATCACCAATATGGTTATTCTGATGTGTGTTCTTGATGATTGCAGACATACACAGGTAATATACTGATAGCTGTAAATCCCTTTAAAAGATTACCCCACCTATATGGAAATGAGATAATGGAACAATATAAGGGCACAGAGTTTGGCGAGTTAAGCCCACATCCTTTTGCAGTTGCTGATTCTGCATACAGGTAATCTTCTGCTGCGTAGATTGAAATTTAATGTTGCACTACCATTTTTTTGGGCCTCACAATCATCAAGAATATAAATTTAGAAAAATGATCAACGAGGGAGTTAGCCAGGCGATCTTGGTGAGTGGGGAAAGCGGTGCTGGGAAGACAGAGAGCACAAAGATGCTCATGCAATATCTTGCATACATGGGTGGAAAAGCTGAGAGTGAAGGACGATCTGTAGAACAACAAGTTTTGGAGGTGATTGACTGTTTAAACTGCATCTACTTTCTTACTAAAAATAGACTCACAGTTTCTCTCTGTAGATATCTTCTTCTTATTCTTGAACTGTGTTCCTGTTCTGCAGTCAAATCCTGTTTTAGAAGCTTTTGGTAATGCAAAAACCGTCAGAAACAATAATTCAAGGTGCCATGTCTTTCACATTTCTTATTTTTCCTGTTTATGTATTTTTTTGAAGCCAATATTTGACATATATAAGTAAATCTCATATTGCAGTCGTTTTGGTAAATTTGTGGAGATTCAGTTCAATCATATGGGAAGGATATCGGGAGCTGCTATTAGAACATATTTGCTGGAGAGGTCACGAGTTTGTCAAGTTTCCGACCCTGAAAGAAACTACCACTGCTTTTACATGCTTTGCGCTGCACCAGAACAGGTAAACATGGTCCCTTCTAAGGGTACATTAGGTCGAACATATGAAGGGTATCTATGTCCAATGCTTGACCTTATATGAGATTCATACTGACAAAAGTAGCTTCTGTTATGAGATTTTCAGGAAACTGAGCGGTATAAGTTAGGGGAACCAAGCACATTTCACTACCTAAATCAATCAAATTGCTATGCATTAGATGCTCTTGATGATTCCAAGGAATACCTAGCTACGAGGAAAGCTATGGACGTTGTTGGGATTACTGCTGAAGAACAGGTTCTTTCTGGTTTTTCAATTACATGATCAGTAATGAGGACAACTCTTCTTACATGTTGTTTTTTAGGATGCAATCTTCCGGGTAGTTGCTGCTATCCTTCATCTAGGTAACATCGAATTTGCAAAGGGTGAAGAATCAGATGCTGCAGAACCTAAGGATGATAAATCCCGGTTCCATTTAAAAGTGGCTGCAGAACTTTTCATGTATATGCTCTATTCTGTGTTCTTGGATAACAGTTTTTTTTGTCGAGGGGAGTTAGAATCCTGATTGCTTTTTTTTTGTAGGTGTGATGAGAAAGCTCTAGAAAACTCCTTGTGCAACAGGGTGATGGTGACTCGTGGTGAAAGCATTACAAAGCCTCTTGATCCCGGTAGTGCAGCACTAAGCAGAGATGCTCTTGCCAAGATTGTCTATTCTAAATTGTTCGATTGGTAGGTAACAATAATAGACTCTACCTGAAGGGCTTTTTCATCAACTCAGGATTTAAATTTTTGAAATGTTACAAATTTTGTTGCTCTCAGGCTTGTGACTAAGATAAATAATTCCATTGGCCAAGACCCAAGTTCTAAATACATAATTGGAGTCCTGGATATTTATGGATTCGAGAGTTTCAAGACAAACAGGTGCTTAACCGGTACGCTTTTTGATTTCACCAATATGTTCAATTTCCTTTTGCGAGTTGATTTATTAATCCCTATATTGCTGCCTGTATTTTGGGCAGATTGTTTGTTGTCTGAATTTCTTAAGTTTCAGTTACTTAGCTAGAGACTTTTTTTGTGGTTTGGGACAATAACAATATTTAATAATCTCCTTATTGACTGTTTCTAGCAGTTTAAATGCTTGCTACGATTCCGATACCGACTTTCTTTTTTCACAAACTTTTTGCAGTTTTGAACAGTTTTGTATAAACCTGACAAACGAGAAGCTGCAACAGCATTTTAACCAGGTTGGAGACTCATGTTACTTTCAAAGTTATATATCTTGATTGATCTAATTTTATGCTGACACATATTCATGCATACGTCCCTCTTTTCTTCAGCATGTGTTCAAAATGGAGCAAGAAGAATATACTAAAGAAGAAATTGACTGGAGTTACATAGAGTTCATTGATAATCAGGATGTCCTTGATCTTATAGAAAAGGTAAGTAGTAGCACAATGAGTGGTGTTGGAACCTTCACTCCGTTTTATAGTATATTCAATTTTCAGACATATTTATTGATTTCCAGTACCTAACACAGAATTGTTTCATGTCAGAAACCTGGTGGCATTATTGCCCTTCTCGATGAGGCTTGGTAATGTATCAAACCTTATTTTTCTTTCTTCATCTATTTATTTTTTCTTTCTTCAATAATTAGCCGAATGTTTGCCTCTACAGTATGTTTCCAAGATCAACTCATGATACACTTGCGCAAAAGCTATACCAGACGTTTAATAGCCACAAGCGTTTTTCCAAGCCAAAATTGGCTCGTACAGACTTTACCATCTGTCATTATGCTGGTGATGTTAGTGATTTAAATTACATCTAGAGTGTTTTCTTGGATTTGTTTGCTTGAAGTAATGGAAAAAATGTAAACTTAATTTAGTTACTCTATTGTGGGTCAATTTCAGGTTACTTATCAGACTGAACTGTTTTTGGACAAGAACAAAGATTATGTAGTTGGAGAACACCAATCTCTCATGAACTCTTCAGAGTGTTCCTTCGTTTCGTCGTTGTTCCCAAAATTGCGAGAGGAATCCTCCAAATCATCAAAGTTCTCATCAATAGGCTCTCAATTCAAGGTCTGATAATGATGTTAAATTCAACAAATGCTGCTTATATTTTTTCCCGTTATGCTCACCATCTACTATAATACAGCAACAACTACAATCTTTGCTTGAGACGTTGAACACCACAGAGCCACACTACATACGCTGTGTCAAACCAAATAATGTTCTTAAGCCAGAAATATTTGAGAACGTTAATGTCCTGCATCAACTTAGGTGTGGGGTAAGCTTAATGTTTCAGAGAATCTTATGGATTCATACTCGCAAATACAAATATTATTCAGCCTTTAAATGTTGTAAAACATCCCTTTTTGGTCTCAGGGGGTCATGGAAGCCATTAGGATTAGTTGTGCTGGATATCCGACTAGAAAGTCTTTCAATGAATTTTTAACCAGGTTCCGAATTTTGGCCCCAGAGACAACAAATAGAAGGTAGATTCACCAACACTTAAATTTGAAGTTAATATTTTAAATTATTATTCTAATGCTATATAGAAGTTAAGGGATTAGACTCATATAAAAGCATTGCCGGTTTGGCTTTTATGTTTATAGCTTTGACGAAGTCGACGCTTGCAAAAAGCTACTAGCAAAAACGGACCTTAAAGGTTTTCAGGTGCGTTTCATATTCTTAGATGACAGTTTCTGTATTTCTGGTTTTAAACTTTAATTTCCGAAAAACATACAAAAGATACTAGCAATTCTACATCGGATATGTTTCATGGTTACGCTGCACAAGACTCTTATATGGACTTTTCTTCTTGTTCATATTCAATAAGAAATTTGATGAGAGCCGTTTTGCATTTCTTTTTTAAATCACAGATAGGGAAGACAAAGTTGTTTCTTAGGGCAGGTCAGATGGCAGAACTGGATGCTCACCGAGCAGAAGTTCTTGGCCATTCAGCAAGGATTATACAGAGGAAAGTCCTTACTTATCAGTCTCGCAAAAAATATATGCTGTTGCAGTCCGCTTCAACTGATATTCAAGCCTTTTGTAGAGGTAATACATGTTGTATGTCTCTGCAAGTTAGGTAGATTGTTGGCTTCAAATATAGTTTCATGACTTATTGGGCCTCTCCCAACTGATTTCAGGACATATTGCACGCCTTCAGTTTGAAGCCATGAGAAGAGAAGCTGCTTCTCTGAGAATTCAGAAGCAGGCACGAACATATATATGTCAGACAGCCTATAAAAATTTGTGTATTTCAGCTATTTCTGTTCAGACTGGGTTGCGTGCAATGGCTGCTCGAGTTGAACATCAACACAGGAAGAAGAGAAAAACCGCAATCACTATTCAAGCAAGTTTAAAAACTTCATTTTGATGACAACGATCTCTCCTTTTTCGTATCTTAAATCTGTCAAATTCTTTAAATCTGTTTTTAGTATCGATAACATGTAACTTACTGATTCCACAGAGTCAAATCAGAAGATGTTTGTGCCGTCGACGATATTTGAGAATGAAGAAAGCAGCTATCACCATTCAATGTGGCTGGAGAGTAAAAGTTGCACGCCGAGAATTGCGGATGCTTAAAATGGTGATAGTTTTTCTTAACTAACAATGGGACCTCTTAGTTTCTCTAAACCTATATTTTGCAATCCTCCTTCCATGAGATGGACACGAGTCTTCAACATGATTGTCATCAAGATGTTGAAAACTTGTATACTTGTGGATTGGAATTTTCTACATAGTATTTCTTAAGGTCCTCTCTGGAGAACTCACGTTCATGATATTTCTAATTTTCAAGTGATATTGTCAGTTTTATTACAAATTTCCTGGACCATATGCAGGCGAATATTTCCTAAGATTGATTTTTCTTACAGGCTGCTAAGGAAACAGGAGCCCTTCAAGACGCTAAGACTAAGCTAGAAAAGGAAGTTGAAGAACTCACTTCATGCTTAGAGCTTGAGAAACAAAAGAGGGTACACATCACCAACAACTTGTCTGGCTGAATATTGATATTTTCTTAAAAACCATAATGCTAGATCTTGTTGGTGTTTCTATTTTCTGTATGAGGCAATTGATCTGCCTACTGATGCAGATGGAGCTTGAGGAAGCCACAACTCAAGAAGTAGAAGAGTTGCAGTCAGCTTTAAATGATATGAAACTTCAGCTCGGGGAAACTCAAGAAACTAAAAGTGAGGAGATTTTGAAGTTACAGTCTGCTTTACAAGACATGCAACTAGAATTTGAAGAACTTGCAAAGGAGCTGGAGTTGTCGAATGATCTTGCAGCAGAAAATGAACACCTCAAGGTAAGGTCATAATAATTTGTGATAAGAACCTTTGCTACTTGGTATTCTTCCGTTTATGGTTTGAAGGTTACAATTAAAATATTTAAAGTATATGATCGTTGTTGCTCTGTCTTAATCATTTTCTTTACTTTTAAGGAGCTGGTGAGCTCGTTACAAAGGAAAACTGACGAATACGAGACCAAATATATAGAGAAAATTAAGCTAAATGAAGAGCGAGTAAAACAGGAGGTTGCAGTCATTGACCAAGGTGTAATCATCAAACTTGAAACTGAAAATCAACAATTGAAGGTATGATTCCCTGACATTGATATTTGATACACATCAAAATTCGTGGCCAAAGCGGTGTGTTTGAGATTTCAATTTTTTCTCTCGATAATTGATATCCAATTAATTACAACATTTCGTAGGCACTGGTCAGTACACTGGAGAAGAAAATCGATGCATTAGACCCAAAACAATGCGAACCAAGCTCAAACATCTCAGATCAGTTGAAGGAGAGTTCTTCATATGATTATGAGTTTCTGAGTAATCTTGCAGCTGAGAATGAACGTCTCAAGGTAAATTTGTAGGGATATAGCTCGACTCATTGCTTCTCTAAGTGTTTTCAGATTTGTTATCTCACTGATCTGATGCATTACACTTTTAGGCTCTTGTGAGTTCATTAGAGAAGGGAAATAATGAAAACGATGAGAATGATTCATCAAACGAGCAAAAGGAAGGGACACACATGCTGAAAGAAGAGATATTAACAGAGGATGTTTCGGTTGATAACGAAATTACCAACAAGCTTGCTGCTGAAAACAAAGAATTATATGTAAGTTTTCCACAAAATGTATCCTTCTCCATTAATAGTGTGTGGCTTATGTCTCTCTTATATTTATTGAAATTCCGCAGGATCTAGTAGATTTGTTGGAAAAGAAAATAGAAGGAACAGAGCAGAAGTATGAGGAAGCAAATAGACTTTGTGAAGAGAGGCTTAAGCAGGTTGTAGACACAGAGACAAAACTAATCGAGTTAAAAACATCTATGCAAAGGTTATCGATTTACATTCTCTTTCTCCAAAATTTTAGCCTTTTATCTTTTCTGTTACTTATCAATTTATTATCTTCAGGCTTGAGGAAAAGGTCTCTGACATGGAAACAGAAGACAAAATTCTTCGGCAGCAAGCACTGGTTAATTCAGATTCCCGAAAAATGTCACCCCAGATGTCATTTACTGGACCCCCGGTAAAATTCATTTTCGCAGTTCTATTATACTTATGAAGATTTTTTTTTCAAGAAAAGTCTTAACCCCTTCCTCTTCACTTACCTCCTGCAGCCACTGGAGAATGGACATCATGTAAGTGAAAAATTAGATGAAATGTTCTTGTACACACTTAATCATCTTCGCAGCTCTTGTTACTAGAGCTTTCTAATGGAAATACTTTTCTTATAGGAATCACTTGCTCCTATACCTTCAGGAAGGTTTGGCACAATGTCTTTTAGACGATCTCAGATTGAGCGACAACCCCATGTATGTGCCTAACGAAAACATCGGTCATTATCATGATACTTTTGTGCATTAGTTAATTAGTTATGTCATGTTTCCATGATGTAGGAATCTGTTGACGTTCTTCTCAAATGTGTTTCACCAAATATTGGTTTTAGCCACGGAAAGCCTGTTGCAGCACTTACAATATACAAATGTCTTATACACTGGAAACTATTTGAAGCAGAGAAAACCAGTATCTTTGACCGTATAGTTCCTCTTTTTGGTTCCGCTATAGAGGTAACCCGAAGTTAAACATTGGTCGCTTAGTAATACTTGTGGTGAAATAATCAATGGAAATATGTGTCCTGAAAATTAGTTCTCAGATAATCTGACAATAGGAAACATGAAGGCTTATATATCATTTGATAGTAATCCTGAGGCGGCTTAGACTTGAGTTAGACTGAAAGTTGACATCATGTATCCTGCTTTGCATTTTGTATACTTTCAGAACCCAGAAGATGGTAACCATTTGGCTTATTGGCTAACAAACACATCTACGCTGCTGTTCTTGCTTCAAAGAAGCTTGAAATCCCATAGCACAACTGGTGCAAGTCCGAAGAAACCTCCACAGCCAACTTCATTTTTTGGGAGGATGACACAGGTAACAAGATTCTATCTATTGACTCTAGGAGTAGCTTTAGCATACTGATGGCCATGAATTTTTGACTTAGTAGTTTTTGTACCTTGTGGGCCATCCTCTAATGTGACAGCTATATATTTTAGGGTTTCCGGGCGCCCTCTTCGGCCAGCCTTTCAGGTGACGTAGTGCAACAGGTAGATGCTCGATATCCTGCTTTACTTTTCAAGCAGCAGCTTACAGCCTACATTGAAACGATATATGGAATATTTCAAGAGAATGTGAAGAGAGAACTAGCACTCGTGGTTTCGTCCTGTATTCAGGTAGAGCCTTTCTATGGTTCAGATCATCATCTCTGCATGATAGTTTCATCTACCTTATTAGTTATCAACTAATGTCTCAGGGACTGAAAGATTCATCACATGAGTCCTCTGCAGAGGATTTACCAGCTGGGTCATCTGAACAGAATTCACCATCGAAGCCATCTGTAGAGAATCCACCGGCAAAGCTTTCTGAAGCTAAGTCACCAACAAAGCCATCTGAAGAGAATTCTCAGGAAAAGCAATCTGAAGAGAATCCACATGCAAAGCCATCAGAAGAGAATTCACAGAAAAAGCTATCAGAAGAGAATCCACAAGCAAAGCCATCAGTAGAAAATTCACTGTCAAAGCCATCTGAAGAGAATTCACCAGCGACAACTTGGCAAGACATTATAGATCTTCTGAATAGGCTTCTTGGTACATTAAAGAAAAATTACGTAAGAACTTTTCTGTATTCGAGGATTAAAGATTGTGTTTGCTTTTGTTTACTCCTCAAGTTTCTCTCTGAAAACCTTCTTCGTTCAGGTTCCTCTGTTTCTTGCTCAGAAGATCTTCAGCCAAACATTCCAAGACATCAACGTTCAAGTCTTTAATAGGTGAACTATTTACATTCCCTTATAAACTTTTAATCACCTATCCCACCATTAGCCATTGTACTTAAAGCCGTAATCTAACTAATGTAGCCTTCTGCAACGAGAATGCTGCACATGCATCATGGGCAAAAAGGTGAATGCATGGTTAAATGAACTAGAGTCATGGTGTAGCCAGGCAACTGAAGAGGTAAGTTCAGGTGTCTTAAATGATTGTAGTAACGAAAACGGTTTCAATGGCTTGGGTTTCACTTATCAATTAAATGCTCCTGAATACAGTTTATTGGGTCTTCATGGGATGAACTCAAACACACAAGACAGGCCGTGATGCTCTTGGTATGTTTCTAATGAATCAAATTACAGCAATTTAAATATTAACATTATTTACAACATTCTTTTTTATTTCTTTGTCATGAATATATCATCGGATTCCTCTTCCAGGTTACAGAACAGAAGTCCACAATTACATATGACAATCTTACAACTACCCTCTGCCCAGTAACTACTATCTGCTTCTCTGATCTAAAAGCTGCTTTAAAGATCATTAAACATGCCTGGAAAAATGCTTCGGATTTGCTATATTCACCTTCTTCTGAACTTTCTGTCTCTTTTCTCAGGCTCTTAGTACTCAGCAATTGTATAGAATATGTACCCTCTGCAGAATCGATGATCACGAGGATCAGAATGCTTCTCCAGACGTATGTTTTCCCTGGACTTCTCTCAATTAAACCAAATAACATTTTCCCATTATAGGCTTCATATTTCTATCGGTGCAGGTGATTTCAACCTTGAAGCTTCTAATGACAGATGAGGACGAAGACAGTCGTTCCTTCTTGTTAGACAATAATTCCAGGTATTGAAAAATTTAGAATACGTGTAAAATCATCTTAATTGTTGAAACATCATCACCACAACTTCTTGAATGTTGTCTTTGTGGAACTCAGCATCTCTTTTACAGCCGATGAAATCTCCAACTGTATGCAAGAAAAAGACTTTACCAATGTAAAACCAGCTGTGGAACTTGCTGATAACCCTAATTTCCACTTTCTAAAGGACTGAGACCTATTTGATTCTGATTATTTATGTTGCAATGAAATTGTATAGTAGTCCGTAGCCCACAGTTTTACGGTTTGTAGAATCTTGATCAGTTTCGTCGCTAGGTTCGAAGAGGGCATGTTGAGCTCAAGTGTAGTGTTCGCTCTCTTCTTTTACATTGATTCTTATACGTTCATTATCTTTAGGATTGTTAGGTTAAAGCCAACCAATACTTTAATTGTATAGCAAGAAACTTCACTATGTTATGTAAAAGAACAAAGATTAAAATCAGTTTCGTAGCCCCTTTTTGAAGAATTGGACAGCCTTACTCCCTTTTAGTGGGACAAATAACATTGAACTAAATCAGAGTCGTAAGATGTGAAAACTAACGATTGTATGACCATAATCTGATATTTTTCAACGTAAAGCTAGTTGGCAGTAATCCAATAACAAACAAATTAATATAATTTCAACCAGTGGTCAACCCTAGACCGACCCTTTTCATGATCTTGTCTCAAAACTGTCGCTACTCGTCGTCGCCGTATTTCACACTTTTGATTTTTTGTAAATATATATACACACATATGAGAACAGGTTAAAAAAGGAGAGGATTGATTAGTGTTTTGTGATGTGAAAATCAAAGAGAATGCCCACTCCATGGAAGAACCCCAAAAAATAACAAATGTGAGAAAAAAAAGAAAACATTTAATGTATTTGTTGTATGGAGGATGATGCTTTCCATTTGTATTTAATGTACTCTTTTACAAATTAACTTATCATTTTGTTGGTAAATGTGTTTGATTAGTTGTGATTATATTTGTAGATATAGAAACTTATAACTGATCTACAAAGTTTAAAACTTGATTATTTATTACAAATAAATGAACAAGATATGTTGTCTGACACTCATGTCGCTTTTGCCCAATAGGCAAAAATAAATATGTGAATGAAGTAAAAAAAAAACAGAAAATGTTGCTCAAACGCCAATACATGAACGGTGTATGTATCATTTCTGATTTCTCTTATTATACGTTGAAAAAAGAGAGGTAGAGGTAACAAACATTAAGGTTCTAAAATGCTTAGACAACATTCATCAATCAGGAGCCATTGATGTTAATATTACCAGACATCAGGACGAAGCTCTCCAGTTGATGGAGGCATCCAACGACCAGAGTTATACACGTTTTCACCAACTTTCCATCCAGGAACATCCTTCATAACATCCGCCTCATACTCTAGATACTTCTTCCATTCAGATACAAACCTATTTACAATCAACAAATGAGACTCAATTTGAATATTGATGAGTTCCTATAAACAAAAATGGAACTTCTTTTCTGTTTTTTTCCCTACCTTTCATCTTCTTCAGCTTGAAGAATTGGTAGAATTGCTCTACGCGCAGCATATTTCTCTTCCTTCAATGCTCTATCATCACAGCAATCTTAATTAGAACATTATCATTATGTAATTGAGATTCTAACAACAGAAGAGACTATTAAAGGATGTTAACCACACCAAGAAAGATTACATTATTAGTGGCAAAACGACACTAATCAAGCTAAATAACTTCCAATCTGACCATCTAAAAACCAAAATCTATTGTAACAAAAGTCATCATCTTGCAAGTTTATTGCTTTCTCCACCAGAGCTCAAAGTGATCGTTAATTTAGCAACAAAATGGGTTAAGAGAACAACAAAAGCTCCATTTTATAACTTACTTCAGCCTAATCTACAAAAACTGAAAAGCTGCGAATTTCAATTCTCGATTACACATAATTTCTTCACCACTGATAACAAACCAAGCGAACCTATAATATGATTACCAGGAAAAATCCGATAGAGGAAAATGTGAAATGTGAGGTGAGCTATTTACATCTCATTTCTGATTTACCTGCGAATTTTGTTCCCTTGACCGACTTGATACATCCCCCAAGCAAAAGCACCAGAAACAGTGAGGAAAATAGCCATGGCGCTTGGACCCGTATTGGAGATCCGGCGAGCATATCGGACCGGCGCGAAACCACCAGGTGGTGGACCATCTTGAAGCAAAGGCATATCCTTCACACTGGCCATCCCTGGCTTCTTCCTTATCATAGCCTCCGTCATCTTCAACCTCGATTACAATTTTCTCCCCAAATCGATTTCTGATGCTTTAATTCGAGTGTTCTAGAGATTCCCAGGAAGACGATCAGAATTGTTTACTGAAGATCATATTTGCAAAAAATTTCTCTCATTTTTGTGATTTTTTTATAAGTTCCTTACTGTAATGATTACCTGGGCTTTATAAGGCCCATAATCTAAACGTACCGGGTCAAAAACTCGAGCCGGATCCAAATCGGGTACTAAAACTCTACCTAAGCCCTAAACCCTAGCTCTTAAATCTTCGCTCTGCTTCATTTTTCCTCTTTAGAGAGTGCGAATTGTCAAGTTAGCTTCTTTAGCTCGATCTGTATTGAAGCAATTGTAACCTTCTCGGTTGAAACCATGTATCGACTTGTCAGCAACATTGCTTCAAAATCTAGGTAGATCTATTCAGCTTATTGGTTTTCTTTGAGGATGCGACTTCAATGCTGTTTTTTTTTCTTTTTTGTTTGGGATATTTTTTCCGATTGGTTACTCAGGGATATATATATATATATATATGTGTGTGTGTGTGAGCTAAAGTTCCAATTTTCCGAATTTTGATCAACAAGTCATTGAATTTGTCTTGCCTTGGAATTTTTTTGTTTCATAGATGACTGTAGTTTCTTCCTTTTCTATGTTGTGAAAATTGCTTTCATATACTGATGGTCTGTATCTTTCTTTGTTTCAACAGGGTTTCCGGAAAATGTACAAGCCAGGTTCGTCTTCTTCATTTTATATCGAGTTATACTGTTTTAGCCGTTTGTGGGTATGTATTGATTTGCATTCTCCGTATTGTTAGATTGGAAGCAGGCTCACTTCTACTAGGAATTATGCAGCCAAAGACATACACTTTGGTGTTGAAGCTCGTGCTTTAATGCTTAAGGGTGTTGAGGAGCTTGCTGATACAGTTAAAGTCACTATGGGACCCAAGGTGTTAACTTATGTTTCAGATGGTTTTCTGTTCAAAAGTTTAATATTTTAAGTGAATCTATTTTGTTAAATGAAAGGATTCTGTTGACAAGTATCAGCAGTTGTATAACGTCTCGCCCTATTGACAAGAATCAGTAATTGTCTATTTTTTTAATACAAAAGTCTAGAACCATTTCCTAAATTTCTTTATCTTTTTAGGGTCGCACTGTTATCATCGAACAAAGTTGGGGTGCCCCTAAGGTGACAAAGGATGGTGTGACTGTTGCCAAGAGCATTGAGTTCAAGGACAGAGTTAAGAATGTTGGTGCCAGTCTTGTCAAACAGGTTGCTAATGCCACAAATGACGTAGCTGGTGATGGTAAGGGCCTTTCGTTGCACGAAAACGTTTCTTTTTGTCTTTGGTAATTGGATGGGTAGTCTCCTACATTTAGTCGTCGTATTTGTATTTGAACAAAATGTGGTATGCTTTACAGGAACTACATGTGCTACAGTCCTTACTCGAGCTATCTTCACGGAAGGTTGTAAATCAGTTGCCGCTGGAATGAATGCAATGGATCTAAGACGTGGTATCAAACTGGCAGTTGATACTGTTGTGACGAACTTGAAGAGCCGAGCACGCATGATTAGCACTTCTGAAGAAATTGCCCAAGTTGGAACAATATCAGCTAATGGAGAAAGAGAGATTGGTGAACTGATTGCAAAGGCTATGGAAACTGTTGGCAAAGAGGGAGTTATCACAATTCAAGTGAGTTGAACTTAATCCCTGAATTATTTTACTTATTTCCGATGGTGACTTATGCTATCATCTCTTAATACAGGATGGAAAGACCTTGTTCAATGAACTGGAAGTTGTTGAGGGTATGAAGTTTGACAGGGGATACATCTCCCCATACTTCATCACAAACCAGAAAAACCAAAAATGTGTAAGAGTTCCCACCTTGTTACTCTATCAATTTAAGAAACTTTGCATTTGATTTATACTTCACGGATATGGTTTGCAGGAACTAGACGACCCTCTCATTCTAATCTACGAAAAGAAAATTTCCAGTATGAACGCTGTGGTGAAAGTCTTAGAACTGGCCCTCAAGGTATACGCACACTCTATCAATTCCTTGATTGTCGATAATGTTATTTGTTAAGTCACTTTTTCTCTGAAGATTGTAATTTAATTTCTCTGTCCTTGTACAGAAACAAAGGCCACTGTTGATCGTTGCTGAGGATATAGAGAGTGATGCTCTTGCCACTCTAATTCTGAACAAACTTCGTGCTGGCATCAAGGTTTTTCCGTTCAGCCTTATGTTATGTGCCTGTTTTTCACTTTGTCTTATTAGAAATGTTAGTTGCTTGGATTGATGTGAATGATATTGCATTATAGATATGTGCTGTGAAGGCCCCTGGTTTTGGAGAGAACAGAAAGGCCAATTTACACGATTTAGCTATCCTCACCGGAGCACAGGCAAGCCCATGTTCCTATTTTGCTATCTGTTAAGACAATTGTACTCACCCTAATAGAATGACCTATAACCTATATTGTTTCTTTGGTGATTTCAATTTACAGGTAATAACAGAAGAGTTAGGTATGAATCTTGAGAAAGCCGACCTCAGTATGCTTGGAAACTGCAAAAAGGTTCGTTTGGCCCAATTTTTAACTGCTTATTTGGATATCCCATTTACGTTCTGTTACATTTGATATAACTTGATTTCCATTTGCTAACAGATAAGTGTATCAAAAGATGACACAGTTATTCTCGATGGTGCTGGTGACAAGAAATCAATTGGGGAACGATGTGAACAGGTTGTTACATATTTACACTAATTATCATGTAGAAGATTTAACTCTTTTTCTCAGCTTGGTAAGGATGCTAATATGTTCTATATTTGAATAAATCACACAGATACGATCCATGGTTGAAGCAAGCACGTCTGATTATGACAAAGAGAAATTACAAGAGAGGTTGGCCAAGCTCTCTGGTGGTGTTGCTGTACTTAAGGTAATGGACCTTCTCTCTTAACATTGTTTTTCAGCCTTCTAAACCAGAGTTTTATCAAATAATGCATTATTACCATAATGGGATTATTCATATGGGATTTTAGATTGGAGGAGCCAGTGAGTCAGAAGTTAGCGAGAAGAAAGATAGGGTAACCGATGCTCTAAATGCAACCAAAGCAGCTGTAGAAGAGGGTATTGTTCCAGGTAAAAACTCTCTGAAATCCCTAAGACAAACTGTGGTCTTAAGTACCTGAGGAAACTAGGATTACATTACTTTGTGCAAATTATAGGTGGTGGTGTCGCTCTTTTGTACGCTTCAAAGGAACTTGAGAAGCTCACCACAGCTAACTTTGATCAGAAAATTGGTGTCCAAATTATTCAAAACGCTCTCAAGGTTTGTCTTTGATTATTACATCTTTCCTATTCTCTAAGATAAACAACTTGTAGAATATGACACACAAGATCTTTCTTTTATGCAGACACCTGTTCACACGATTGCTTCCAATGCCGGAGTGGAGGGTGCAGTTATCGTCGGCAAGCTTTTAGAGCAAGATAATACTGACCTCGGTTATGATGCTGCTAAAGGTTACACATTTTCTATGCATCTGAGAAATTCTTGTTCTATGGCTCTCCACCTTGTTCCTGAAGTAGCTTCTTTTCGCATTTACTTTCAGGAGAGTACGTTGATATGGTAAAGGCTGGTATCATCGACCCTTTGAAAGTTATTAGAACCGCATTGGTTGATGCTGCAAGGTGAACAAAGTTGAAAATTTGTCATAAAATTTTGTTATTTAGTATAATGGTTTGCTAATCTTTTTCTTGGTTTATTATGTTGGTCAGTGTCTCGTCTTTGTTGACAACGACAGAAGCAGTTGTGACTGAGATTCCAACAAAAGAGGATGCGTCACCGGCTATGGGCGGTGGTGGCATGGGTGGTATGGGAGGAATGGGTTTCTGATGAGAAGCATAATCCCTAGATAGTTTTCTTCGGAATCTGTTGTGAAAGTACTTCATCCACAAGGCACTAATGGATGCTCTCTAATTTTTCTATCATGAATCATGATTGAAAGAGAGAGACCTTCAGATTTTTCCATGATTTCTGTTGGATTTCCTAAAACACAATCAATTTATAAAATAGTTTTTCAAATAGTTTTGCGCGTCTTTCAGTTAACATCTTCCAAAATTCTTTAGATTAGAAAGTTGAGAGAATCCTCAAGGAAGTTTCGTTATTATCTTAGGTTGAATATTGTGCCTTGGCTTACAACATGTAAAGTGGTTTACCTTGACAACTCACTTAAAATGTCTTTTCATCACCGACCGAGGCTCATCATTGTCTCTGCATCTGACAACTAAAGCGTTGGTAGAGAGAGCCATACTGGGAAATTGGTTTTCGATGAACTATTGTAAATTGCTCTGGGTACGAACTCCAACAAGAGGACTCTGTATGGGAAAGGGTATTTTGGGGGGGGGGGGGGGGGGGGGAGGGAGGGAGTATGAATTCTGAAAGTGTGGGAGACGCTGAAATGGGAGCTCGAGAATGTTGGCGAAAAGGAAAAGCCATTGATGCAATGTGCGAGGTTCTCTGTCAAGTGGACCTGATTTGATTAGGTTGGTATACAGGATTCCTGTATAGAATATAGAAGCAGTGTTATTTAAGTATATGTAAATACTAGTCTTGCATTGTTTCTTCATGCAAGTATAATGTCTTTTGCCAAAACAATAGTGAGTTGCACAAAACAGGGAATGAAGATGAACCTAGAATTGTTTTCTGTGTCAAATACGAGATCAAAGAATGTCGGCAAACAACAAAACTTTAGAAGCAGCAGCAGCAGATTTGGCCTTGTCTTTTTCAGTTCAACTTCTAATTCCAACAATGTCAGCTCCATGGTCTTGACCCGTTCCTGGATCCGGAGACCATCAGCAATTGCTTTCTTCCTCTCCAAGGAAACCTCCTGAAGCTTTGTCTTTAACCAATCCAACTTAAAGCCAGATTACGTTAGCTCACTCAAATCGCTGTGAGCGTTGCTTAGCTCAGACTCAGAGAAGCTCTGAGGCGGCTTGAACAGTGTCGCAATAAGATCAAGGAGCAGATTCAAGTATGCAGTCTTCACCCCTTTATTCTTGGTTTGAAATTTACTGCAATGTCTTGGTGTTTACCGAACATCCAGGTCACTGTAGGAACCTGTCAACAATAAGGGTGTAACAAATTATGTCAACCAGATTCAAACGCAGTAAGTTTCTTGTGTGATTTTTAGACACAAACAAACCAAGGGTTGCAGATTATGAGAACTGTTTACCTAAATAAGAAAAAGATACTGGTGAAATACTTGAGAGTTGAGATACCTGAGCATAAAGAACCTGGAAACCATTGATATCTAACATATCCTTCCCAGTTACCTCTCCTTAATGAACAATTTCAGATAATTTTACTTCGACTTTAATGATCAGTTTGTTGCTCTCCAGAAACCCTCTTTGTCTTGAATTTTGGTAAGAGGCAATCCTATGTAATAACCCCAGGCTGAGAACTCAGCACAGAACAACTGCTGACATACTTGTGTTGTGTAAGAGAAAAACAAAAGGTTATATATATATATATATATATTTTTTTTTTTTCTTATTCATAAGAAGATAGGATGTACAGTAATTTCTGTTCCTAAGGTCATTACCAGTTGTTCTGTAGTGGTCTTTGCCAGATTGATTCGAGAAAACGAAACAAAAAACTAGCTCTCCTGTTCCATCCAGATCTCAATGATTTTGTACTAGCGACATGCAGGTGCAGAGACAAGTGATCACGATAACAGTTGGAAAAAACGTTGAATGATAACTGAAATGCGAAAGTGATCCAGAGAGCAGATGAAACAAAAATGATATTGAAACTTAGGTGAAGCAAGTAGATTGTAGTTGTTGTTCTTTACTTGACTGGTGAATTTTGAACAGGTTTGGATATAACAAAAACACACAACACTACTCTTCGTCAAAAAAAAAAAAAAAAAAAAAAAAACTCTTTCCCTTTTTCTTTTCGTGGGCAACCTCTAAAACCTCGAAGTTTTGTAAATTTAATGAGACAACCTACAACTCACATATCTTCCAACTTTGTGTTTCATGAACACAAAAAAAAAACATTGAACTGGATTTACATTGGTTCGAGACAAATACAGAACAAAATGTCTAAGGATCATGCACTTTCCGACAGAAAAAGCAACTTTCCGATCACCTAATCTCTTACAAAATTTGAAGTTCAAGCTTATTATTCATTACGGTTGAGTGATTTTTTTTTTTTTTTGAATTGTCCCCTTACTGAAATAATGAGTTGGGCTTTATAAGGCTTCTTATAACCTAAATGTATCAGGTCAAACTCGAGCCGGATCAACCAAACAATGGGCTTGGAGAAAACGTTAAACCCTAAACCCTAGCTCCAGGGACCTCTAGAATCTTCGCTTCGCTCTACTTCATTTCTACTCTTCTTCGAGTCCACTGCGAATTATCAAGTTAGCTTAAGCTTTAGCTCCATCTGTTCTGAAGCAATTATAATTTTCTCGACTGAGTGAATAATCTAACACCATGTATCGGCTTTCCACCAACATTGCTTCAAAAGCTAGGTAGATCTCTGCAGCTATGCGATTTGAATGCTGCTTCTTTTTTTCTTCTGATTTATTCCTGGAGATGGGCAAATTGCGAGAAACTGATGAGGATTGGTGTAGATATGTATGAATATTGTTCGATTTTCATCAGCTTGTTGGCAAAAAACGCATTAAATTGAATCTTTCTGTGTTCATAGATTACTGTAGCATCTTCCTTTTTCTGTATATTGTCTGAAAGTTGCTTTCAAACATTGATGGTATTTATCTTCCTTTGTTTCAACAGGATCGCCAGAAACTGTACAAGCCAGGTTCGTCTTCTTCATTTTGTATTCAGTTATACTGCCTTTAGCAGTTTGTGGGTATGTACTGATGTGATTTATGTCTTGTTAGATTGGAAGCAGGCTCAATTCTACTAGGAATTATGTTGCAAAAGACATCAACTTTGGTGTTGAAGCTCGGGCTTTGATGCTTAAAGGTGTCGAAGAGCTTGCTGATGCAGTTAAAGTCACTATGGGACCCAAGGTAAGATTGTTTCTGTTCAAGACATGAATATTTTAATTGAGATAAAAAAAGATATGACAAGTATTATCAACAATTGTTTGCTTATTACCCTACAGTCTCTGATGCAAGTACTATAGTCTAAAAACTTTTTATAAACTTTCTTATCTTTTAAGGGTCGTAATGTCATCATTGAACAAAGTTGGGGTGCTCCAAAGGTGACAAAGGATGGTGTTACTGTTGCCAAGAGCATTGAGTTCAAAGACAGAGTTAAGAACGTTGGGGCCAGTCTTGTAAAACAGGTTGCTAACGCCACAAATGATGTAGCTGGTGATGGTGAGGGTTCCTTTTCATTATGCCAAACTGTTTTTTTGTCTTCAGTGATTGGGTTGTGACTCTCCTATCTAATCATATTAGTTGTTGTATTTCTATCTGACACAAAATGTGGTGCGAATTACAGGAACAACGTGTGCTACAGTCCTTACTCGAGCTATTTTCGCGGAAGGTTGTAAATCAGTTGCCGCTGGGATGAATGCAATGGACCTAAGACGCGGTATCAAACTGGCAGTTGATACTGTTGTGACGGACTTGAAGAGCCGAGCACGCATGATTAGCACTTCTGAAGAAATTGCCCAAGTTGGAACAATATCAGCTAATGGAGAGAGAGAAATTGGTGAACTGATTGCAAAGGCTATGGAAACTGTTGGCAAAGAGGGAGTAATCACCATTCAAGTGAGTTGAATTTAATTCCTGAATGTTAGATTATTTTGCTCATTTTGAATAATGACTTATGCAATCATCTCTTTATATAGGATGGAAAGACCTTATTCAATGAGCTGGAAGTTGTTGAGGGGATGAAGTTTGACAGGGGATACATTTCCCCATACTTCATCACAAACCAGAAAAACCAAAAATGTGTAAGGATTCCCTCCTTTTCTCTTGCTCTATTTAAGGAACTTCCAATTTGATTTTTTCCTGCATGGATATGTTTTGTAGGAACTAGATGAACCTCTCATTCTAATCCACGAGAAGAAAATCTCCAGCATAAACGCTGTGGTGAAAGTTTTAGAACTGGCCCTCAAGGTATAAATACTTGCCAATTTCTTGATTATAAATAATGTCTGATATTCATTAAGTTTGTATCTGAAGATTGAGATTTACCTCCTCTGCACTTTTTCAGAAGCAAAAGCCGCTACTGATTGTTGCTGAGGATATAGAGAGTGATGCTCTTGCCACCCTAATTCTGAACAAACTTCGTGCTGGAATCAAGGTTTTTCATCAGCCTTTTGTTATATTACTGTTTTTTCCTACATCTTATCAGAGATTTAATTTTCTTGGGTTTGATGTAAATGGTATTGCGTTATAGATCTGTGCTGTGAAGGCCCCTGGTTTTGGAGAGAACAGAAAGGCCAATTTACAGGATTTAGCTATCCTCACCGGAGCCCAGGCAAGCCCATGTCCCTGTTTTACTATCTGCCCAGAAAATCGATCTCACACTAATTAAATGAGCTATTATGTTTCTTTGATGATTTCATTTTACAGGTAATAACAGAAGAGTTAGGTATGAACCTTGACAAAGTCGACCTCAGTATGCTTGGAAACTGCAAAAAGGTTTGTTTGCCCCAATTTTACCTACTCGTTTCCTTTTCCTGTTTACTTTCTGTAACTTTTTATAAACCTTTATTTTCTTTTGTCAACAGATAAGTGTATCCAAAGATGACACAGTTGTTCTTGATGGTGCTGGTGACAAGAAATCAATTGGGGAACGATGTGAAGAGGTTGGTTTATGCTTCTCATTTATTATCATGTAGGGGGCTTCAGAGATATGCCTGCACTCTTTTTGCCAACTGCTAAGGATCTTAAATATGTTTTAACTTTAATAAATTACACAGATACGTTCCATGGTTGAAGCAAGCACGTCTGATTATGACAAGGAGAAATTACAGGAGAGATTGGCTAAGCTTTCTGGTGGTGTTGCTGTACTTAAGGTAATGCACCTGCACTCTTAACATTGTTTTTTTGAGCTTTTTAAACCGAACAATAATCAACCAAAGCAGCTGTCGAACATTATTACTGATGATGGGATCAGTCATATGGGCTTTTAGATTGGAGGAGCCAGCGAGACAGAAGTTGGCGAGAAGAAAGATAGGGTAACTGATGCTTTAAATGCAACCAAAGCAGCTGTGGAAGAGGGTATCGTACCAGGTAAAATTATCTGAAATCCATAATACAACTTCGGTCTTAAGTTACTGAGGAAGCAAGGATTACCTTAATTTGTGGGAATTTCAGGTGGTGGTGTGGCTCTTTTGTACGCTTCAAAAGAACTTGAGAAGCTCACCACAGCCAACTTTGATCAGAAAATTGGTGTCCAAATCATTCAAAACGCTCTCAAGGTTTTTCTTTGATTACATCTCTCTTGCTCTCTAACACAAACGGCTCGTAGAATATTACACACAAGATCTTTCTTTGATGCAGATGCCTGTTTACACGATTGCTTCCAATGCTGGAGTGGAGGGTGCAGTTATCGTAGGCAAGCTTTTAGAGCAAGATAATACTGACCTCGGTTATGATGCTGCTAAAGGTACACTTTTTGTATCCATCTGAGAAATATGTTTTCTATGTCTGTCGTGGTCTACCTTGTTACTAAACTATCTTACCTACGCATTTACTTACAGGAGAATACGTTGATATGGTAAAGGCTGGTATCATTGACCCTTTGAAAGTTATCAGAACCGCATTGGTTGATGCTGCAAGGTGAAGGAAGTCGAAATTTTGTCATCAAATTGTTGTTTAGTTTAATGGTTTTTCTAATCCTTTTTCTTGGTTTGTTCTGTTGGTTAGTGTCTCGTCGTTGTTGACGACGACGGAAGCAGTTGTGACCGAGATTCCAACGAAAGAGGATGCGTCTCCAGCTATGGGCGGTGGTGGTGGTGGCGGCATGAGTGGTATGGGAGGAATGGGTTTCTGATGAGAGAAACACAAACCATAGCTATGTTTCTTTGGAATCCGTTGCTAAATTACTTTATCCACAAGGCATTAATGAAACCTTTTGTTCTATCTTTATTGGAAGAGAGAGGGGTTGAGATATTTCCATGATTTCTATTGGATTTTCTAACAAACAATTTAATAAAATAAGGCAAGTCTTTTAACTTCTTCCAAAAATCTTCTGAAAAATTCAATGAATCGTGAAGAAGGTTTGGAATGAAGATTTTCGAGTTCTTACCAACTATTACCAAACCCTGATATCTTTATTAACGCGGTATTTAGATGACAGGCTATCTTCAAAATAAAAGAAAAATTGGGAAAATAATTTGTGAGGTAGTACAAGTGTTTTTTTTTTTTTTAATATTTCAGTCATACATAGAACGAAACAATCTATTTAACAAGTGTTTAAAATGATGTTACCCGAAAAAGAAAGCAAATCTAGTTCTAATGGTCCAAATCGCGTGGTGAAGAACATTATGATTAAGAGACTAGGAGCCTTGGTGGGTCCCGAAAAGTTCCTTTCCCCCAAGTCTTTTGTCTTTACTCTTTTGTTCGTAGTTCGTAACATACCATAATCTGCCCGTAGTTAGCTTTTGGATTGATTACAGCTTGTACAAAAGGGCGACCGGAGTTGATTTGATTTGGCCAGTTGGTCAAACTCTCCATGGCCCTTGGTATAAATCCACCGAACTAGATGACACTAGCAAATATAATAAGAATGTTCTTAACATTCTATTTCAAATACATTGTCACTAGTCATTTTCTTTAGGAGATTGATGATAAATTAGCTTAACGAGAAAAGTAAATCTCTTTAGGCAAGAAATTTATTGACTCTGTTGATTACTCACTTCCAAAATTTCTAGTTAAACTACAAGTAATCATGGTTTTGATTTGGGAATGTTTCACGTTATTTATATATCTTTATTTATCCTCTGCGCTACGTGGCTGCACAATGTAATGTTTCCTCGTGCTTGGGGAATGTTTCTTCTTATTTTATATTTTCTTAATACTACTTTTCAATGTTTTTCCTTTTTTTTTGATGTGATTAAAATCATTAAACATAAAAACGAGCACGCAAGCGGAAATCCAACATGTGTCTCTGGAGTTAAATACAATTGGTCAAATCAAAAGAAGATAGCTGTCATCAATCGTACGGCTAGAAACAGAGGTGCATTAGTCATTACAATGAAACCATTACATAGAATAGAATCTTACACCAAAAGCATTGTTTTTAATTTTTAAATCCACTTTAGAACCGCTGCTTCTTCTTTACTATCTGCGTGATTACCGTGTAAGAACACTCGACTCACACTTCAACTCTCAAGCTTCTTCTTCTTCTTCTTCTTCTTCTCATTCCTTGCTTCCGTCTCTAATTTGGAATTTCACATTGCGAAATTCCAGCCTAAACCAAAAAAAAGGGTAAGTTTTATCTTTTTGACATGTAAAAGCTATGTTCTTCTTCGTTCCTTCAGCTAAGCTGAATTTAGTTATGTTGTCGGAAAATCATTGCCATATATTTTCAAAACACACAAGTTTCTTTTTTTTCGAGAATGATAGATATTTTTTTGTAAATGGGAGAAAGTATTAAGTATGTCACGAAAGTTCGATGCTTTTAATCGTCTGATATATATAAGTAGTGTGATATATACTGTTTTAGGTAAATTAGCATTGGTCTTGACATGAGACCTTTCTTACATATCTTTAAAAATGTATATGTTTGCAGCTAAAATGTAGAACTTTTAGAGTTTGTTTCATGTCATCAAACCCAATAGAGTTTTAGTTCTTAAAAATCTGTATAATGCAACTGCAAAATTGGATCAAGTAACATCAAAATAATCACTATTATCTATATTGTTATGTATAATTTCTGGTTATTAAATTTCAAATTCTTGTAGGTTTCTCCAATGAATGATCCACGGGTGAGATCATTGCAGATTTGTCCTGGTGATTTAGAGGCTTCTCAGCTTGATGAACTCATAAGAGAAATAGAACAGAAGAGTCTCTTTTACTACCAAGAGAAAAACAAGTCTTTAAGAGCTCGTTATGTCTATGGAACCATTTTCTTGGTTATAAATCTATGCGCTTGGTTCATCCGTGACTACGCACAAAAGGCTCTGGCCTTGCTTCCATGTATGTCAAGTCATAAATCTTTTGACATCTATCTAATGATGAATCTAAAGATGTTGAAATCATCAATGCAGATGTTAGTAGTTGTGGGCCTAAAGGAAGTCATTGTTTCCATACGCTTGGGGTACTCCGCGTGAGTCTTGGATGTTTCGTATCCTTTTTCGCTGATTGATTCATAATGTTAACTGGTATGTTATATAGGTTTATTTATCCTTA
Organism: Nasturtium officinale; assembly: GCA_963854855.1. Classification (NCBI taxonomy): domain Eukaryota; kingdom Viridiplantae; phylum Streptophyta; class Magnoliopsida; order Brassicales; family Brassicaceae; genus Nasturtium; species Nasturtium officinale. The sequence continues at coordinate 6,567,620 of OY978511.1, read as the reverse complement.
ACAAATGAAGATATTTTTTCTTCTAATGTTCCTCTCAACATGGAACACAATGAAACTCCACCAAGCTCAAAACAGTTGGCACTCGGATAACTGGACCTTCAAGTTTTTTCTGCTGGTTTCAGCCATGGTAGCTTCTTTTTTCATACCTCAGCTTTACATCCAAATTTACGGTATGCTTCTATCTCACTAGTCACTATATAGCTCTATACACTTCTTCCATTTTATATGATTGGTTTTGATGGTTCTTTACAGGAGAAATCGCACGTGTTGGTGCTGGTATATTTCTTGGTCTTCAGCTTGTTAGTGTTATCGAATTCACCACTTGGTGGAACAACTACTGGATGCCTCATGATCAAAGTAAGCCAAGGTAAGAAAGTATCAGTCATTACAAAAGTGTTGTCTCTATGTGAATATATATTAACTGTTGATTACTACTGTGTTTTTTTGCAGCTGCTCTTTTGGTTTGGTCATGTCAACAGTTTTCTACATCGGTTCTATTTTTGGGATCGCAGTGATGTACTACTTCTATGCATCTTCCACTGCTTGTGTCCTCAATATATTCTTCATCTCATGGACTGTGGTTCTTCTAATTGTTATGATGTTTATGTCCTTACATTCAAAGGTACATTTCCTTAGTTTTGCTTGATGGTAACACAACAATTGTTCTCTCTGCTACAAATTCTACTGTTTTTCAATAAAGGTGAAGAATAGAGGACTTTTGTCTTCAGGGATTATGGCTTCCTACATTGTCTTCCTATGTTGGTCTGCCATCAGAAGGTAAAGGAAAAAAACCAAAATCTGACTTTTGTTTAGTTCTTCAAAATATTACTAAAGTACAAGCTATGTACCAGTGAACCTTCACATACAAAATGCAACGCGCATTCTCAAAACAGTCATACTGATTGGATAACGATACTGGTAAGAGCTCAAAGCCTCTTATTGAGTTTTTGCTTATTTGAGTTAATCTAACTTCTTTTTTCTTTCCTTTGTTCAGAGTTTCCTTATAGCTATAGGCGCCACTGTGATGGCAACATTCTCAACCGGGATTGATTCAGAATCATTCAGGGTAAGTTTATACTCAATCCAATCAAATAAAATCAAGACTTTCATGATGCATACATTGACTTTAATTACAGTTCCAGTTCCATAAAGACGAAGCTAAAGAAGAAGATGATATACCATACAGCTACGGATTTTTCCACCTTGTGTTCTCCTTAGGAGCGATGTACTTTGCTATGTTGTTCATTAGTTGGAACCTTTCACATTCAGTTCGGAAGTAAGAAACCTCCCCATGTGTATATCCCATATTTCATCTTCCAGTATTATCTCTAATTAGACTGCAACAAACTTCAGATCATGACTATGAAATTGTACCATACAGATGGAGCATTGATGTTGGGTGGACAAGCACATGGGTGAAGATAATTAATGAATGGTTTGCCGCAGCGATATACCGTAAGTTATGATGAAAAAAAGAAATGGTTTCAGTTCTTGATCTAACAGATGCACTAAAATCTAAATGAGATAAAGTTACAAACTTTGTAATCCAATCTCATATACCAACTAGATCGGTTAATGCCATTTTTAATATTGCTTTTGGGGTTTAATGTCTTGAATACAGTTTGGAAGTTGATTGCTCCTATTGTGAGACAGCCTAGAGTTCATGAACAACCTTAGCCTACAACACCAGAAGTCAGAAGATAGATGAAGTCAATTTGCCCTGACATTGCTCAAATTTTGAAAGTTAATACAGAAGAAACAGATCCAGAATATTTGAATCTCCATTCTTTATAAATCTTTTCTTAGCAAGTTCATTAATTTTACCTTAAAGTGATTCCATTAAGAACAGATTTCAATGTACAACCTTAAGTGAACTCAGAGCAAAAGAAAAGTTTCTCGAGTACTTCAAGAAGATTGAAGGGATACAATGTTTGGAGAAACTGCAAGTAAATTTACTTGTTCTCCATCAACCACTTTCTTGTTTTACTATGCTACCATACGCATAATTGATGGAGAACAAGTATATTTTTATGCAAACGCTATTGAACAATCTGATTTAAAAGAGTCTCTCTCATCTCCATAAACAAACACTGCTCAGGAAAAAAAAAATTATGTGAAAATGACTTGTGTTTATTGATCAATGCAGTAACATATAACATATATGTACATGTTCTTTAGTCGGCCAAGATAACTCCTAAACCGTCTAGAACTTGTCTTCATAAAGCTTGTTGTGTTTGTAGACAAGATATTGATATCCATGAAGAATCTTAGGACCTTCTCTTGTAGGCATTTCTCTCCAGAAATCAAATCCAGCTAATTGAACATTATACAGAAGAGACCTATCAACCAAGATGAGACCTATCAACCAAGATGAGACGATGACGATAAAAAATTTATTAGTTATTAAAAAGAAAAAGTATGGCTACTCTTTTGGGCTTCTAGAAACGATTCAGTTTGCTACAGATCGATATTTCGATGCTCTCACACAGGTTCAACAACTCATAATAACCATCAAGTAACATTAAGCAAGAAAGATCGATAATGTTTAGAAATTTGCAGGACTATCATCGAGTTGCTTCTCATCTTCAATCTCAACCTCCAAAATCTCAGGGATTCTCTGTTTCAAGTAGTTCCCAATTCGAGCCAGAACCATTGAACGTGTGTGCCAAAACTTGCCTCTTAAACTTATCGTAACGTACGGTCCATCTAGTTCCACTAACTCTACTTGTCCTGTTATACCAACCGAGGAGTCAAAGAGTTGTGCAAGCTGCCATACAAAACCGATATATTTATTTTGATCAAAACATTCAAAAATTCGAAAACATATATAGAAGAAGAATCTTAGTTTAATTCTATTAAAAACAACACACGAACTAAGATTGTTTCCTCTACAAGCAACAATGCTCTGTTTTTTCCCATATGGAACACAATCTCTAAATTTTAAACGAGCTAGAACGGTAGAACAATTTATTACGGTTCCGGTTTGATCTCACCGATTCTAAATGTTGGTTCAATTCGGTTGAATTAAATAACAATCTCTAAATGTAAAACGAGCTAGTACCGTTTATTACGGTTCCGGTTTGATCTCACCGATTCTAAATGTTGGTTCAATTCGGTTGAATTAAATAACGGTTCTGAATCTCAATTAGGCAAAGCGGTTAGAAGAAAGCTTACTTCGACGCGAGCATCGGATAGTACCAGATGAATATTATCCTCCGTCAAATCCAGCGGCGGAAGCGTAGCTCCGCTTCCGGAAACTGCTTCCACCGTCGTTAGTGTTCTTACTCTTGATTTCTCTGCTAAGATCGTTCCTGAACACACCGACTTTCTCATTCTGACATTGCTGAATCGTGGAGCTACTCCAATTCGGTAAGCTACTGAATTTCCCGTATAATGTAGTGGAAAATCCGGCGGTGACGTACGGTGATGATACGGAAGAGCCACCAGTTCCATGGCCGTTCTGTAGTCTGTACTGCCATAACTCGTAAAGGAAACTATATGGGTTCTGATAATGTTGACGGTGACGTGGCAAAACGTCAGCCGTTCTTTTTTACTTCATCGACATCAGCAAATATATGGGCTTAGCGATTACGAAATATATGGGCCTGTCTGTCATAGCTTAAAAGCCCATAATGTTTTACAATCATACATTTACATTGTTTTGGACCTTTTGGTCATCTCTCACGTCACAACTCACAATTCACAATTCACAATTCACAATTCACAATTCACAATTCACAAGACACACAACACATGTAATCCTTAAAAAGATTGCAAGTTACCGTTCTATGGAACTAAATGTATAACTTTAGGATTACGTTAGGACTTTTGACCACCATTTATAGGGCTTCACGTAATATTAACACGAGAATATTTAGATAAATTAATGAATTCACCCAATTTGTGAGTCTAACGTAGTAGAAACCTATAAAAATAAAGAATGGTAAAACAAAATGTATGTAGATACAAATACAGTATTGTTGAATGATGTTGTCTTTGAGACTTTGACAAGTCACATGGTTTACAAATGGTATAGTGGAAAAAATGGGAAATGAGGTGACATGGACATGTGTGGGCCTTCATTATCCACCATATCTATCGTCAACACGCTTATGGACCCACAGAGAGACGTACGAAGGCATATGCGTGCATACATGAAACGTATGTATCAGTGTATGTACGTATATATCATGTATATTGATATTAATACTATCATGAGGATTAGACCGCGAATGGCTTTGAACATATAGTGGAATTGCGGAATATGAATTTAAACACAACGTTGAATGCTTACTATCAAGAATTTGAATACGATGTTATATTAAAATAACACACAATTCTTGGTAGATCGATGCATCATGCATTTTCGGATATATTAAAACACAAAGCATATCCATTTATCAATGTTTAGCTATAGTGATTTTTATTTCCAATAATAAATTTTTTTATATATACACTCAAGATTCGTGTTGAATTATATAATATGAATCTAACAATATCAGTTTACTAAAAAATCACTACTTGGTTATGTATATCAGTATATGTATATGCAGTGTAATAAGAAAAGCAAGTTGCCGATGCGTCCAAAAAAATAGATAAGTTTATCAATTAAAAATTTTAACTTATTGACGCGTTTTCATCTAAAAACAACAATTTATTGACGCCCGTTGAGTCAAAGATTGGCAGATCTAGTCTCCGACTAAAGCTTCTACGCAACTTCGACTAAGATGTTCTAAGAAAAGTCCCAATGACTTGATTAATCATATGGTTTCTTCTAAGTTCTAACTAACATTTAACATAAACTATTCTTAGTTTAAATGGTAATGCATTGTTATTATTATTATATTCGACAAAATACATCGCTGCGTAATCGTTGGACTCTTGTAGTGAAAACAAATTTTGTTTATTGTTTTTCTATTACTTGAGATTTGATAACACTTAAAGTGTTCTTGGGATTGCCGCATATGTGGGATTATCTTATGTCTCCGTTACAAGTGATTTGTATCCATTCAAAACTTTCAAAAAAACTACAAAATAACTTATAGGTATCGATCGTAGAACTAAGATGCGTTGTTCATAATTAGTTATTTTTTTCTTCTTCTTTAACTTAAGTGGTTTAATGTACAAATATATTTATGGATAACCGGACTCGAGTTTTCGTTTGCATCGAGTCAATTTTATGATTTAAGCACCAAACTACAAATGTTCTATAAATTATAAGGACATCTCGATTTTGCATATATATTATACTGTAAAAATTGTAGGCTATATTTAAGATGTATAACCAATTGCCTTTATTTTTGTTAATGTGTATAACCAATTGCCATGAGTTTCGTTTACTATTAAACGACGATAACAAGACTATCACGGGTCTAATTATTGAACGTTTATAGATACCGACCGATATATAATTATATAAAGTTTGGTAATAAGATTTTGTTAGGAAAATCAAACGATTTTACAACAAGTTAATATTTCATTTCACTTCTAAAGAATCAGAATATTTTGCTTAAAACTTTTAAATATATTGAGAAACAGATAGACTGAGAAGAGTAAGAGAAGCACCAATGACGATGTAATGTAACGAATAGCTAGTAGCCCTCATAATGCTTATCTTCTCATCTTGGCCGAACATTTTAGATAATGTCAAATATCACCTAAATATATTTGAAAACTTTACTGGATATACACATTTAGCTATAGTGGCTATGGACCAACTCACAAAAAGAGATTGATCTCATATCGCCTACCAAATTAACAAATTTTAATTTAAAATTGCGAACTATCAAATACACAAATACTTTGTATAATAGTAGGGGAAATCTAACAGTTGTATCGTAAGTTGTTACTTTCCTATAGCATATAAAAAATCATCAAAAAGAATAAAAGATTATTGTCGTCCCCGTGAGTAAAGCCCCTTTATGTTCTCATAATTTAATCATTGCGTGTCATGCAACAACAAGAACCTCCTACTCCGAATATGTTTATATTATTTAACCAAATGATAAACTTATTTAGAGTTTTATAACTTACTAAAGTTAGGATAGAAACAATATAACTAATTTATTTTTATTTTCTTTCGCAGCAAGTACATTTTTTTCAGTAATTTTATCACTTTTACATGGTTAATGCCTTGTGGTCTCTTTACTAAATACGCTATAGACATGATTGATCAAATTGAGAGAGTGATTCCGCCACGAAAAAAGAGAGGGAGGGTTAAGTAATTCCACATCAGACGGTGATAGCAAATTATTTAGTCCCTTTGAATGAATAGTTTTTACACACGATCGTCCAAAGGACTCATATTCCCCAGTCACATCACTTGTCCTCAATACGGCAACGTATCAAACCATTATGAAGACTTTTAAAGTCTTTAACTCAAAGCAACGGTCTAAAGATTCCATTTCTTCTACATCGAATTTGACTAATGAGCATTTTTCAAATTAGACATTGTTAAGAAATTAAATGTAGAAGACAGCCAAATTGAATTAAACGATCAATTATTTTTTATCTAAGTTATTTCTTGGAAATGAAATGACTATGTATGACTTTGACTTAATTTTTTTTTTTTTTTGGAAATTTTTCCTAGAAATTTGTGTGACGAACCCGCTAAAATGATCTTGAAGAGAATATAGGTAAGATACATTTTTTTCTTTTCAAAGTTGAATAAGTGTGATATTTTATGATACATAAATCCAAAGGTTTGACAATTTTTCCTACATAAAATTCTTCCTTTTTGGATCGTATGATGAATATAGAATTGAAAAATAATATTTAGACCCTATTAAAGAGATAAGAGCATGTGTCCAGTAATATTTAGGAATGGATCGAAATCGAAGCAACATATGCTCAACAAATTCATCTTATCCGAGTCAGACTCAAGTGACACTTAGATCATAAGTTTGGCCGCAAATATAAAATTACAATTTGGATATACATGAGACTATTAAAAAACAAACATGTGATTAGAAAATATCGAACTTTATAAAAATGTAAACAAAGTTAAAAGACATCACATCCTTTTAAACTTTAAATTTTAGAATTTTTGTATTTAAGGATTGAATTTTTCATCTGGACTAAATAATAAGAACATAGGCTGCTGTCTCAATCGGTAAATCTCCAAAAGCTATCCCTGAGAAATGAAAAAAAAAATATTTCACTTTCTATGGCCTAAAAAAGTTTGCCACTTTCAACCTTTTTTTCCCACAACTTCATTTTCAATTAGAAAATTGATGTTCTTGGCACTGAAGAAAATGGCAAAAAAAAAAAAAAAAACTGAGAAACTTACAAGGCACAAGCTTCTCACTATAAACAAATACAGTAGAGAGAGAAGGCATGCTTGTCGGCCATAAGAACTTCAAAGCCAATTCAAAACTTGCTTATCCTTATTGGAATATACACTAACTCGATTCTCATCACTATCTCTTTCTCTCTATCTACCTTTTCTTTCCTTTTCTAGCTTCTATTTTAATTCTTGGGATTGTGGAGGTTTAAAGCTCCTTTTTTTCTTTCATTTACCTTTTGGATTTCTGATTCTGCTTGATTCCAGATCCAAATCATGATCTCTGTTGGTTCCACAACAGTATATTTGATTCCATTCTCTCTGTGTTTTATTCCAAATCACTGAAACTTTTTATTTGAGGAATCGAAAGAGAAAGGTTTGCTATAGTACTCTAATTTGTCCCCTCCAAGTGCACAAAGGTAAGAAATTTAAAAGCTTTGACTCACTATCTTCTTTTCATTTTTTAGTTCGTTTCTTCAAGATTCTTTTTTTCTTCTTCTTGCAGATTTAGTTGTCGAGAAACTTTTCACAGTTTTAGCTCCTGCTTGGTGGGTTTGTCTATGGATTCACATTGGTATGCTTCTCGTATTCAGTCTCTAATATTCATTCATTTTTTTGGGGGACAAACTGGTAAATTTAAATATTGAAGCTATCAGTACTTTCTTTAGATCCAAGTTCACTATAACCTTATTTTGCTTTCTCTATTTGTTCACAATCAATCATAGATCTTAGGTTATGGTTAGTCATCATATGCTCAAAGTTTTGAGTTTTGCGTTATAGCATCTCTATTAAATTGAAAAGATTTGATTTTTTTACAAATGGTGTAAATCTTCTGTATTTGCAGGTATTGAGGACTATAAATTGTTCCTCTTTGTCAAGAATGAAGTTGAGAGGATCAATGGGTTGGTGGATCTCTGAGTTTATGACAGTGTCAAACTCTATGTTTTGTGGAGTTTTGTTTCTTTTGACACTTCTGGTTTGGACTTCAGAAAGTTTAAACAGTGATGGTCAGTTTCTCTTGGAGTTGAAGAACAGAGGATTTCAAGATTCGTTGAACCGTTTGCACAACTGGAACGACATTGACGAGACGCCGTGTAATTGGATTGGTGTGAATTGCAGCTCACAAGGCAGTAGTAATAGTAATAGTGGATTGGTGGTGACATCTCTTCATTTGAGTTCTATGAATCTCTCTGGGATATTAAGCCCGAGCATTGGCGGTTTAGCTAACTTGGTCTATCTTGACCTTACGAATAACGGGTTAACCGGTGATATTCCACGGGAGATTGGTAACTGTTCGAAGCTTGAGGTTATGTTTTTGAATAATAACCAGTTTGGTGGGTCTATCCCGGTTGAGATCAGGAAGTTATCGCTGTTGAGAAGTTTTAACATTTACAATAACAAGCTTTCTGGTCCTTTGCCTGAAGAGATTGGTGATTTGTACAATTTGGAAGAGCTTGTGGCTTATACTAACAACTTGACCGGTCCATTGCCTCGTTCTATAGGGAATCTCAACAAGTTGACGTCATTTCGAGCTGGGCAAAACGATTTCTCTGGTAGCATACCTGCTGAAATTGGTAAGTGCCTTAACTTGAAGCTGCTCGGTCTTGCGCAGAATTTAATTTCTGGAGAACTTCCAAAGGAACTTGGGATGCTTGTTAAACTTCAGGAGGTGATTCTCTGGCAGAATAAGTTTTCAGGGTCAATTCCAGAAGAGATTGGGAATTTAACAAGTGTTGAGATTCTGGCTTTATACAGTAACTCATTGGTTGGACCAATACCATCTGAGATTGGTAACATGAAGTCCTTGAAGAAGCTTTATCTTTACCAAAACCAGTTGAATGGGACAATCCCAAGAGAGCTTGGAAATCTTTCCAAAGCAGTGGAAATCGATTTCTCGGAGAATTTTTTGACTGGTGAGATTCCGGTTGAGCTGAGCAAGATCAGTGAGTTGAAGCTGTTGTATTTGTTTCAGAACAAGTTAACTGGAATCATACCAAATGAGCTCAGTAGGTTGAGGAATCTGGCGAAACTCGATCTCTCCATCAATTCACTCACCGGTCCTATTCCACCTGGTTTTCAGAATCTTACTTCGATGCGCCAACTTCAGCTTTTCCACAATTCTCTCAGCGGTGTAATCCCTCAGGATCTTGGTTTGTACAGTCCTTTATGGGTTGTAGATTTCTCAGAAAACCAACTTTCAGGGAAAATACCGCCTTTTATCTGTCAAAAATCTAATCTCATTCTGTTGAACCTCGGGTATAACCGGATATTTGGAAACATCCCACCCGGTGTATTGCGATGCAAGTCACTGTTACAGCTTCGGGTAGTTGGGAACAGACTCACTGGTCAGTTCCCCACGGAGTTATGCAAGCTTGTCAACCTTTCTGCTATAGAGTTGGATCAAAACCGGTTTAGCGGACCGTTACCTCCTGAGATAGGCACTTGCCAGAAGCTGCAAAGGCTTCATCTTGCAGCTAACCGGTTTTCCTCAATCGTACCCAAAGAAATCAGTAAACTCTCCAACCTGGTGACTTTTAACGTTTCATCAAACTCTCTCACCGGACCAATCCCCTCTGAAATAGCAAACTGTAAGATGCTTCAACGACTTGACCTGAGCAGGAACAGTTTCATCGGTTCTTTACCTCACGAGCTTGGAAGCCTACGTCAGCTAGAGATCCTCAGACTCTCAGAAAATAGATTCTCTGGCAGCATACCATTTACCATTGGAAATCTTACGCATCTAACCGAGCTACAGATGGGAGGAAATTTGTTCTCAGGAAGTATACCGCCTCAACTCGGTTCACTGTCAAGTCTGCAGATTGCAATGAACCTGAGCTACAACGATTTCAGTGGTGAAATACCTCCCGAGCTCGGGAATCTTCATCTGCTAATGTACCTTTCTCTGAATGACAACCATCTGAGCGGCGAAATCCCTACCACATTCGAGTACTTATCCAGTTTAATCGGCTGCAACTTTTCCAACAACAATCTCACCGGACCGCTTCCTCACACACAGCTCTTTCGAAACATGACTCAAACCAGTTTTCTCGGAAACAAAGGACTCTGTGGTGGCCAGTTGAGAAGCTGTGACTCAAAAATGTCCTCTTGGCCTAAGATTTCGTCTCTAAAAGGAGGTTCTGCTCGTCGTGGGAGAATCATCATCATCCTGTCTTCAGTCATCGGCGGTATCTCTCTTTTTCTCATAGCTATCTTCGTTCATTTCCTTAGAAATCCAGTGGTAAAAAGGGCTCATTATGTGCAAGACAAGGAGCCCTTTTTCGAAGAATCCGACATATACTTTGTCCCGAAAGAACGATTCACAGTCAAAGACATTTTGGAAGCAACAAAAGGCTTCCATGAAAGCTACATTGTCGGTAAAGGCGCTTGTGGAACGGTTTACAAAGCAGTTATGCCTTCTGGTAAAACCATAGCAGTTAAAAAACTCGAATCCAACAGAGAAGGCAACAACAGCAACACAGATAACAGTTTCCGCGCTGAGATCCTAACTCTAGGCAAAATCCGCCACAGAAACATCGTCAGGCTCTACAGTTTTTGCTACCACCAAGGATCGAACTCAAACCTCTTGCTTTACGAGTACATGTCTCGAGGAAGCCTCGGTGAGTTGCTTCACGATGGGAAATCGCATAGCCTGGATTGGCCAACTCGGTTTGCAATTGCACTCGGTGCAGGAGAAGGTCTTGCTTACTTGCATCATGATTGTAAACCGAGAATCATTCACCGCGACATCAAATCTAACAACATTCTCCTTGATGAGAATTTCGAAGCTCATGTTGGAGATTTCGGGTTAGCTAAAGTCATAGACATGCCTCAGTCGAAATCCGTCTCAGCCGTTGCTGGATCCTACGGCTACATCGCTCCTGGTATGTTTTATAAAACCATTCCCGCTTGATTCTGAGTTTACCCAACTTATTCTAACCGTTTTTTTATTCTAACTGTTTTTTTGTAACCGTTTAATTTTTTTACAGAGTATGCTTACACAATGAAAGTAACAGAGAAATGTGATATCTACAGCTTCGGAGTAGTTCTTCTCGAATTGTTGACCGGAAAAGCTCCGGTTCAGCCGCTGGAGCAAGGCGGAGATCTTGCCACGTGGACTAGAAACCATATCAGAGATCATTCGTTAACATCTGAAATCCTCGATCCTTGTCTAAAAAAGGTAGATGACGATGTGATTCTCAATCACATGATCACAGTGACGAAAATTGCAGTTCTCTGTACGAAATCTTCGCCGTCGGATCGACCGACGATGAGAGAAGTAGTGTTGATGCTGATAGAGTCTGGAGAACGTGCCGGTAAAGTAATTGTATCGACCACTTGCAGTGATTTACCTCCACCGCCGCCGCCGTAGAAGAATGTCGTTTATTTTGTTACTTTTACTGTTTTTTTCCCCCGAAATTGGTTCTGTATAGATTAATATGATTTTGTACAGTCATCATAGAAGAAAGAGATACGAGGAAAGATCATACATATAATCCATTCATCTTGAAATTGTGACTGGAATAATATTAGAAAGTTTTGTTCTTATCAACATAAAATAATAGAAAAGTGAAGAATTCAAAATGTATTATTATTACAAAGATGAAACCTTTCTACTGTCACTTCTACAAGTACAAAATTTCTATGAAGTTTCTATTGCTTTGGTCAAATTTCTGTATGAGATTTTCAAAATTAAGTTTTGAAAATAATGTGTTAGCCTTGACAAAATACATAAAAGAATCGTGAGCATTCATTTGTCAGATACTTGGTAATCATAACAGTATCCCATCGTGATGTAAAAGTTTCAAATTCTTATGCTATTCAGTTTCAAAAAACAAAAATTATTTGAAATTTGAACTTAAAATGTTTACATATTACCGTATTACTGTATTTATATGGAAGACAATTTAAAATAGAAAATATCAAGGCTGAGTAAGAATTATTTATGTAAATAGTAAATAAATGGAAAGATTATAATTTTGCTTCTTTTCATATTTTATCCGCTAGAATAACTGTTTTTGGAAGCAAATCAGAGCCTTTACATATAATATATACTCACAAATAGTTAGGTATATGTACATATATAGTTAATTTGTATTATATTTTATATATTTATATATATCTCGTTAAAACACCATGAAATAAATATTAATGTTATAATTAAAAATAGCCATACTTGTTTAAAAAAAATATTGGGTGAAGAATTACAAGATGATTTTACTAAAAATAAATAATAATACTAAAATGAAAAAAAAACGTCGGTCTAGATCCAATACTAGGCCAACATATTTTTTTTTTACTTTTCCTAAAATGATGCATTTTAACTGCAGCAACCATTCACATCCCAAATTTATAAGTTATTTGGGTGTTTAATAAGGTTTTAATAGCTTCAGCATAGCATCAAAGAAAACCTAGTCCTACTCGATAACATCTAAAAAAATCAATAACTGATGAGAAATAAATATCAGATCTTACAATCTGAAGGCACCATTATGCCATGAACCTTACCACCAACGACGTTCTTACACAAAGCCGTGACTAAACCGTCGCTTCCAATGTACTTTAAGTTGATATCTGAGAGCTCAACATCTTTACAAGGAAACTTTTGACTACATTCCATCTTCAAAGCCTCTTTGCTCGTTGAAGTTCCCCAAATGTTGTTATACGTAACGTTTTTGATCTGGACATGAGAAGCATACTTTCCAGGACTATCACATTGTCCGTGTGGACAGTACTGCTGATCAATGTTGATAGGGTTTCCAACATTGATCATTTGGATATTCTCGTACAAGAAATTTGAAACCGAGATCTCTGATATCGACTTAGCCCATGTCTTGATACGTAAACCGTCTGTTGTACCGATGAAAACCGAGTTTCTGACGGTTAAGCCCTGAACGTTCTCCTCCTGCTTGTATCTCCCAAGGCTCCCGACACTAATCCCATGTCCTGGTCCGCACCTGGTTTTGGGAGATATCGAGAGATCAGATATTGGTGGATACATATCTTTAACCAAAAAAAATAAAAAATGGATAGACGTATATCGATCGAGAATATTATCATATAGTATAGTTTAGGCAATTTAGAATTTTTGTGTTTCCGAGCATGTATGGAAAAAAATGTAAAATAAGTACGCAGCTCATTCTTAGATTGTTAGACTAACAAGAAGAGAAATTGAAGGAAAAATAAACTCCTTTAACTATATACTAAAAGAATACACTAAAATTCCATTCATCTAAATTTTTTTTTCTAATTCAAAACATTTAAACTATTTTCATGCTAATAGTGAGATTCATGAGTAATTTACGTACCTGACATGATCGATATCCAAATTGGTGGTTCCGTCAAGGATTGCAATGCAATCGTCACCGGTTGCGATAGTGACATTGGAGATATGCAAATCCTTAGATTTCCCGATCTTGATTCCGTCCGTATTAGGGCTATCTCCAGGAGCAGTGATGTGGACGCCGGTAATGCTGAAATGCTCGACTGCGTACAAATTGAAATGTCCCATTTTGCTGTTGATCGATCTTAGACCATTGATCTTCGAGTATGTAACGAAAGCAAACCCAATGTTCATAGCTAGTGCTTGACAATTAGGGTTTTTTTGACAATCATTGAGAGGCCAAGAGTAATAACCTTGACCGTCAAGTAATCCACCGCCGGTAACGGTGAGATTATTGACGTACTTAAATAAGATCCATTCCTCTTGTTTGATGACGTTAGGATTCTTAGGAGCCAATAAAGTTCCTTTGATCACAACAGTAATAGGGTTTTGGCAAGGACCACTAAACATTACTTGACGGAGATAGAATATTCCGAGAGGAATATAAACAGTTGATCTTCCACTACTCCATTGGCAAGCTTCGTTCCACGCCTTTGTAAAGGCTAAAACGTTATCAGCTCTGCCGTCGCCACGAGCACCGAAGTTTCTGACGTCGAAGACTTTTTGTTTGCCGGAATAAGATTGAGCACGTGAGACGGCAAGGAAGAAGAAGAAGAAAGAAGAAACACTCAAAATCAGAAACCTAGACGCCATTCTCTCTTCTTTTCTTTACTAAGTACCCTTTTTGGTTTTTGGTTTGGTTGAAGGAAAAGAAAGCGTTTAAGCTTCTTATATATAGAGGCCAAGATAAGAATATATATTGATTTATGCAATTAATGTATTTTTTTTTGACAAATACGGGAAATACAATCTGTTACTACCATTTATATGGAAAATACTTGCTATAAAGTTAAGCAAGAATCATATCAAGATGGAATTAGATCATTCTTTGTGAATAATAAGTAGTAACTAATAAAATTAGAAATAAATACAGGATTATTTCTTTCTATATATTGTTTTTTTTGTTTTCGTTTCCGCTTGAATCTAGGACACTAATAGGATGATTATTTTGACTGTATATTACATTATATTATATATTACATCATACTTACAGTTACACGTGGTATTTATTAATTATATGTGTTTGAGATTAATTTTATATTTAAGCATGGATAAGAAATTTATACTTTACATGTGATGTGTATGTATTATCAAAAACTTAATATGTCATAATATATAAGATAATGGAGTATATGTTTAACCCCCAAAATGGATGTTATATCTGTCCAATATGAGATGCAATTATCCTTTTTATCTAATGTAATGTGAGTTGGCAAAAAAATCTATACAAAGAAAAAGCAAAATTATTTAAAATGACTATTTTCTTAGCTGGCCTTTTTTATTTAATAAAAGGTTAAAAACACATGATTTGTACATATAAAAATAAAACTGATAAGATTGATTTTAATGTAATAAGAAAAGTATAAAATAAAAAGTTAAAAACATACGTATTATTTGTATCTTTGATGTAATAAGAAAAGGATAAAATAAAAATGAAAAGATAAATATATAAGATTGTTTTAAAATCTAGAAATTGGATAGATGTTTGAGATCATATATATATAATTTGTATCTTTAAAAAAAAACTGAAGTGCGCCATACATGAGGTAGATATATGAAGTATGAACCAATATTAGACTAATTATAAGTGACAACTGTACTAGATGCGAAGAAACGAACGTCAAGCTTGTCTTTTTCCTACTAATTTTAATAATTAAAATGTTTTAGAAATCTAAACCCGAGAAATATAGTTTCGCCTTAAAATTCAAAAAATAAAAGAATAAAAATAATTTTTTTTTTATTAAATTCGTTTTTATAATAACGTATGCAATCATTTGCCAGAATCCATCAACATAATATCATTTTCATCAACTCTAAATAATATGTCCCAAAATCTGTTGTCCCAAAATCTACTTTTATATTCTTTGTGCGATCATATTTGACAAAAACGTTAAACATGCACAGTGAATGAATGTACTCTCTTAGAGCATGTCCAACAATGGGTTTATAGAGGTTCTTATAATGAGTTCTTAACAATAAAACACCAAAAAATAAAAATTAAATGAGTATTTACATAAGAACCGATCCTTATTTCACAGTTTTAATGATCGGTTCTTAACACTGACGTGTCCTTTATTGATTGGATTAAGAAGAAAACAACTTATGTAATTTTTTTTTGCGATTCTATTTCATTTTTTTTTGGGTTTAAAGTGTCGGTGGTGTTATGCTAATCCAGCTTTGTTGTCTCGGTTGGGTCTGTCAAAATTCATTAATTCAATGGAAACGAAGCTAATCTACGCATCGTGTAGCTTATATCGTGCACATAAATCTCAATTCATCAGTTTCTTCTTCTTCTTCCTCAAGAATCAATTTCCAATTGGATGGATCTACACCAATTCAATCGATTTTCTTTAATTTATTGTTCTGTTTTTCATCAGAATAGGTTTCTGATTTTTGTTGTGGTTTCAAACGATCAATGCGGGGGATGAATCTCCAGGTTCGTCGTTCTTCATGTGGTGAATCAGAGTTTGAGCATTATTGCGGTGCCAATTCGGCTTTGGGAATGCCAAACTATTTGTAGCTCGGCTGGACCGTTTCACCATTTGTTGGAATCTGAATTTGGATCTTTCAGAAGTTTACTATCTGGAGATGCCAATGAGTTTGAGAATTTTGGTTTGGGATCAAGTTTAATAAAGGTCTCTCCTTTCGACAAGACAAATCTTAGTGAACCACAAATCCAATTTTTTTTTATAAGAATCCCTACTGAATTTTATACGATTGGAAGAGGAAAAAATAAAACCTGATTTAAGGGTTCTTAACTTAAAAATTTTCTATAAATTTGTTTAAAATATTGGTAAGAAACTCTTGAAGGTTCTTACTAATGGAAATGATTCTTATGCTTTTGTTTGTTCCTTTAAGTCAATTAATCTCTCCATTTTCTTTCAATGATCCTCTTAAGTTCAAACGAGATTTTTTTTGTTAGAAATCATTTCTGGTCCGACACATAGCAGCTGTACCATTATCAGTTCTGGAAGGAATCGATCGATCAGTGACCGCCAAGAACACTCAGTAGATCTGAGCGCTTTGATCTCCCAATCAGGATATATTGGTACTCCATATAGAAAATATACAAGCCACAAGCCAATTACTTTTATGACTTGTAGACAAATTATCATTTTATTAAGGGTTTGTTTTCAAAATTGTAAGTTTCAAAAAAAAAAAATTGTAATTGTGTTTGTAAACCCCTACCAAAAGATAATAAGTGTGTTTGTAAATGACCCAAAATGTTTTTCTGTAAGATGTAAAATGACTTTGGGCCAACAGTAGACGTCTGGAAAAGAAAAAGTGGCAATCAACGGGTTCTTTTCTGTAACATAATAAGTTTATGGTGAAAAATGAAGTTAGCATAAAGCGTTTGGGTCATCATGTAAATATGATGTAGGTTAAGAGTCGAGAAGATGAAATAAAAAGACGGCACGCACTTCAAAGCCCAAAACGGGCGGGGGCTAACGTCACGCCTAATCTTATCTTCTTTGCCATCATCTCTTTATTTTCACATTACAAATAATCACCAAAACAATTTTTTGTTATCAAAAAAGGTCAATGCTAAAACTGTTTGATTTCAAATTTAAGAATAAGAAGACTTCTGTCAATTTAAGAAAAAAATGGAAAAAATAAGAATGATATGTCCAAATAAGATTATAATTGGTCCTTTAAGCAAAGAAATATTAATTTTGGATATTCTTATTTGGGATAATTATTTTCCTCAGTTGTGGGCTAAGCGATGAGTCATCATCATCTTCCTTATAAATTGATCACACCCGAAGGTAGGACTGAAGTTTCGTGTTGAACAAAGCCTTCTCTGTGATAACGAGATCGAGTTTCATCTTAATCAAATCAGAAAAATGGAGAAAGCAATCGAGAGACAACGCGTTCTTCTTGAACATCTCCGACCTTCTTCTTCTTCCTCCCACAATTTTGAGGCTTCTCTCTCTGTAAGCTTTCTCTCTCTTTCTTCATCTATCGCTATCTCTATATTTTTTTACTCCGGGATCATTCTCGATCTGGATTCATCGTTTCGAATTTTGATTTTGGATGTTGAATTGTTATTTGATGCATTTGCATATGAGTCTGAGCTGAATTCAGCTTCGATTGAGATTCAAGTTTAAAACTTGGATTTTGGTTTTTGTATTTGGTTCATACTGGATTGAGCTAAGATTTTTTTTTGTTTCTGTTCGATTTGATTGGATCGAATTATCAGTGTTCTGCATAAAGTGTCCAAATCTTGAATGATGTTCTTAAAAGTCAAAACTTTATTTCGATTACTATGTATAATCATCTCTTAACGAGATCTTTCCCAATTTTTCAGGCTTCTGCTTGCTTGGCTGGGGACAGTGCTGCATATCAGAGGACCTCTCTTTATGGGGATGATGTTGTGATCGTCGCGTTAGTACATTCTCCTATGCTTTTGGCTCTTTTAGTATTTGTTTTTTTTGTCAATAGTTTACTAATTCACGATTTCGATCTACCGCAGCGCACATAGGACTGCACTATGTAAGTCGAAACGTGGAAGCTTCAAGGATACATATCCTGATGATTTGCTTGCACCAGTTTTGAGGGTATGTCGCTATCTTGTCTAATTTGTTGTTGGTTTTTCTTTTCCTTCCTACTTCCTAGTTTTATATAGTATATCTTCTTGTCACAGGCATTGATAGAGAAGACAAATCTAAACCCAAGTGAAGTGGGTGACATTGTTGTGGGTACTGTTTTGGCACCGGGATCTCAGAGAGCTAGTGAGTGCAGGATGTCTGCGTTCTATGCTGGTTTCCCTGGTATGTTTTTTCTTTGTAAAATGATGAAAATCTGTTTCTGTTTGCTGTATGTTTATCTTGTTATGTCATTTGGCAGAAACTGTGGCTGTCAGAACTGTGAATAGACAGTGTTCATCTGGGCTTCAGGCTGTTGCTGATGTAGCCGCTGCCATTAAAGCAGGATTTTATGATATTGGTTAGTGAATGACCGTCTTTTACTACGCTGTTGTGCCCTTTTTTTAATTGCAGAACTAAACTGACGATATATTGGATGCAGGTATCGGGGCTGGGTTGGAGTCCATGACTACCAATCCAATGGCATGGGAAGGGTCAGTCAACCCAGCGGTACTGATTCTCTCTTCTCTGGAGTCTTAAGTGTCTCTGTTAAGTTTACAGCGCACTATAAAATGTATTATGTTATTGCAGGTTGAGAAGTTTGTTCAAGCACAGAATTGTCTTCTTCCTATGGGTGTTACTTCAGAAAATGTAGCACAACGCTTTGGTGTCTCAAGGCAGGAGCAAGATCAAGCTGCTGTAAGGCTACTGAGCTTTTACAGTATGGTTGTACTTTCCGTTAACTTTATCTCTCGATGCTAACCTATCATGTCATATCTCTAGGTTGACTCACACAGAAAGGCAGCTGCTGCTACCGCTGCTGGTAAATTCAAGGATGAGATCATTCCTGTTAAAACCAAGGTATTTTCCAGGTCCTCCATACTTGTATTAAGAATTGTCCTAGTTCATTAATTACGGAACTTCATTCATGTTCCTAGGATTGTCAATTACTTGTACTTTATATTTCAGCTTGTTGACCCGAAGACAGGAGATGAGAAACCTATTACAGTTTCTGTTGATGACGGTATCCGTCCAAGCACAACCCTTGCTAGTCTTGGGAAGCTGAAGCCAGTGTTTAAGAAGGATGGAACCACAACTGCTGGTACTTTTCCCAAATGTTTCATTGCAGGAACACAGTTCTTTTATCATAAGTTTTAATCCATTGTTTCAATTGTTCTGTCTCAAACAGGAAATTCCAGCCAAGTGAGTGATGGTGCAGGAGCTGTTCTACTCATGAAGAGAAGTGTTGCAATGCAAAAAGGACTTCCTGTTCTTGGTGTATTCAGGTGAGTGATAAACTATTAGAATAGAAGTCCCAAAACCAAAAACTGTAGATGCTTGTAATATATTACACAGATATGCTAGTATCTGCAGAACATACATTTTTCTTTCTGTATTTTTTGTCATTTCTTGCTATTTGCTAACTAGAACACTGTTGGTAAAATTGCAGGACATTTGCTGCAGTTGGTGTTGACCCAGCAATCATGGGTGTTGGTCCAGCAGTTGCTATTCCTGCCGCAGTTAAGGCGGCTGGTTTAGAGCTCGATGACATCGACTTGTTTGAGATCAACGAGGTAAATAGCAAAACCTTGGATGATTTTTTTTACGGTATCTCGACCCGCACATTCTGATGATAACCATCCCTTTGGTTTAACTCGTTGTGTGTTCAGGCATTTGCATCTCAGTTTGTTTATTGCCGTAACAAATTGGGTCTTGACCCAGAGAAAATCAATGTCAACGGAGGCGCAATGGCCATAGGACATCCTTTGGGCGCTACAGGTATATGATATGAGAGCTATAAAAGTGCTATTCTTGTACCAATTCACCATGCCAGAGAGACTTGATTAGTGAGAGACGCTCATCTCTCAACCAAAGCCTGGAAAATCCACAGTTCCAAAACTAATCTTCCACGACATCCTTATAAACTCAGTCCTCACAACAATTCTTACTTGCTGCAATCAGTCCTAGGCTAGTTACAGTAGACCTATATAGTTAATGCTTGTTAAAACTCTCACAGGAGCACGTTGCGTTGCTACTTTGTTGCATGAGATGAAACGTCGTGGAAAAGACTGTCGCTTTGGAGTAGTGTCAATGTGCATTGGTATGCTTCTCTTTATATCTCTCTTACTTGAATATTTCATCCTGAATTTGTGTGAATATGTTTTTTAGAAAAAAATTGTGTCAGGGACGGGGATGGGTGCAGCGGCCGTGTTTGAGAGAGGAGGCGGAGTTGATGAGCTTCGCAACGCCAAGAAAGTGGAAGCGCAAGGCCTTTTGTCCAAGGACGCTCGCTAGAGATTAAGATGTGTTACAACCACCAAGAACCCTTTCACTCTTCAAATATTTAAATATGTTTCAGCCACCAAATATGATTGATCAAGTCATGTGTTTAGTATTTTTTCATGGGGATAATCTTTAAATCTTTATAGTATGTATTATGAATATCGTTTATTCTTGATTTCCAGTTGTTGCTTCTGGAAATTGTTGAATTTTCAGCTGGCAGCAACTTTAAGATTTCAATGGATATGTCAAACTTTCATAAAGTAAAGAGGTTGGACTTTTGGTGTTTGATAATTACGGTAGATTTAAGGAAAATAACTTTCCTAGCAACAATTGGGGTGGTGGCGCAGTTGGCTAGCGCGTAGGTCTCATAGCTACTGAGTGATCCTGAGGTCGAGAGTTCGAGCCTCTCTCACCCCATTACTTTTATAGTAACTTGTTTTTTTTTGGGGGTAAAAACAGTAACTTGTGCTGATAGTACTTTAGAGACTATATAAGTTATAACAGCAGTGCATCGTTACAGTAACTTGTGTTCTTCTGTTACAAAAAAAACACCCTAAGAATTGATAGAAATTCTTGTCAAATCATCAACAAAAGTGGTTAAAGTTGCACTAATCCGAAAAATCCCTCTAAAATAATTAGTCATGTTCCAATGCACTACCACAGTCTTGTTATATACGCTCCCCTCAGTTTTGTTGAACCATCAAATGTATCAGATGTTTTCATATATGGAAATCATTATTGAGTTTTTGACCGATTTAATTATGTACATTGTTCGGCTTTCAAAAGCAAGTCCAGTGAATCAAAATTCTATCGGTATAATTAGTGTAAGAAGACAAGATTTTCACTCGAAAAGAGTAAATCCTAACTACTAAGTCAAATATTCGATGAACCATGGAATAAGAAATGAATATGTGGCCATAGAAAATGAACAAACCAAAACAAACAAAACGAACCTTTATAAAAATGTAAATTAACCAAGTGTTTAGTTAAAAATTTAAAATTTATAACAAATCAACCACTCTCCATTTACACTTTCTTGAAGTCTCGATGATGACTTACATGGAACTATTGATCATAGCGGCGATCATCTCAGCTGTCACCGCTTTACGGATTAAACATAGACTTTTTTTTTTTGGTTGGTGTGTTTTATTTCATTTTAATTAGTGTTTTCAATCACAATTCACAACACAATTATTATTATTATTATTATTAATTTACAAAATGTAAGCCTACGGGACATGAGAGTCTGAACTAGGAACATAAAACATAACCTAGAGATTAGCGGTCAAATTCAAAACAAATCGTTACTATACGTCGTGGGTTGTAAATTGTTGACCTTTTTCACCACACAGAAGACAGAACAATCAATATTCCGATGTACAGAAGAAGAGTGAATAAAAGTTTGAAACCATCAGATTAATTATTCAAAGGTCAAAATTAAAAACCTTTTAATCTGTTTGTCTAAAAAGGTTCTTCTGAAAGAAAATGATATAGTCTTAAATATCATAAATATGAAATTTAATTCAGAAGTTTGGGGGTATATGCACATGGAAAAATTCATGTACGTATATGTTAACAAACTAAAGAAGTATAATTAAATCGAGAATAATATATTTGAATTAATAGGAGCGGACATCTGCTGGGGTGCATGTAGATTATCATTTTTATTTTGGTGACTATTTCAAATTTCCCAGAACTTTGAAAATATTGACATTCTTCGATTTAAATTACTTAGAAATTGCACTTTGGGTAGTTGTAGAAAAGTTGAAGTGTTTGGATTTCTAAGTTATTATTCAACCCACTGTTAAAGTTTTGATCACTTGTAAAAAGTGTTTTGAAATAAATTTGATATAATTATGTCTTACGACATCCATATAGATAGGAACTTCTAGTACCAAAGAAAAGAAAAAAGGTAGGAGGTAGGTACCATCCCATATTTCAAAGGTCAAAGTTCAAACTAGCTTATCCATTTCAAATTTCACTGTTAATACGTTGAAGTTGAAATTATCAAGTCTATCAAATACCAATTTACACCAACATCACCAACATTTAAGAAACCCCACAAGCCACAAGTTTATTATTAATTTTTTTTTTCTGGATTTGCTTGTAGGTCCTTCAATTCAAGATTTTGATTTCCACACCATAAGGGCCACAACACAACCTAACCATATCTTTCTAAATTTACTATTCTAGTCCTTAAAAATTAAAGGGTTTGATTTTGAATTTATTTTCTTGTTCAATTACATTAGATTTTATTTTTCTCCTATGCACCCTTTTTCTTTCTCTTTATTTTTTTTCCTCTCTTTCTCTCCAACTTAGTCCTCGATTCTCTACGCGTTTCAGCGTTAGTCTTCTAGATATCTAAAGCTTCTCGCTGATCTAAGTCTCTGAGATCGCTCCGTACAACCCGATCGGACTCGCGTCGTTTCTTGAAGGAAAAATATGGCGCAACAATCATTGATCTACAGCTTCGTCGCTCGCGGCACCGTAATCCTCGTCGAATTCACCGATTTCAAAGGAAATTTCACATCAATCGCTGCTCAGTGCCTTCAGAAGCTTCCTGCTTCAAACAACAAGTTTACATACAACTGCGATGGTCATACCTTCAATTACCTCGTCGAAAATGGATTCAGTAAGTCTATATATTGCTCGATCTATAAGCGTAACTTGTTTCTGTTTTTTTTTATTAATCCATTTTTGGATTCATTGAGGATTTTGATATCTTGTACGGCTTATAAACCTGAATCAAGCTCTTGTGTGTTTTTTTTTTTGTGTGTGTGATTTTAATAGTGAATCGATAGATGTAAGATCTAATCCTTGATATGTTTCGGTGGATCTATTATCGAATAGTAGCTAATCCTTGTTGTGGATCTATGATTCTGCTCGCTTTACTGGTGATGTGACTTGCGTGTAGCTTTTGATTTCATTGTGTTTTTGGTTGGGTTTTATGGTTATCATAGTATATTTCTATAATTTTTGTTAGAGTTGTTTTGGTAAGTTTGAAGATACATGTTGCTTGAGCAATTGCATCAGTGTATGTATTTCTTATGTAGCTCTGTTTTCGGATGGATATGCTCTTAAGAATAAATCGTTTTTGTTCTTGTTTGTGCAGCTTATTGTGTTGTTGCTGTTGATTCTGCTGGAAGACAGATTCCTATGGCTTTCTTGGAACGAGTTAAGGAGGATTTTAACAAGAGATATGGTGGTGGAAAGGCTGCTACTGCTCAAGCTAACAGCTTGAATAAAGAATTTGGGTACTTATTTTATTTTTTTATCTTTTCGATTGCTATTGCAATGGTTTGGATTATTAATCGTGGGTATAGTCATTTGACTCCTTTTTTGGATGCTTTAAAGGTCGAAACTGAAAGAGCACATGCAGTATTGTATTGATCATCCTGATGAGATTAACAAGCTTGCTAAGGTGAAAGCTCAAGTTTCTGAAGTTAAAGGTGTAATGATGGAAAACATTGAAAAGGTTCAATTCTCACCCTTTTTCTTTGCTGATATAATTTGATGTTTTAACCTATTTCCACTAGAGTTCAGCTAGTAAGACTTAAGTGCCAAGATCTTTGGTTCCTTAAGACATGATCTGCTGTTAAACCTTTTATACATTGTGGAACTCATTCATCTGCAGGTTCTTGACCGTGGTGAGAAAATTGAGCTTTTGGTGGACAAAACTGAAAATCTTCGCTCTCAGGTTAGTTCTCTTGCGCAAATGGTTTCATACACACACAGCTATGCTTGGTTGCAGGTTTCTCTTTTTACTGTTGTTGTCTTGGGTTTCTAACTTTAAATGAACTCAAAAACTGTCACAGGCGCAAGATTTCAGAACACAAGGAACTCAAATGAGAAGAAAGATGTGGTTTCAAAACATGAAGATCAAACTCATCGTTCTTGCAATCATCATTGCCTTGATTCTCATCATCATCCTCTCGGTTTGCGGGGGATTCAACTGTGGGAAGTAAGTCTGGAACATTTCTTCTGGGGTTATCCACTGCCCTTATGTGTTTCCGAGATCTCCGAGAACATCCTCATTTACTTCGTTGTGCTGCTTTTCTTTTTTGTGGTTTCTAAATTCTAATGCTATGTTTCTTCGTAGATTATACTTCTTGACATTGGTTTTGTATAGCCCATATGTATACATATATGTATGAATGTTCGACATTTTGCAACATTGCATATTTTGAAGAACTAGATTTGAACTGGGCACTTGTAATTGGGAATTTACTAGTTGCTTTGGTATGTTGAAGAGGTGCTTGCGAATGGCAGTGATAATGATGACGGATTATAAAATAACCTAGCTGGTTCACATGAATTGGTGATGAGGTTTAGATTTAACCCGGTTTGGTCTTACCGGTTTAGTTCATCTAAGAAGTTTTACCATTTACAACTCGTCGTCGAAATCTTCATTCTTTCATTGCTACAACTTTAAATTGATCAAGCTTTCTCTTCTGTTTCCATAATTTCGGAAATCATCGTCTGTTTTCGATTCTTCTAATGGAAACCTTTTTGAAAGTTTGGACTTGTTTTAGATTTGTTCGCCATTTCGCACTGGACGCGCTCGTGTTACTTTTGAGCTAATTTCGCGCTTGTTTGTCGGAAAATATATGCCTCCTTCGATTCTAGAGACAAACACTGGTCGTTTCTGCTTGAGGTCGGAAGGTGACATGGCGTCTAGATCGATGGTTGTTCTTAGATTTCGAAAGCAGTTTCGGTTATTCAATTCTGTTATAGACGCATTGCTGCGATGCATAGTTAACGAAGCATATAAAGATGACTGAGCCTGGATTAATTAAAACCTGTGAATTTTAATCTGCTTCGGTATTGTTTCTGATCCCTCCTATTTGAGATTTGAATGGTTGCTAAATTTTAGTAATTTTGATAAATCTAGACACTTTGACTCTTCGAGAGTGTGTTTAGTTCTTTCTAAAGGTGTGATGGTTTTATTGCTCATATGTCAATACCAAACCTTTTTAAGTTTTAACCATGGGAATAGCTTTGCCCGTAGAGAGAGAGGCAAAGCATAAAGAAAGGAGATTTCAGAATTCAAAGATTTCATTTTAAAGTTTTTTTTGCTTATAATAGAAAAGAATCTATTAACCGTTGAAATTCTTAAGCTTTTTTACATTTCCCTCTTAATTTTTTTTTTACACATTCCTCTGTTTGCTGCCTAAATCAGGTTTGCCAAAGAAATGGGTTCAGTTTGTCGCTGAAGAAACCAAACGACCCAAAACAGAACATTCCATAATTTGTAAATGGCTTCAAGTCCACCAAAGAAGACCTTAAATTCACAATCTTCTTCAATTAGCCGGCCTCCACAAGCTGTCAAGTTTGGTCGCCGGACGTCCAGTGGTCGCATTGTTAGCCTCTCCCGTGACGATGATATGGACGTCTCCGGCGATTACTCCGACCAAAATGATTACATCAATTACACTGTCCTCATGCCTCCAACACCTGACAACCAACCTGCTGGCTCCTCTGCCTCCACCTCTGACTCAAAACCTGATGCAAACCGTGGTGGAGGAGGAGACGGGCCTAAGATGGGGAATAAGCTGGAGAGGAGATTATCTGTGATGAAATCGAATAACAAATCAATGTTGTTGAGGAGCCAGACGGGAGACTTTGATCATAACAGGTGGTTGTTTGAATCTAAAGGAAAATACGGAATTGGTAACGCGTTTTGGTCAGAAGATGATGATGCATACGATGGTGGCGTTAGCATGTCAGATTTCTTAGACAAGCCATGGAAGCCACTCACGAGAAAAGTTAAGGTTCCGGCCAAAGTTCTTAGTCCTTACAGGTGTTTGATTCATTGTTTGTTTTCACATTTAAACCTCTTAAGATTTTTTTTTGTTCCTTTTTGATCTCTGTTACAGAACTTCAAAACCTTACTATTTGTCCCCTCCCTGTTTCAGGTTACTAATCGTGCTTCGCCTTGTGATACTTGTCTTCTTCCTCTGGTGGCGTGTTACAAATCCTAATGAGGATGCAATGTGGCTATGGGGACTATCAATAGTTTGCGAGATTTGGTTTGCTTTCTCTTGGATTCTTGACATTCTTCCAAAGTTAAACCCTATAAACAGAGCCACAGATCTTGCTGCCTTGCATGACAAGTTTGAACAACCCTCTCCGTCAAATCCCACTGGTCGCTCTGATCTTCCCGGTGTTGATGTGTTTGTTTCCACGGCTGATCCAGACAAAGAACCGCCTTTAGTCACTGCAAACACCATTCTCTCGATCCTCGCTGTGGATTATCCAATCGAAAAGCTTTCTGCCTACATTTCAGATGATGGTGGTGCAATTCTCACCTTTGAAGCTATGGCTGAAGCTGTTCGCTTTGCTGAGGTTTCATTTTTTTATTTCTCTTCCTCTGTTTTGGCTACTCTCATAGATGATGGTAACCATTGATATGACTTTTAAACCTTTTTTGGCAGTATTGGGTGCCATTTTGCAGAAAACATGATATAGAGCCCAGGAACCCGGATAGTTACTTTGGCCTGAAAAAGGACCCGACAAAGAACAAGAAAAAGCAAGACTTTGTTAAAGATCGTCGTTGGATCAAGCGTGAATATGACGAATTCAAGGTCAGGATCAATGGTCTTCCAGAACAAATCAAGAAAAGAGCTGAACAATTCAACTTGAAGGAAGAGCTCAAGGAAAAGCGGATTGCCCGAGAGAAAAATGGTGGTGTACTGCCACCGGATGGGGTTCAGGTGGTAAAAGCAACGTGGATGGCTGATGGTACACATTGGCCAGGAACGTGGTTTGAACCAAAAACTGATCATTCAAAAGGAGATCACGCTGGAATCCTACAGGTATGAAAGCCATCAACTTTATCAATTTAAATCAAACCAAGAAACTTATCAAACTTGAATCCAATTTATAGATCATGAGCAAAGTGCCTGAGCTTGAACCGGTGATGGGCGGACCGAATGAAGGTGCACTAGATTTCACAGGAATTGATATTCGAGTACCGATGTTTGCATATGTATCGCGTGAGAAACGTCCAGGTTTTGACCACAACAAGAAAGCTGGTGCCATGAATGGTATGGTCAGAGCTTCGGCCATACTATCCAATGGAGCATTCATCCTCAATCTAGACTGTGATCACTATATCTACAACTCCAAAGCTATCAAAGAAGGAATGTGTTTCATGATGGACCGAGGTGGTGACAGGCTTTGTTACATCCAGTTTCCACAACGGTTTGAAGGAATTGACCCATCAGATAGATACGCAAATCACAATACCGTCTTCTTCGACGGTGAGTTGTTGAATTCAGTTTCAATTACAACAAGTTGTAATATATATATGTTACAAGCCACCATAGCTTAAACACTGTTCTCTTCTGAAACAGGTAACATGAGAGCACTCGATGGGTTACAAGGTCCGGTCTATGTCGGAACCGGCTGTATGTTCCGTAGGTATGCTCTCTATGGATTCAACCCACCTCGAGCCAATGAGTACTCAGGCGTGTTTGGTCAGGAAAAAGCTCCAGCTATGCATGTTCGAAGTCAGTCCCAAGCTTCCCATACATCCCAAGTGTCTGATGTAGAGTCTGATACACAGCCTCTTAACGATGATCCAGATCTTGGTCTGCCCAAAAAGTTTGGTAATTCGACCATGTTCACAGACACTATTCCGATAGCAGAGTACCAAGGACGGCCTCTAGCAGATCACATGTCGGTTAAAAACGGAAGACCACCCGGTGCTTTGCTCCTGCCACGACCTCCTCTTGATGCTCCAACCGTGGCTGAAGCCATCGCTGTCATTTCTTGTTGGTAATGTTTTGAAACAATAGATATGCTCAGTTAGTATAAGTGTTTATGTAGTTTAAACCGTTGGCCTTTCAGGTATGAAGACAATACTGAATGGGGAGATAGAATCGGATGGATTTACGGGTCAGTCACTGAAGACGTGGTGACAGGCTACCGTATGCATAACCGTGGTTGGCGGTCCATTTACTGCATCACAAAACGTGATGCTTTCCGTGGCACTGCTCCGATCAATCTCACTGACCGTCTCCATCAAGTTCTCCGTTGGGCCACTGGCTCTGTAGAGATATTCTTCTCCAAGAACAACGCTTTGTTTGCCACCAGACGCCTCAAGTTTCTCCAGCGAGTGGCCTACCTCAACGTGGGAATCTACCCTTTCACCTCCATCTTCTTGGTCGTCTATTGCTTCCTCCCTGCTCTCTGTCTCTTCAGCGGAAAATTCATAGTCCAGAGCCTTGATATCCATTTTCTCTCCTACCTCCTCTGTATTACCATAACATTAACCTTAATCTCCCTCCTTGAGGTCAAGTGGTCAGGAATCGGACTCGAAGAATGGTGGAGAAACGAACAGTTTTGGTTAATTGGAGGTACAAGTGCTCATCTGGCAGCAGTTGTCCAAGGTTTGCTCAAAGTAATAGCTGGAATCGAAATCTCCTTCACGCTTACATCGAAATCAGCAGGAGAAGACGAAGATGACATCTTTGCGGATCTTTACATTGTGAAATGGACAGGACTGTTCATCATGCCGCTTACAATCATTGTAGTGAACCTTGTTGCGATTGTGATTGGAGCTTCGAGGACGATATACAGTGTAATTCCGCAATGGGGTAAGTTGATGGGAGGAACATTCTTTAGCTTATGGGTCTTGACTCATATGTATCCGTTTGCTAAAGGACTGATGGGTCGAAGAGGAAAGGTTCCAACTATTGTTTATGTTTGGTCCGGCCTTGTTTCGATTACTGTGTCGCTTCTTTGGATCACCATTAGTCCTCCAGATGATGTTTCAGGCGGTGGTGGAGGGATCTCTGTGTAAATTTGGATCAGAATGTTATGTTGAGAGGATTTTTCAATCTACTATAAGTTTTTTTTTTTTGTTAAAGTAAATTTGATTAATGTAAATTTTATGTTGAAAAGACCAATTCTTGCTTTTAGTTCATGTTAGCTTTTGATCCTTACTGAAACTAACTCTGGCTCATTTAATCCTCTGTCTCAAACAGAGGTTCGGATTAACAGAACACGAGAAAAAGGAAAACAGTATGAAGGCAGATTTTTGATTGGGTTAAGGAATTTATTTTCCGTTGAAATACTGATTATTTTAAGGTTGAATACATGATCTGACTGATTTACCCCTGCTGAATCTTCACAAGAAAAATGGAAATAGAAGAATCTGAGTCATAGTTTGTTTTGGAGAATGGAAAATTAAAAGGAAAATTTCTTATATTTCCTTTTTTTTCAGTCTGGCCACTATATATATGTATATATGTGACTCTATGTATTTCCATATTTTGATATCCAAAGCTGAGAGTAACCCTATCTTCTTTCATCTTTCCTTGTTCACTCTTTCTCAAGAAGATTTACGTCGGAGAACTTATATCACCTGAAGAAGATGGTGATGGTGAAGACTGAGAATGCAACGGAGAGATCTGATCTTCATCATCGTTTGGTATATTCTGCAGTTAAATCTGCTAACTCAAAGAGTGTTTCTGAGGTTGAGCGTTGCTTTGATACTCTTCGATACTTGAAGAACATGAAACTCTCTGTCACTGAAATTTGCCATTCGGAAGCTGTACATGTTTTGGAGAGTCTGAGACACCACCAAAACCCTAAGATACGTACAGAGGTTGAACTCGTGTTTGACTCATGGAGGAACACTCTTTTTTCTCACGGAAGAGACAATACTACTTGCAACAAAGCTCTTCCCCTGAATCGGAAGAAACCTAATGTTCTTAAATCATGTTCTGTGTTGAAGAAGAAGGGACCTCTGCAGAGATCTCATGATATTGCGGCTGAGAGAAAGAAGAAGACTGACTTTTTGGGGTTGAAGAAGCATCAAGATCAGATATCTAAGACTCACGACCAAGTAGATGAGATTAAACAAAACTTGAACAAGGCTGATGATTGCAAGTCTTTTGCAGCGAGGGCTATCCAAACGAAGAAGCAATCGGCTCTACCATTGAAAGGTTCTGAAAACCCTAGATCCGTGGCTCATGAAACGGCAGAGATTAAGCAAAACTTGAAGAAATCTGGCGTTTGCAAGTCTGTTATACCAACATCGAGACCTCTCCAGATGAAGAAGCAACCTCCTCTCAAAGTATCTGGAAACCCTAAATATTGTCCAAAGAAGAACACAACAGAGATGTTGGAGCTGTTTGAGATAGCCAAGAAATCAGCTGATGTGGCCAATGCAAAGGGCCTTCTTGCGGCTAAAGTAGAGTCATCAGTCTGCGTAGACACTCTGTCTTTACTCATCAATTACCCAATAAGCTCAACAGCTAATGAAACAAGGCTGATCATGGAGAAGCTTGAGCGTCTTACAAAGCACAAAGATCGCAAAATCTGCAACTCCGCATCAGCACTTGTTCAACATTGGAGACAGAGCATTAGAGATCAACAACACAAAGATGTCAAACTCAAGGATACTGTCACATCAAAGATTCAGCAAAAGACAAAGGAAGGAAATTAGTAGGCTTTTATGATTTGACAACTAATTTGGTTTGTTTATTCAAATTAGAGTACTAATTGTTGTTACCAGTTTAATTTTCTATTATTTCCTCAAAAAAACTATCAGTAAGGAGTGTTTTTAGTTGTCAATATATATATAAGGATTTTCATAATTTCTCTGTGTGATGTTCAAGTTAAATGTGTTTTTTTCTTCTGTTTATGCGTATCAATGATTTTGGAGTTTGATCTGTAAATTTGTTTTCAATTGTAATTGAGACACAATAAATCAATACTTGAAGGAGTTTTTCAAGTGCATAATTTAATATTGTTATCTGGCATTGGCAGATAAACTCAAACTCAAAGAATACTTTAAGAGAATCAGTGGATGCATTTTCATTGATCTAAAAAGTTTAGAAAAGTAATAGTGATGGAAGTTAATTTATGAGCCTTAAACATTAATGGAGCCCTTCTGTCTGTTTGTTCCCAGTATTATCATCACAAAGCCGAAGACAAAGTCCGTAGTGTAAGCCAGAGAAGAATAAGAAGAAAAGAAACTTGAGGCCCAAGAAACAGAAACTGTAGCAAACTGATATTGAAACCCTTAATATAATAACCAGTCGATTTGATAGTTTGGATTCACTCTTGAGAGATTTACAGATTTGTGTAGTCACCAGTTAAAAAAAAAGAAAGAGAAAAAGACTGTAAAGACAACGAAACCATTTGGCTTGAATTGAAGGAAGGAATTGAGACCTGTATAATCTTATAGTCTCTGACTCTCTTATGTTCACTTGAAATTTCACTAGCTTCTGTAACTCCTAAGTGAATAAAGACTGTAGCCAGTTAGACCAAAACTACGGTTCAGTTCACATTCACATTAAAACCGGTAAGACATTTCAAATCACATTCAATCTACTGAATTTGTTAAACTAATTATTAGATTTTTTCGAGCTTTTATCTTCTTGAATTTCCTTACACTACTTCTTTCAAAAGCAGCTTTGATTTTTTTTTGTGGATTGGAGAAGAAATTGTTAAGTTACATCTCTGTGTGTAGATTCATGAGCAGAAGGACCAGCAGAATCTTTATTTATGTGTCAACTCTTGTTTAGCATTGGAGACAGAGTATCACAGATCAAGTATGCCAAGATTCAGTCAAGGCTTCAACAAAGAATCAGCAAAAACGACAGAACCAGTTGGATGGTGACTAAGGAAGGAAACTACTGACTGACAACGTTGGTCGGTTATTTATTCTTGACAGATTTGTGACGACTCACCAATTTAATTTTCTACTACCCAAACAATTATCTGTAAAAAATGCTTTAGTTGTGAGGATTTTCATAATTTCTCATCTCAAATGTATCTCTCTTGGTTTGTTTCCTTTTAACCAATTTATGTAAATCCACGAGATTGGAGGTTCATCTCTAAGATTAGTTTCTCTTATAAAACTTAAGAGGCAATACTCGAGGAAACACACTATTTTCTGGTCTGGGATTGATTTTCTTAGACCTGTGTAATCTTATAGTCTGACTCTCTTATGTTCACTTGATCCTGTTTTCTTAACAGGATGCTGAAAAAAAACCGCCGTTTTGGTTCGAGTTAATTCAAGAATCAGAGAAAAACCAAAGCAGTATAACATAAGCCTCTTTCTCAACAATAGACCAAAACATTCTTCAGGACATCATCAGCCGAAAGAGAGAGTTACAGAAACTAGTGAAATATCATTCTTATATAAGGTAAACAACATATCCACATACTTTATTTACATATCACGTCTTTTCCCTACATTATTCTTATTATTAAAACTGTCCCATCTTGAATCCAGAGTCATAAACAATCTAACTGGATCTACTTGCTTGCGCTTATCTGGATCAACTATCTTGACAAACCAGTTCGTCTTGTATGAAGCAATGACTTGTGCTATTACCAATCCAAACAACAGTCCAGGCCAATACCCTATAACCACTGCTTTCCAGTTTAACACTTCGTCCTCTTCTTCTTCTTCTTCTTTAGGCTGTTGTGTTGGTGGCGTAAGGCAACTTCCTTGGAGAGGAAGACCACAAAGACCTATATTCCCTTCAAATGATGATTCAGCTTGCCCACTAAACTGTGGTCCTTGTGGTATTTCACCTTTGAGTTGGTTATGAGCTACGCTTATGTACGCCAAAAATGAGAGGCTCCCGAGTTCTCTAGGTATATTCCCTGAAAGTTGGTTTCTTGAGAGATCTAATGACTCCAGCTCCGTAACGTTGGCCAAAGACAGAGGAATATGACCTGAGAATGCGTTGTTTGATAAGTTGAGTGCAATCAGAGCCTTCAAAAGACCAATGGATTCAGGAATTTGGCCTTCAAATTTGTTCCCAGAAAAATCAATGGTGGCATATGTAGTAAGGACCTTTCCCTGCTCCATGAATAGACCTTTGTATTGCAAATCAATGGTATCTTCATAGACATAGTAAAGATTGTAGTCTCCCATATATATTCTCCAATCTTCATTCCTTTGGAGTGATGATGCTTCCCAATTCACGAAGTAATTTGATGGCAAGCTTCCTGTAAAGTTGTTATCTGATATTTCGAGTATGCGCAGCTTGGGAAACACAATAGGACCTTGGTCAGGAAGAGACATAGGGCCGTAAAATTTGTTTGAACGGAGGGTGAGGACTCTTAAATCCGGCAAAGCCTTTAGCCAGAAAGGAAACGTGTCTCTGAGTCTGTTGTGGTCCAAACTTACAAACTTTAGTGAGGAGCAATTCAGAAGAGACTTCGGAAGCTTCCCGGTTAGTTGATTGTAGCCAACATCAAGTGTCCGCAACAAGGCACCATCATAGCACATATCCGGAAGACTTCCTTCCAAGTTGTTCTTCCGGAGGTTCACTACGACGAGAGACTCTTGGACATTAGTCAAACATCGAGGAATTGGACCGGTAAAGTTGTTGTAGGATAGATCAAGAACAGTCAGAGAGGTTCGGTTGCAGGTTACAAGAGGTATGTTTCCTGTGAAACTATTGTTCCATGCAGACAAGAAAATGATAGAGAGTGGTGGTTTAGGAAATTGTCCTTTAAAACGGTTAAAAGCTAAGTCTAAATACCTCACCGATGAATTCTCTAAAACATCATCTGAACCTTCTAAATCTGTGAAAGAATTATTAAAAAGACTCACTCTGCTCAGAAGAGGAAGGTTCCACAACCACTCTGGGACTTTTCCTTTGATGTTATTGTTGGAAAGAACTAAATACTCCAATTTCTGAAGGTTTTTTAAGATGTTTGGGAACTCAATGAGACCGCAACCCAACAAAACCAAATCTTTCAAGTTCAGTGGGATGTTTGAATCTGAATTTAAACTACCTTCCAATAAACTATTACCGGAAAGATCAAGCCTCACCAAGGCTTTTAGAGATGAGAAGATGTTTAAGTCGATTGGGTAGCTTATGTTTAGGGAAGAAAGGCTGAGATATTTGAGGCTGGTCAATTTAGAGATAGGCTCTAAGATTTGTCCTTCAAAATGGTTACGCCCAAGGTACATGAACTCGAGCCTAGATGAGGTAGAGGAGTTCGGAACTTCAATAGAACCGGAGAGATTGTTTTGATATAAATCAATAATGGATAAAAAAGGCATAGTAAGGAGAGAAGAAGGGATGGCTCCAGAGAAGTGATTATAAGAAAGCTTTAATATGGATAGTTTGGTTAGATTTTGTACAGGTGGGAAACTACCAGTGAGCTCATTATGGGAAAGGTCTAAAATGGAAAGCTGGGTTAGGTTACTAAAAGAGGAAGGAACTTGACCTATAAAGCCAGTATAGGAAAGAGACAAGACCTCTAATTTGTTGAGATTTCCGAATCCGGAAGGAATCGATTCAGATGTGAAGTTGTTATAAGAGAGATTAAGGTAACCGAGATGATGCAAGCTGAAGAGGCTGCTGTTGGGCTTCAGAGATCCATGAAAGCAGCCACTTGGGAGTTGAAGCTTTGTGATCACACCGGTCATGTTATCGCACTGGACTCCATTGAAGTAATCAGTTTGGTTGCACTCACTTGAATCAAACTCGTTCTTGAACTGCTTTAGGGCTTTAATCTGGTCAGGAAGACAACCAGCAAGTCCAACAACAAAAGTGAAGCTTGAAGTAAAGATAGAATAGAGTAAGAGTGCAGAAATTATGGTCTTCATGAAAACTCTTAAGAAGAATAGTAGCATGTATTCTTTATGCAAAGAAATGGAGAAAATTGGTACAGGTTAACATAAGATCTGTTTCTTTCTTTCTTTCTTTTTTTTTGCTTTGAAGAAAATTTCTTCAGAGCACAACTTAACTTGGAAGGAAGGAGTTAGAGGTAAGTGAAGTCTTTGTCTCCAACAGAGAGCCGATCAATAACTGATGTTTATGAATTAATTACAATCCATTCTTGCTTTATCCGGTGGCTCTGCTTATCTATCTCTGTTATTATATCTGCAAATAACAGGGGAATGTATTTGACTTAATTTACTATTTTTTACTTATCTAGAAATAGAAAATGGCAACTTTGTACTTCTTTCAAGACACAAATGAATAAAAACATGAGATAGAATTTTTTTTTTAAATATCAACAACGACAAAAATACAGGAGAAATAGATAAGTGAGGTGAGGCATAACTAATTTTTAATAGTTTGTTGAAAGTTTATATTCTCGTTGAACTTTCTTGTGTTATTAAATTTAGGAATTATGGCCGCCTTACAATGAAATGGCATTAAATATT
This sequence comes from Nasturtium officinale, assembly GCA_963854855.1. NCBI lineage: Eukaryota > Viridiplantae > Streptophyta > Magnoliopsida > Brassicales > Brassicaceae > Nasturtium > Nasturtium officinale. The sequence goes on along the minus strand of OY978511.1, from coordinate 6,531,873 downwards.
GTGTGTCCATGTTCATACTAATTTGTTGGATCAACTAATGTGTGGTTTCCAGATAAAATAAAAGAAAACAAAAAATTAAATAAGTGGACCTTCAATCATTAATAGTTTGGTGAAAGTCTTATCGTCTCTTTGAATTTTTCAGTATTACATTTATGAGTTTGTTGTGTTCCAGTCGCAGTCAATTTTGTTTGTAGATTACAGAAGACATGGGACCCAAAATTTTCAAACGAAACAAACAAAATGGTGACGTGGCAACTTGAGGCGATGCGATGCACGTGAGTCAATATTTGGGCTCCGGATAAACCATATACAAAATGGGCCCAAGAAGTATCAGTATTAGTCTCTATTGGGCTCAGGAGAAAATTTTGGTAATAAAGTAAAAACGACGTCGTGAAAACTAAATAGTCTAAAAAAAATAAAGCCCTTGATTACTTTCTCCAAAGCGGTAATTTGTGTGGAATCCGAGCTCGAGAAAGGAGAATAACCGAAGATCTGAGAATCGCCGGAGCTAGGTTTGTTTTTTATCGATCAATCCTTTAATCGATGGCAATGGCTGTTTTCCGTCGCGAAGGGAGGCGTCTCCTCCCTTCAATCGCTGCTCGTCCAATCGCTGCTATCCGATCTCCTCTCTCTTCTGACCAGTGAGATCTCTCTTCTCCTCTATTCTTATCTTTACGCATAAGCACAACATTTCTATGTTCTTCATTGATTGTCTTCTGAATTTTAAATCGCTTTGGTTTGATTCAGTCTTTGATGTTTTTGGCTATTTGATGAAGACTGATAGATAGGGTTAGAGCATTTTTATTTCTTTGAATTTGTAATTGACGAGAATTTATCGAATTGTCTAATGAGTGAGATGTGTGTGCTGTTCTATTTGTTAGTTTGAGACCCAAGCTTTTGAGTAAAACTCGTTTAGTTTACCTATTGCTAGACAAATTCGATATGCCTTGTAGTAGATACTTGTTTATATGTTTTCTAAGCTCATCAGATTCAAATAGATTCTACCTGTTAATCTCTTGTTCATTTTCAGAGTTTGATTTTACCAACATCTATCTAGTTTATATTTGGGGGTCATTGTGTTTAGACTAGATTAGATATAGGACGATGAAGACTTACCTGTATATGATTTGTAGGGAGGAGGGACTTCTTGGAGTTCGATCTATCTCAACTCAAGTGGGTAAGTCTCAGCTGATTATTGGAGTTTCTTTTTGCCTAGTTAGGATTGTGTTCTAAGAATTCTAAGATGTTCTAAACTCCATGAATTTATGCAAATGTATTCTCTGTGTAGTGCGTAATCGCATGAAGAGTGTTAAGAACATCCAAAAAATTACAAAGGCAATGAAGATGGTTGCTGCGTCAAAGCTAAGAGCAGTTCAAGGCAGAGCTGAGAACTCCCGTGGACTTTGGCAGCCATTTACTGCACTTCTAGGAGATAATCCCAGTATGGTTGGCAATAAAGATTAGTTTTTTTTTTCTTGTAATTATGCTAGTATCAATGATCAGCTCATGGCTTGCTTTGGTATTGATGATGACGAACAATATTTTGCTTTTTACTATATGCTTAGATAATCCATCCTCTTCCTATGTCTGTTTTGTTCTTTTTGGATGTGTTTCTGATTTCTAGTGTTACTTAATGACAAAACCAGGCATTGATGTTAAGAAGAGTGTGGTGGTTACTCTCTCTTCTGACAAGGGTCTCTGTGGTGGAATTAACTCCACTGTTGTTAAAGTGAGCAGGGCTCTGTACAAATTGAATTCTGGTATGTTTTAAAAGCACTATCGATGGTTCCATGGTTTAGTTTTCGTAAATTACCACATCTTATGTTAAATATTATATCATTGAAGGTCCTGAAAAGGAAGTTCAGTTTGTTATTGTCGGAGAGAAAGCAAAGGCTATAATGTTCCGAGACTCAAAGAACGACATTATCCTTTCAGTAACAGAGCTGAATAAGAATCCACTCAATTATGCTCAGGTAAGCCATAATTGCTAATAGTAAAGAGCATTACTTGCTCTGCCCAATCTATGTGTTCTTGATCTATGTTTTGTTATCTTTAATGTTTTTTTATGTTTACTTGCTGCGTCAGGTCTCAGTTCTTGCTGATGACATCCTCAAAAACGTTGAATTTGATGCTTTGCGCATTGTCTACAACAAGTTCCATTCAGTTGTTGCATTTCTACCAACTGTGTCAACTATTTTGTCACCAGAGGTAAGTCTGACACATCTCAGGACTACGATTTGAGCTTATTTCACACTCTGCTTTAACTATAACCTAAATTATTCATGCGTGTTTTCTCTTTACATTGAAAGATTATTGAAAAGGAGTCTGAGGTTGGAGGAAAACTTGGTGAGCTCGACTCATATGAGATTGAAGGTGGTGAAACAAAGGGAGAGATACTGCAGAATCTGGCTGAATTCCAATTCTCTTGTGTAAGTATGGTAGTTTAAACATAGAAAGAAATATAATAGTTTGGCTGCTTACCTAAACTCTCTCAGGTAATGTTCAATGCGGTTCTGGAGAATGCATGTAGTGAGATGGGAGCTAGAATGTCTGCAATGGACAGCTCAAGCAGAAACGCTGGAGAAATGCTTGACCGTCTCACCCTTACTTACAACAGGACTCGTCAAGCTTCAATTACAACAGAGCTTATCGAGATTATCTCTGGAGCTTCTGCACTTGAAGCAGCTAAATAAACCAATCCTTGATTGTGCCCTTCTCTGTTTTGGTATCTATACCTTGAAGAAGAGTGTGTTTAGACTCTTAAAGGGATACTGAATCAGTTTCCCTTTGCTGGCTTCGTGTTGAGACCACCAATCTTTGCTCAACGGTTTTTTTTTAATAAACATCCCTGTAACGTCCAGCAGGATTACGAATAAATTTTTAAGCGTTGACAACAACAGAATCAAAGACACATTTCTATTTTGGTTCAAGGCTTTACCTAACTTGCGAGTGCTTACCCTCAGTTCAAACAAACTCTAAGGCCCTATATCTCTTACTCATCAAGGTCTTTTGGGGGTTTCCCGAGTTCTGGCTACTTGAGATATCAGGTAATAATTTTACTGGAAGCTTGCCACCAGTTTACTTTGAGAATTGGAAAGCATCATCACTAACCATGATTCAATATGGGGCTTTATATATGACTACACTAGGAATGCTTACGGTAGCATTTCCTACACCTTTCAAGATTATATAGATTTACTATACAAAGGTCTACACACAGAGCAAAATAAGATTCTCACATCCTACATGCCATTGAATTTTCTGGAAACAGACTTGAAGGACAGATTCCTGAATCTATTGGTCTCTTGAAGGCACTGATTGCACTAAACTTCTCAAACAATACGTTCACAGGCCACATTCATCTGTCTTTGTCCAATCTTAAGGACTAGGAAGCCTGTATGTAGTTTTTGGAGTACATAAATGTGTCTCAAAACCAACTCAAAGGCGAAATACCACAAGGAACACAAATCACAGGGCAACCTAAATCCTCCTTGGCAATGCAGGGCTTTGTGGTCTTACTTTGGAGAAGAGTTGCTTTGGGAGTAATGGGCCACCAATACAACAGCCTGAATAACTCTGTTTATTATATAATTTTTATATATTCTCTTTATTCCTATTGTATGTATCTTCCTCTTTCATAGACAATATTAATCATAGCCGTTGAATCAAGCTCGTGAGGGTTTAGAGTTTCTATTTTCTTTGTATGAAAACCAAAAAGGTCTAAGTAGACTCTCATTTTCACTATTCCCCGCCTCTGTTATTTAGCATATTTTTCTCCTTCGAAGAAACAGAGTTGTGTATGAATATGATGACTACAGAAAACTCAACATTATTAGTTTTATAAAAGCACATAGGAGAGCAGAACAAAACATCGAGAATCAGAAAAACATAGGGAACATGCTTCATTACAAGACCAGTAAAAACTTGACAAAATATCAACGTTCAAACGCAAAACAAAAACAAGTAACAGCCTGAAGAGTTCTTACGAAGGTTGTATGTAACCATAATAAAATTAAGTTCAAACATGGAGTCCCTTGAAATCTTATAAATCGAAAAACAAAAATCCCTTGATTCACCGAGATAAATAATTTTGCTTACAAATCTCCTTTATTATCGGCCTTTTGATCATTTGTTGTTATTTTCATCATTAAAAGAAGGAAAATCCTTTCTTGTTATTTTCATCATTGGATTGGCTAAATAAACCATTCCCTTGGAAAAAAAAGATACTCTGTTTTGTAGAGAAGAATGAAGAAACAGAGGGAGTTATCGACTATGGTTTACGGAGAAGAAACAGAGGAGTGGGAATAATAACACACAGATTCAATGTTTCCGTTTATGTCTTAACCCTCTCCATGGAGGTCTTGTTGTTAGAGAATACAATTTGGCCCAACAGATAATACACTTCAAAAAAAAAAAGGTGTCACACTCTTGGCCACGTCACCCAGCTTTGAAATTTGACTAATGTCTTTTTCGCCCAATCAAATCAATTTTAATGTCTCTTCAAATGTTGACCAAGTCTTCTCCAATCCGAAAAGAGACAAAATGACATTTCTCTAGTCTCGCTACTGCGTGTAAACATGTGTTATAAGTTACCTTTGATCTGATTGGCTCTTTAGGCATAAATTTCTCCAATACCCACCACAACCAATACTTTTAGTCTCTTTATTTTTCTCTCTTCCCCACTATTCAGAGTTACAGAGTAATCTTCTCTGTCACTTTGTTTAAAGAATATTATACTTCTCAAAAGATTTTCATGATGACCAGGTCATGTCTCCGTTTCCATTTTCTCTCCGTACTCCTACTTTGTTGTTTCTTCCCTTCAAGCATCTTAATGATTGATGCAGTTGTTGGACTTGCTGCTTGTCGCCCTGACCAGATTCAAGCACTTTTGCAGTTCAAGAGCGAGTTTGACTCCCGCGGTTGCAACCGCAGTGTCTACTTCAACGGAGTCCGGTGCGATAACACGACAGGAGCAGTCACGAAGCTACAGCTCCCAGGTGGCTGTCTCAATGGAATCCTCAAGCCTAACAGTAGCCTCTTCGGTCTGCATCAGCTCCGTTGGCTTGATCTCTCTCACAACAATTTCGCCTCCTCTTCACTCTCTTCAGGATTTGGCAATCTCAACAGATTGGAGGATTTGGCCCTTGCCTCTAACGGCTTCATTGGTCAAGTCCCTTCCTCGATAAGTAACCTAAGCATGCTAACTAATTTAAACATTTCCCATAACAAGCTCATTGGTAGTTTCCCATATGTATGGAATCTAACCAAGCTCTCATTCTTGGACCTTTCTAATAATCACTTCTCTGGATCCATCCCTTCTTCTTTGCTCGGTATGCCTTTTTGTCTTATCTAGAATTGAGTGAAAACCATCCCAGTGGTTCAGTTGAAGTTCCTAACTCTTCTTCATCAAGGCTTGAAACCCTATACCTTGGGCATAACCATTTTGATGGACAAATCCTAGACGTCGTCTTTAAGTTCATCACCCTCAAATATCTTGATCTTTCTTTCCTAACCATAAGTTACCCAATTGACTTAAACCTCTTCTCTTCTCTCAAATCTTTGTTGAACTTTGATCTTTCCGGTAATAGTATATCACCGGCTAGTTTAAGTTCATATTCACACTTCCCACTGAACATGGAGAGATTGGTCTTGTCGGGTTGCGACATCACTGAATTTCCCAATTCTCTTGAATACCCTTCACAACTTGGAGCTTCTAGCCATTTCTCACAATAAAATCAAAGGGAAAGTCCCTGAGTGGTTTTGGACTCTTCCGCATCTGATTGTGGTGAGACTTGCTAATAATTTTCTCACCGGTTTTGAAGATTCAGCGGATGTTTTAGTAAATTCGTCGGTGCAGATATTAAGCTTGGAATCAAATCATTTTCATGGACCATTTCCTAATCCACCAAGCTTTATCAACCTCTTGAATGCAAGAAACAATAGTTTCACAGGGAACATACCGCTTTCAACGTGCAATCGCAGCTCTTTAACGATTCTTATTCTATCCTACAATAACTTCACCGGTGCGTTTCCTCAATGTCTGAGTAACTTTAGGATACTAAAACTCCGGAAGAACAACTTGGAAGGAAGTATCCCAGACATGTTCTATGTTGGTGCCTCTATACAGACACTTGACATTGGTTATAATAGACTTACTGGAAAGCTTCCAAGATCTCTTCTAAATTGCTCTTTTCTTCAGTTTCTAAGCGTTGAAAGCAACAGAATCAAAGATATGTTTCCTTTTTGGCTAAAGGCTTTACCGGCTTTGCAAGTTTTAACCCTCAGTTCAAACAAATTCTATGGTCCTATATCTACTTCTGCTCAAGGTCCTCTAGGGTTTCCCGAGCTACAGATACTTGACATTTCACATAACAAGTTTGGTGGAAGTTTGCCACCAAACTACTTTGTGAATTGGAAAGCATTAACACTGAAGAGGAATGAAGATGAGAATATATATATGGTATACAACAAGGAAGCTTACAAGAATGTTTACTATGTATATGAAGATGTTATAGATTTGCAAAACAAAGGTCTATTTATGGAGCAAGCAAAGGTGCTCACTTCCTACGACGCCATTGATTTTTCTGGAAACAAATTTGAAGGACAGATTCCTGAATCTATTGGTCTCTTGAAGGAATTAATTGCGCTCAACTTATCGAACAACGCATTTACAGGCCATATTCCTCATTCTTTGGAAAATCTTACGGAGCTGGAGTCACTAGACCTGTCAAGAAACAACCTCTCAGGGACTATTCCTAATGCACTAGGGAGCCTCTCGTTTTTGGCGTTCATAAATGTGTCTTATAACCAACTCAAAGGTGAAATACCACAAGGAACACAAATCACTGGACAATCTAAATCCTCCTTTGAAGGGAATGCAGGGCTTTGTGGTCTTCCTCTAGACGAAAGTTGCTCTGCGTCACCCAAACAGCCCAAGGACGAAGAAGAAGAAGTAGAAGACGAAGAGGAACAAGTATTGAAATGGAAAGCAGTGGTTATAGGATATGCTCCTGGAGTTTTGTTTGGATTGGCAATAGCAAAACTCATTGCTTCATACAAGCCGGAATGGCTGGTCAAAATTCTTGGTCCTGAAAAGCGCAGAAACCGTTAGGAGTGACTTGGTTTTAAGTGTTAATTTTGAATGTCGTTACTAGTTTTGTAATGAAACATGTCATCTTTAAAAGCCTATATCAAGTCGTTATGTGTAGTTTTGTTCTGTTTCCTTTTCAATAGAGTAAGAATGCTGAATTTCCAGTACTTGATAAGTCTTATAAATTATAATGGAATCTGGAAAGTACAAACTAGGTTCATTCAACATTACTTCTTCTCAAATTCCTCTGTCAAGAAAATAGAGTAAGAAGTTGCTCTGTTTTGTCAAGTACATAATGAAGAAACAAAGGAGGCGAGATGGAAAAGCAGAGCAGAGCAAAGTGATAATAGGAAGGAACAACAGTTGTTTAAGTTTTCTATATGTTTCATAAATCGCAGTAACAACTTTACAGAATCAAAGCTATAAGAACCCTCACCTTATCAATTCCTATCTTCAAAAAACAAGTATGAAGCTACTCTGTTCTTTTATATATATATATATATACACCAGGCAAGAAGAATGCTTTCTAAACTCATATACATCTCTCCCTCTCTTTCTCACTCTGTTTCATCAATCAGTGGCAGGGTAGACCAGAAAGAGACTTCTAGATTCACCAGTAGAAATTTTGTGTACAGTTGTATTCAAACCCATGTACTTTACGGTTTGGTCTGATCTAATTGTGTTGTAATAGTCTTCGTGCTGGAATCTTCTTCAACAGCATTATCCTTCAATTTTTTCTGACATATCAAGATGACAAAACTCAATGCTCATAAAGGAAAATGAAAAAAACAGAAAAGACCAATCCATTTTGAGTGAACTTACACTCATTTGAGACAACGAGCTACGGTGACAGTTTGGTCACGAGCTTCTTTGAGTGACTCTTCTTTCTCGGTCTGGTCAATGTTCATCGAACTGTACAAATAGGCGAATGGAGAAAACAAAAAAGATTCAGATATATGGATGTTCTTTCTCAGTTTTTGGCGGGACTTTCTAAACTTTTCAGTATATCTTTCCAAGACGACGAAAGATAATTTTCTTGCTAATAAAGGCATCGTCTTATTTAGTGATTCCAAAACGGCGTCGTGTTACTCAATTTGATCCACGCAACGCGAAGATTTATACAATTAATTCTATTTCGATAGTTAATATTTATACACACTTTTCATTCGATAAAATTTGTTGAGAAGAAAAACTCCAGAAATATATATACTTATTTATATTTATAAATGGCAAAAATTGGTGCAAATTAAACCACATTTTCTTTTTCTTGTTTTCTATTCGAATCTTCTTTTTAAAACCTATCTCTTATAAGTTGAAACCAAGCTCACATATTTTTCTTCAAGTTTTTGCTCCTCTAGCTCTATAAATCTCGCAAAAACACCAACCAAAGGGGCAGTATTGTACGTACAAGCCTCAGTTTGCACGTAATTATCCCTCCGGTCAACAAACTCATCTCTGTGATCCGGTCCTCCGACCAAAGCCCCGACTAAAACACTTGGATTCGGCTCGGACCGTCCAAACCAATTATCATATCCTTGTGTGCATCCAATGAACCCTTTGTGTTTTTTATAAGAAGTTATCGACGCGCCTCTATGATGAACCCTATTCGGATATTTTGGACCGTACCCTACTAGATAACTTGTTTCCATCGGATTCGATCCTAAAATGTAATCAACTTGGGACTTGGCAAACTCAAGCATCTCCTCGGCTGTGACGGTTCCTTCGTGACATTTAAGATTGGTATTTGATTTTCGGAGATGATCGGAATATATGGTTAGGAGGAAAGATGCGGTGGATACGTATTGCATATTGTTCCATTGCCGGATGTAGAGTAAACCGGCCGGAGTTCGCTGTACGTTTGTGCCGTTGATGTTCTTGTTGAGGATTGAGCATAGGTAATGATCCGCCTTTGATTTGTATTGTTGTAGGACTTTAGCATGTTGCTTGTGCTTTTCTTCTTTTAGCAACTAAGAAAGAAAAAAACAATTTAATGTTTAATTGGAAAAAATGTTACTTATCAATGTAATTCTGATAAAAGAGAAACATATACTTTTCCCCCATGTACTTTGTGGGGTTAAGTAAAATTGAAATAATAGCGAAAATAGTTTAAATTTAATCGAATATTATAGATATATGATAATTTATATGTTTAAGGCGAAATTAACCAAATAATTTAATATCTAAAAACGAAAATTTAAATCATAAACTGTAAATTTAAATGCTAATCCCTAAAACAAAACAAAAATTACAATCCTAAAAGCTACACAAACAAAATTAGAACCTTTTTAAAATAAGTTTATCAATTATCCCTAAAATTATAGTGATATTGCTTAAAACTCTAGTAAATTTCGTTGACTATTTAATAAAAACTGATTTAGCGAGTGAGGTTTAATATCACGTGCTCTAGAACAGATACTACAATTTAAAGAGGCGTACCCACGTCGAGGAACAGAACAACGTGGCCTTTAGTTATGTTTCTGCTGAATAACTAACCTTAACAAAATTGCTACTACTAATAACTTTTTCCAAAAGAACTAATATATTTGATTATTCTTGTGTAGTGAGGTGGGAAATACCTTACTTTCGGGTATAATCTTAATCAAAAGCTTAATAATCACCCAATAATAAGATTCTTACTAAAATTTAAATTGGACTAAAAAGAGGTTACTGCTCCTATATAAAGACTTTACTTTATCAAAATAAATAGAATAGTAGTAATATAATAAAAATTTGTAAAAGTTATTTTTAAAAAATAAGTACTAAGAAGTAAGAACTAACCATGGAAGCGAGGAGTTGAACGCCGGCGAACTTGACGTCCCAGCTAAACTCGGTCATGGCCCAAGAAAGACCACCGAGTTGGTCAGCCATGTCAACCACATAACTCATATAGTGGTCATTGTCGGTGGCTCGATAAAGCCACGTGGCACCCCATAAAAGCTCGTCCATGTACCCACTCACTGAGGCATAATAACTTTTCACAACTCTCAAACTCTCGTCGTATTTTCCTCTGTATTTGTCTCCAAACTCAAACAACTACACCAAAACCAAAGCCATAACTAAATTAAATTTCTGACCCAATAATTGTCGGTTCCAACTGTAACATTAAAATATTAAATTAAATTGAAATGTGTATGTGTATGTACTTGTTGGGCATGGTGCAAGAGAAGGTGAGAATAATGTGGATTCGTTGTACGAAAAACAATTGAAGCTGCTGCCATAGCCGCAGCAGTTTCTCCGGCGAGATCTGATCCCGGATTATTCTCATCGATCTTAAATGCTCGCCGTGAAGTTGTCATGTCCTCCGGTCTTTGCCAACAGTAGTGGTCAGTGTAACCGTCGCCTACCTCAGCCCACAATACATTTGGGCTTGTGTGGGCCTTGATGAAATAATCCGTTCCCCACTTAATAGCTTCAAGCGCGTGAAATAACTCGCCGGTGGAAGCGAGTGTTTCACCGTACTCTATTACACTCCATGATAACATCGTCACCGTGAAAGCCATCGGAAGTCCAAATTTAACATGATCTCCGGCATCGTGATATCCTCCCACTAAATCCACCTGAATAACCAGAAATTAAAATTAAAGTCACATCAGTACATGAAAACAAATAAATTACAATATTCAGTTCTCTATGTTTTACATTGTCTAATTAAGATTTTAAAGTCTCTTTCAAAGTGAACACAACAATAAAATCAATACTAATTAGCTTATAATGTATTAATTTGCTATAGAAGTTTTTCAAGTTTCTTTCAAAACTAATGATGGTAAAGTTAAATTAGTTTAAATCTTTGGAAAAAAAATAATGAAAATAATAAAATGGAGTTAGTAACAGAAACAAACCCCTTGTTCGAGACCATCGGTGAGACCAGAGTGATCACGCCACGTCACACGCTGGTTATAAGGAAGCCGACCTGATCGTTGAGCTTCGAAATAGAGTAAGCTTTTAGACAATGCTTCGCCGTAGTCGAATCCTCCAACTTTAGCCTCCGAGGTAACACCGGCGGAAGAGATAGTGATGAGTTGAAGAAGAAGGAGGAGAAAATGCCATTGTTTTTGTAGGTATTTTCTCACTGCCATTTTTGTGGGTCTCTCTCTAAGTCTCCGTTGAAGAAGAAGAATAAGATAGAGAGAAAGCGATAGACTCCTCCTCTCACTAAGCTCTCTCTTTGGTCTACTCTCGCAGGGATATTTGAAAGCTATGTGGAGTGGTGGAGGATAAAGAGAGAGAGAGAGAGAAATGAAGTGATATTTTATTTATTTTTTATTTTGTGTTTGATAACTTTTTTTTCCTTTTTCTATGAAAAATTTCACATGAGAAAGGAAAATATGCAAACTTTTGCTTTTTCCCGTAATGGCCGTAATTTATGCAGCTAGTTATTGCTTTTCTGGTGCTAATATGGACGAATTATATACTATACTTTCCTGATTATATCAAATTCTATGCAAAAGGTTATAATAATTTCAACTTATTTGGGGATTTTGTGGAATTTTAAAAAGTAGAAAGAAGAGTCAGTTATAGACTTGTAAATTGTAGTTTTGTAGAAAGTGTAACAGTTACAAAGAAAAAGGTGTAACAATTAAAATTTTAAAAGAGGAGAATTTGGCTCTTTTGCCTTAATTAGCTTTTCTGTCTAGTTATATTATATATAATTAGTGCAAGTTTCCATGAAACGGTCCAATAAAATTAATAGACTCATGATTATAAATTGTTTGGGATAAGAGGGTAATAGAAGTTTTGAAACCGTAAAACTAAATTGTCAGGCAAAGAATTGTAACTGTCCGTTAAGGCTGCTGTATTTGACAGAAAAATATGTCAATAGAAAGAAGCTAAGTTCTTGAATAAAATTTTTGTATAGCTGCATCGTTTTAAATAATGGAGTACTAATTTACATTTATGTAATTCTAAAAATTTGATACCACAACAGTTTTGTAGTTTAGGACATATAAATCTGATCAATTTTCTCAATCAAATGAGAAACTGTTAATTTTTAACGTTTGAGATACCCTTTTAAGTTTCCAAGGGATGATGCTGCTCTTGTTTATACAAAAACCGATATATATAGTCTTTCATTAAGAACATGTAAGTGGGATTAGTGAACCAACCCAGAGCACATAGTATTTGTTTTGAAATGATGGAATTGCTGAAATTCATTTTTATGTAAAGACACTATGGTTGGTTAAAGTAAAATATGTTAAATTCAAATTTGTATCCGTATTCGGTATTCGGTATGCGTATGCGTATGATATGAATATTAATTTGCTCATCTCTAATCATATACTTAACCGGGAACTCTACATATTCAAATTTATGATGGATATAAATGGGTTTAAAGATCGACCTGGATCTCTAAAAATAATTTGCCCAGCAATTAAAAAAACGAGGGGTAACCCTTTGGCCAGTTGGCCACTAAGAGACACCTACACGTGTACAGTTCCTACAACTATAAATTTCGCAGGTTTCCGGAGTTTCTTGATTACCGGTTTAGGCGGTTTATACTTTTCCGAGCACCGACATTTTGATATGGGCCCACTAGAGTTGTTACCTTCGAGCTCGACCGACAACTTGGTCAAAATATAGTTTGACTTAAGTAACTAAAATGTGATTAACGACACTAAGCATGTTGACGTAAAATCTGATATGTTGTTAACGGGGAACATGTGTTTACGTCTAGACATTTTTTCTATTGCATAAAAATTATCGCTGATATATTTTCATTTTTTCACAATATATTTATAATATTTTTTAAAATGGGTATCCTGTTCTGAAACATATAAATGTTGACTAATGAACTTGGATAAAATAAAATTGTTGAACTTCTTGTTACGGACTTTGACAAAAGTACCATCCGCCACCTGAGATGAACTCGATTCTATGTTCCTTTTGGCTTCTAATGAACAAGCAACAACAAAATCGAAGTTTTCAATGAGATAAATATTTGTCCTCTTTCTGTATTTGACAACTTCACCTAAAAAAATGCTTGATTAACCTAGGAGTTTAATTATATGAAGTAGCCAACAAACTTGTTTATTCACTTATACAAACAATTCTATTTGTCATCCGGTGTGGTTTGTGCAACCTGCTAAATTAACTCCAAATTTACGGAATTAATAATGTTGTCGTCGATGGGTTCTATCTATCTTCATTCCAGCTTCCAAAAAAAAAATCTCAAATCTTTTCAAATGATTGAGCGCCACGTGTTTCTTTATGGCAGCACATCACCGACGAACTCAAAGCTAACCAAGTTTCACTATTTCCACTCTACAATAGTACTACTAAAAACAGATTGCTGCCGAAAAAAAAATATACATATTAAAAACAGATCAATTTTTTCACCCACAAAACAAATCTTTAGGTCTTTGATGAAGCTATTATTAGTAATTTTGGTAAAGCTTTTTTAAATGACCAAAGTGACCATAAAACTCTTTTCTTCACCTTTTGCCTGCTCTGACTATTTCTTTCCCCATTTTCCTCACAAACGACTCTTTATTTTACTACCAACTCAAAAATGGTTTGCTAAGTCAAATACCGAAACTTAAAATTCACGTTTATTTGCAGACTGATGTTTTTTTTTTTTTTTTTTTGGGTTAGAAATTGATTTCAAACGTGACAAGAGTCAATAGATGAATCAAATTCGATGGTTTTGTTTTTCTCTACCTCTATCTTATTAGATTAGATCCATGCATAATATTAAATGTAAGAAGACATTAAATTTAATGTAACAGTCAAATCCCAATGTTCTAGTTAATAAACTATGTTAATAACCAGATCTGTCAAATCTTTGATACTATTAAATTATTAATTAAAGATTATTATTATTTATTTTTTTTTGTATAAAGTGAAGAACTTTGTAGACGTTCATAATCTCCCAGACTCCCACCGACGGTCCCAGGACTTGCGTTTAATAAACGTGCAGGGAGCTTAATGTTCGAGTTGTTGTATACGTTCCTCCCTCATTTCCTAATTATGGCATTGAAATTGTCATTCATGAATCACGGTCCATCCCTTTGGATAACTGCACGAGATAAATATTCCAAAACCAATTGTCTTTGATCCGCAACATGATTTTGATAAACCAAATGTCATGGTCTCATGTAAAATTTCTTGTTCTGAATTCTTCTTTCTACAAGGATTAATCATTAAAAACCAAAATACAGTTTTTTTTTTTTTTAAAGATTCATTCATTTCATTTCATTTCATTTCATTTCATTTCATTTCGTATGTAGAATATTAATAAAACAGTATTGTTGTTCTTTTGATCAACAACATTGTATACAAGCCATTACTCTCTCTCTCTCTCTCTCTTCTATTGGGTTTTGTGGTGATCACTTTCCCTCGCTTATGAGCTCTTTCAGTGTGGCCATAATTCTCCAGTGTATAGCATGTTGGGCTGTCTTCACGAAATTGATGGGCTAGGCCACTTCTTATTGGTCTCTTGTTTTCCGTAAGTATTTACTAATTTTTGTTAAGTCAATAAAGAGTTTTGGAAAAGTTAAGAATAAATGTTTTAAAGCTTGTCTTAAAAATGAGAATTAAAATTTTGAGAATGACAAAAAAAAAAAAAAAAAATTGATTGGTGAAGTAAAAAAGAAAGTTATAATGAAGAAAAGAATTTGAATCATAGTAGTTGATAATTATATTATATAATATATATTCCCTCAACCAGAAAGCATTCTGGATCCGCCACCGTCGCATTAATCAATCTCCGGAAAGCTTTGTGGAGAGAGATGTCTATGGGAAGCGACACGACTTGGGTTGGGAAGAAACCCATCAGGCGCATCGGCGGTTTATCTGATGCTCTCTCCATCGCCTCCGATCTCGGTTTCTCCGTCGCTCCTGCTCCTTCTCAGGTAGCTTAACCAATCACTTCTCAAAGCTCACCTGAATCGGAATTCGCCTCCCATTAATTTGATTAGCTGAGCATTGTTCTTACTCTGGTTAGATTGAGTTGTAGTTGAAAGGGTATGAGATCTGTTATTTCAAGGAGATTATGTTTCTCAGGATTGGGGAATTTTAGCTGCTTGTGAGAATTGCAAATCTCTAGACAAAATGTTTTGATCTTTGATCTCTGGGTGGGTTTACTATTATGGAATCTGAATTTTACCCTGAATTAGAGAAGATTATTGGTGTTTATATCATCAATTTGGCTACATTTTGTGAGAATTCATATTTATATAAATCAATCTGCTTCAGTTAACAATGTGGTTAGTGCTAATGCATATTGAATCGAGCTTATGAGCTCAATTGTTTCCAATGTAGGAAGAACTACAAAGCTTGGCGTCTTCAAATGGCGAAAGAGGGAACGATTTAATAAGGGTCTTAAGAGATTTATCCGCTGTTCAAAGGAAAATTGCAGACTTTCAGGTCGAGCTTCAAGGCAGGAAGGTATATTTTTCAGGGTTTTGTTGCTTTCTCAGAGTGAAATATGATATTGTTAAAAAAAAATACTGCATAGTCTGAAAGCCGTGTGATAACTTATCGTTATATCTGTAGCAGATCTGGTTGAATGCTTTGTATTTAACTTCTTTGTTGGCGAATTTCAGGATGATAAAAATGTGGCACATTTGATTCATGCGAGTGAAATGCAAACGAAAATTGATACTCTGTCAAGGATTACTCAAATATTGAAAGATGTTATACAAAACAAGGTAGATGATTTCTCTTTTTTACTGACTTCATCGGTTTGAAAATTGAAAAACTGGTGTTCTTGCTTAACATGTTTTGGAAACATTAGCTCCTGAGGATCTTCTTGCTTATATAACAGGATCGCATCATTGCTCGTCTCCAACAACCTTATTCTCTAGATTGCATTCCAGTTGAAGCAGAATATCAGGTAAGTCATTTGATACTTTGACCTTTGAGGACCAACTAAACCTTATTTCTGTAGTTATTATCAACTTGATTTGTATCCCAAAGTTGCACAACTTGGAAAAAGAAGATGCTTTCTCCAATGGCATTGTTTGTTTTGTTTTTTTCAGAAACAATTTTCAGAGTTGCTAATGAAAGCCGCCAGTGATTATGGCGCCTTAACAGCATCAGTGTCTGATTTTCAGTGGAGCCAAAACTTTAAAGAACCTCCTTCAGTCTGGGGGGTATGAGTTTTTTTTGCCTCTTTTACATGCATCTTGGTGTTGTTCTCCATTTACATCTTTCCGACATAACTCCACATATTTAGTTGCATATACTGGTTTACTCTTCTCGGTTGGAATATAATACATTGTTCATAGTGTAAGAGGAACACTCTGTGTTGGGTTAAAATAAGTCATGCTATCGCGTAAACTGGATGCAATTCATTGAATTCATTGCATAAGGATCCTCTGCAACCTAGAAAAGTAGATCAATTGTGTTATCAGGGCCTTAAATTAGATTCCTTTGTTATTAATCCCTTTGCATCAAGAGAGAAGGATATTGCCACTTGTATGGAATGTCTTGCATAACAGTCGATTTCGGTTTCACATGATATAATCTCAATTTCTTTACCATTTTTCTTCTCCCAAAATTATAGGAAATGCTACGTCCAATCCCAGTGGCACTAGCATCATGCACGAGGTTCTTTGAGGCCATGTCTGCGATGAGAGAATCATTCGCTACTCTTCAAGATCTTCGTGTTGGTAACTCTGCAGTTTCTTTACCAACAACACCAGGAGGTAACGAAGTGACACACAGGGACTCGGATTGTGTGACTCCACCTCAAGCGAGAATAGAGTCAAGCTTTGACGACTTAGCTGTTCAGACCAAAAGGATACAAAACAATGATCAAAATGAAGCATCAGCAGAAGAAGAAGATGGTAATAACTATGCGAATCGGAGACTATCTTGGCCTCCTTCTGTTAAAAAGAGTAGCGTTTAAGCAGTTGCTTTTATCTTTCCTTGAGGTTTTTAATATTGATTGGTGTTTTGTTTATATCAGCACTAGCGTCCTTTATGGAATTAATTTGATAATCTTTGAGTGATGCTTGACATTGTATATTTGTTAACCTTTGTTTTCCAAGTGTATAATTAAGTACGTGTTTTAAGTT
Organism: Nasturtium officinale; assembly: GCA_963854855.1. NCBI lineage: Eukaryota > Viridiplantae > Streptophyta > Magnoliopsida > Brassicales > Brassicaceae > Nasturtium > Nasturtium officinale. The sequence goes on along the minus strand of OY978511.1, from coordinate 6,514,767 downwards.
ATAGCAATATTTTCTCATAAGCGTACATCAACCTTCTAGTCCTGAAACAAAAGGGTATTACTGTATATGGCCATCACTTATTATTAAGAAAAAAAAAATCATAGATAGGTCTATAAATTAAATTAAATTAAATTCGTAAGCATTATACTTTCTCAACTTATTAATTCGTATGGTCTAATAACATATAGAGTTTAGACCATGAATTTAAGACAACTTTAATTGAGAACCACACCTAATCATATTTAGAGTTAGAAGCATGGTTACATAGCCCTGTCTGGTCTAAAAAGTAGAAAATGTATTCATGTATTAAAAAAAACTTTAAAGGCAAACTATAATTATTGTTATCGAAATCTTAGAGGCATATATTAATCATCCGTTCATCCTTTTTTCTTTGTTTGGTAACAATAGCATTGTAGACTAAAACTCAAAACAAATTTTAGAATCTGCAATCACAATTTCTAAATTATTCATTTCTAAAACTCAAATAAATACACAATGAACATTGATCTCCGTTCTTGACTAGTATGATAAAAATTACACTTCACTAGTATGATAAAATTACTTGGTTCCCAATTCAATCATCAATATTTAATATTGTGGGATGCCAGATGAATTAAATATACATTTTCTTATCAAATACACACTATCAAAATACCACCTACATCAATTGATACATTGAAATAGTCCACTCGTATTATTAATACCATCAACATCAATTTAATATGTCATTTATGTGTAGAGAAGAAGCATTGGTCTAAACGGAGAATCTCTTTTAGAAGAGTAAAAAAATATTTAAAAGATTTGATCAATTCAACCGTGATCTCGGTATGATTTGACAGAGACGTATAAAAAGAATAATAATAAGATCAATTTTAAAGCTTATGCATATAGAATCGCAGACTCGTCTTTGGAACTACAAATCCAACTAGCGTCATATATTCATCCGGTTAAGAAAAACTTCATTTAATAGCAAGATTAGATTGAATCGGTCCCATTCCAATCCATCACAACATTCTATATATATATATATATATGAATATGTACATGAAATCAAACCAACTATTCGAAGCTATTTGAACGAATATATGATATGAAATCAAATAAGTATTTGATCTTCAGCTATCGATCTCAGAATTCAAAGTGAGAAACACACATTTTTGTTGTATTATACTATAATGCATATAACGTGAATTTGCAATAATGTATCATAGGGTTATAATTATATAGATAATTGAGAAACATGAGTCAGTTGCGTTGGTTTCTCAATAATAACGTGAGCTTCCAGTAGATAAAATTATAAAGCGGCGTCAAGGACCCACCACGAGCTCTCTATATTTTCATTTTCTTGGTTTTTCACTTTTTTGTATTCGAAACAGAATCGATCACATACGTCCAAATTTTGATTTGGTCCTGGCCCACTCTTATCCTCACCCCCAAAACTAAAGCGCGTGGCCTTTAAACACCATTTTTACTCTCTTTTCTGCAACATCAATAGATTTGCTTTCATGCAATATATTAGACTAAACGTTGCTAAAATGTATCATGAAAATTACTGAAACTCAAGTTCTATTTATACTTCGTTCATCGTGAAGAAAAATAACTCAGATATTTAAACAACAGTTGATGAATCACTTGCTTAACGTTGATAAAATTCTACTGATTTTTACCAAAAAAAGTTCTATATTGATATTTTTAGAATAGAAGTTGATTTAAAAAAATAGTGTTTACGTCTTTTTGGAAAATATAATTGACGGATGCGTAGAGTTTAATTGAAGAAATGAATATGGGCAAGCAATTTATCATTTATGGGCGATGAATATTCTTAAATGAAGATAATACGCTCTTCAAGAAACCAAAGCATCTAAATATAAATGTGTATGTCATTTCATTGTCTACTTTCCATGCGTCAATTTCGACTCTCGACACCTATTTTCATGTCTTAAATGCTTTATTTTTCCTTTATAGCCAAATCCTACCATTTATTGTATTGAAAAAAACTAAATTTCCGTCAAATATAATCACTGTATCTCCTCTTCAGTATTTGTGTTACATTTTCTTTATTTTTTTTTGTTAAACGTACAGTAGTTGGTAAAAATTATCAAACATTCCAAAGTTATAGAACTGAGTTTTACAAATTTTGTTTCGATATAAAAATTTACCTAAATTTATAATATTATGTTAGAAGCAAGATTAGATTGAATCGGTCCCATTCCATTTTGCTTCTAACTAATAGTTTTCTTTTGTTTGCCATTTATGGATTTAATAAAGAAACGTGAAAGTATTTTCTGCATATTTATTTACATATCATAATCAAATATGAGTGCTAAAAAATGATTCATTTTTTTTTTGCTTTTTGATGATTTTGAATTTCTAATGAAATAAGTTATTTATTTATTTATTACATCATATATTTGCAAAATAAATTAATCATATTACTTCTAAGAAAATATTTGACCAATGGTTTGATAATCATGGAAAATATTTAAAGTTTTATCACCGATGATTGTATTTCTTATTTACAAGAAGCTATAAATACCTATTATCTATTTACATTTTTATCAAAACAAAAAAAACCTTAAATAAAGATCCATTATTTTGTTGTGGTGTTAATTGGGAAGAAATAAAATCCTAAGTGAACTTAATATAAAAAGTAAAAGAAAATATAAAGCTAAAGGCGCAAGCCATTGAAGGACCTTATCCCACGCGTTTATGAATCTTCCATAAAAGCTCTCTGTGTCTTTGTCTCTCTCTCTCTCTCTCTCTCTTCAACGTGCTCCGGTGACAATTAAACCGACGACCCTGGCGCCAACAACCTCTTTCTCCGCCTTCCCCGGCTATCAAATTTACCGTTTTACCCTTCAGACGTCTTTTGGAGATATTCTTTGTCTCCTCACCTCTTCTTCCATTCCAAGTAAACCCAATTTCTCTCTCTCTCTCTCTCATATTTTTTTAATTTCCGCTTTTCTTAAGTCTCTCTCGTAGCGAAGCTCTTGTAATTTCTCTGGAGAGTTCTGGTGTTTGTTTGTTGTATGATGATGACGAGTTCTCCTGAAACCAATTTTTGATTTTATTTTATTTTATTTCCAGTGATTTTGAGGTCAATTATTGGAAATTAGAGTATATGATATGATGGTGAATGGTGATGAAACTAAATGTGTTTTTCCCTTAACGAGTCTCCAGATCGGGTAATTATCTTTCTCTTTGATTCATTCTTTATGATTCTATGGCTATTAAATCTTCTAATTCCAATATTTTGTATTTTCATAGATCAATGATTCTATAGTTTATGTCTTAGAAGGACCAATTAGTTTCCTGTTCTGTGTTTGCTTTTTCATTATAATATTTTTGTTTTCTTTTCAGCCATTGTTAAACCTTTAAAGGAAACCTCGTTGTCCTTCACAGACAAAACAACATCTCTTTTTACACTTTAGTATAAAGTTCTCAATTAAAGCAAAATCGTTTTTTTCATATCTTCTATTTAAATTGAATCGACTTCTTATGCTGGGCTTATGTTCCTTTCCTGAACCTGAAGTAGTATCTGTTCTTGATGTTTATGTCTTAAACATCTCACTGTAAGTAAAAATATAGTTGGACCAACTCTGTTCTACCATTATCTTGTCCTGTTTCATGAAATTCTGATCTCTGTTGAAGGCAATAGGGTTATGTATATGATTGTTTTAAATCTTGGCTTCTTTTTCTCATTAGAGCTCTTAACCTGGTAATAGCTTCGTGTTTCTTTCAAATACTTAACTACAATGTCATGTGATGTCCTCTGCTCTCTGATTAAGCTTTGTCTTTCATTTGTTTCAGAGACTTGAAAACATATCTTTCTGATCTCAGCATTTTCCTGGGAAATAAAAGTAAAAAGATTTATATATTGGTGGACAACCGGCCGTGGTTGAAATCTGGCACCCGATCTGCTCATGTCTGGCAACTAATGGTTACAAAGGTTGTAGAAGCTGCTTCAAGTACGTTTCTCGTTGTCACTCTGGTTAAAGATATGATGAAAGTGATCCATCTATCTTTGTTTGCAGTCCAGACTCTCTCCTTTTGCAAATTCAAAAGGTCGAGGGGCGAAGAAAAAGCAGAAGCACGAGGAGAAGAAGTCTCAAGAAGCGTGTTCTCAGTCCAACAATAACAATAGTAAGAAGCTTAAGAATTGGTTCTCATTGATCGATGGGACAACATTTTCAAAGAAGAAAATACCTGCAAAGAAACTGCAAAGCTCTTTATATCTAACCAAGCAGCTGCACAAGACCTTGTACGGTTTTATCGTTTTTGAAGTTGAATGGTCCAGTGTGAGGGGTATCAATTACTTGAATGAGCTACAGGTACTCTTTGCAACATTCCATTGATTTGGTCTGACATTGTATGTTTTTCTTGTTTCTTACTTGATTTATATCTGTATTTAGACAGACACATCTCTTGCTATCGAAGCTAAGTTGATGCAAAGGTGGGAATTTGAGAGTATCGATCAAGCTGCAAGAAGTATGTCTCAGTGGTTCTCTGGATCAAAAGTTGAAAGGTCTTTCTTGAGGGAATATCTTGACTCAACAATAGGTATTGTCGTTTTTCATGAATAACTTCTTTTACTCTGCTTTCAAATTCCTTTCTGAAGGCTAATTTGCTTTAGTTGATGATATATTGCACATGCTTTTAACTTTACTCCCTTCTGGACCCCTAGCTAGCTAAAATAACCTTATAGTACTGTAACTCTCTCAGGAGATGTATTTCATGACGCTGAAGCGGATTTCTCTAAAACTTCTCACTTTGATGATGATGAAAACCTTGGTAGCGACAATGTTTCTGTTGAAAATGACTCTCCTTGCTGCTCTAGAAGTGTCTTCAACATTAATCATTCTACAGCAGATTATGATGAAAATGATCCTCACACACCGCCTCTAACTGGACCGTATAAGAGAAGAAGAGTAACTAAGGCAATCAGCACCGGAGTTGAAGTTGACTATATGGAGGAAACACCCAAAAGAGTAGATAACTCGGTAGACCACTGGGAAAACCATGTACCTGATGGTGAAAATAACATCATTGAAGCAACCCAGTATAAGGATGTCCTAGTTCTTGTTAGGTTTGGTGACCGTGATCTCCCCTTCAAATTGCGAGAGGTGATAATGGCTGACTTACGCTTGCTTACTTTACTTGAAGCTGGTCTCCCTTCATGGGTCTTGTTTCTGCAGTCTTATCCTGGTTTCTGTCATCTTTATCGACCCTGGATGTGCCTTTTTGCCAGAGCATTATATGTGATGATATCAGTCATCACTGTAGTGATTGGGTTTTATGACCTGTACAAAAATGTCCCCGTTCTGAAGGCGACTGCATCTCGGTTATGTGGGCCACTCTTTGATTGGGTTGAAACATGGGACATGGTGTCACGGATAAAGTACTTGGGAACTATGTTATTTCTTCACAACTTCCAGAAAGCTGTCAAGTGGTCTCTGACAATGGCACGTGCTATACAGTCATTTGTTTCTTTACTCATAATGCCTCTGGTATATCCTCTCTTAGAAGTTCTTGGTTTGCTCCTACCATTATGGAATATGTTGGCGGAAACAGTGGTGAGCTTGGTTACAGTGGTTTGGATAGTGATCGAGTCTGGTTGCACTCTTGTTGGTGATGTGGTAGAGTTGGTGCTTTTACCCGTTTGGTTTATCGTCTCACTTGTTTGGAACATTAGTAAGTAAAACAACCGTTCGATGATTGAGTATTTGTACCTTTCCTATATTTTAAGCAGAAAATCCTGATCCCTTTTCTTCTTTTGTTCGATGCTGCAGTAAATACTGTTCTGCTGCCTCTATTCTGGATCATATGGGAAGTGGTATACGCACCAGTCAGAGTGGTTGTTGCATTGGCCAACGGTGCAGCTTTTTCCTTCTCATACATATTTGATGTTCTTGGAGATTTATGGCGGTATATGAGCGGCATATTTCAGCTTGCATCGGATTCTCAAGCAGCTGTGAAGACTTATGAAGTCTCCATGTGGCGTACACTTTGGAACGACCTTTTTTCCCATGTCGGTAAACAGTGTCATGTACAGTAAAAAGAATCTGAAGCCTTGCAACTCCAATCATTACTAAATGTATTTGTTTTGCTTCATTTTTGCAGGTTTTTCGTGCTGTCAGGAGTATATTGAACGGTTTTGTGGCCTTTTTTGCTGCCTGTAACAGACATCGGCTTAGGTAAAGTGTTTTCGAACACGTTAACCCTTTGCTACATGACCAGTTTCTGAAATTTATTTGTAATCATTATATGGTTTTGACTTTGCAGTATATATAACCACATACAAGAGTTTATCCAGAGAGTACAGGGACGAACATCAAGATCTGAATCTATAGACACAAGAAAAGGCAGGTCTGCTAAGAACCATCAACGTACAGTGAGTTTTCTCTCAATGTTATCAAGTTTCTCCTTTTTGGAATTCAGTTTGGTTTATCTTCGTTTCTCACACCAGTTTTGATCATTTTTCACAGGGAGACGAAACAAGAAGGAAATTGCACCTTGCATAGAAGTCAAGACCAGATTCTTAATTCTTTTGATTTTTTTCTCTTACCGGATATGATGATAGAGTATTAGGGTATATATAGGTTTTACACTTGTGTTTCTTGATTCGTCGCCAAGAAACATTGTTCCAAACCAGCCAGATGATGTTGTTGTATATAGGGAAAGAAAGGAGCCACTCGGTTACTCTTATTGCAAATCTCCTTGTGTCTTCCTCAGAATTGGTTACTTTCCATCAAGATAAAGACAGCATTTTTACACCTTTGCAAAGCGCATAAATGGCTTAAGTAAAAGCCATGAAAGTTATCATGGAAACGACTTAAGATGACAATGGGAGGAAAAAATATTAGAATAAGATGAAAGAGTGAAGACCTGAGCACAATTGCTCAATGGATACAATAGCTCAACAAAAAACACAAAAGTTAGACTACCTCTTGTTTCCTACAATCTTTAGTGTGTGTTCAGTGGAGTTGACTTAGATTGTTGCAGATTTAGTGAACTAGCCAAATTTGGTTTGGGATTGAGTGAGTTGAAGCATTTCGTATCTCAAAAACATACGGGATTGGTGTATATTTCCTCAACAAAAATTGTTTTTTCTTTTTCTTTCATTAGTATTTATATTTTTATTGGATAGATGATATATATAAGGAACATATAATGTATTCGTTCAACCTTTGAATGAAGTGTCTTTTTTTTTTGTCAAATAGGAAACGATAATAGATTTGAGTCATCTAAACTTTCCAAAAAAAAAAAAATCGGTGATTTGCTACAAAAACGAAAGAAAGATGAGCACATGATTACAATGGCATGGTTTGGACATTCTTCAGAATATAGTAGTAAACATATCTATTTAAATAAATATAAATGTATTTATATTTTTTTATTATCTAGCTTAATGCTTATATCAGTATACAAAGGAATCAAAAGAAAAATGAATATATATTTTTTTCTTCCAATTACAATTGTTATATTATTGATTCAGGAGAAAGAGAAAAGAAAACAAAAACAAGAGACTCATAATTTCTCTCCTCCTTTTGTTACCCAACTAAGATAAATAAAAGGCTCAAGAGACTTTTGATCGATTAATGAAACCTTCTTCTTGTTTTCATTTTTAACTATGTACTGGTGCAAGAGAAAGACATTGGAATATGCTTGAAGCTTGAAACGTCGAATAACTCCATAAACATTTGATCCGAAACTCTAGCTTTAGCCGCTGCAAATCGCTGGTACTCGTCGAATATCGATGTCAAGCACCATTTCTGGAGTTTCCTCATGCATCCAACAAGACACCCGGTTCTATGCTGCAATGATCATAGCCATTAATGTTTCAAAACAAAGAAATTAACTCTTCTAAGGAGATTTTAATTTCGGTATTTACAATTTTTACATACCTTGCCTCGATTGCAATGAATCAGAAGTGGATGGTTCTTCTCATCTGATGATTAAAAAAAGGACAAAACATCACAAAATTAGAATAAGTATATAAGCTAGAAATATTGTAATTTTTTTTTTAGGGCTTCTATGATTTTTACCGAGAAGGACTTTGAGTGCTTCACGGATTTTGTGATCTGGTATATTTACATTTGGCTCCTGAAAAAATGATTAAAAGATATCACATTATCAGTTACTTGGTAAGCCTTTAGTAACACACAACCAAGTAAAAATATCCAAATTTAAAACCAAATAAAAAAATCTAACTTATAAAGAGAATTTCATGTGTAATTTTATCAGAAAGCTAGAATGGTTCGGCTATTCCCTAGAGTACTGTAAAAGAGCTGTGTAGTATGTTATATCTTCCTACTTGTTAAAATATAGGAACACCAAAAAGATAAACACAATATCCAAGAGGGTCCATCAAAAGCAGCCAGTAATGAAAAACTAAAATGATTTTCTATGAAGACTAGATAGTTGTCACGCCCAACGTAGATAATCTTAGCCAATAGGCAGATTTAAACAAGTGAGACACAACAAACAAATATATGAGTTTATATATCAACAAAAAAAAAACAATATTTGAGTGTGGAATATCCAATACCCTTCTAGTCAAATCTTCTAAGAATATAAAAGCCACTTTACAACGTGTTTAGTCTAAAAAGAAAAAATTGAAAAACTATCATATATGAGTAGAATTGACAACACAAGGCACAAAAACAAATTGGCACAAGCATATTTACTTTCAGTCTTTTATTTTAAATTATAGAGGTGATCTAGAACAAAAAAAAACTAGCCGCCCCATCACCACTTTCACAAACTTGTTCAACTAATTAAAGTATACATGTTTGGTTGGCTTCTTATGGATGCTTTTAAAATCTAAAAAGTTCGTATAAGAAACTTTGCAGTTCATCATGACTATACACTCAAGTTTTTAGTTATTCCCTCTCTTACCAGAACTTTTACCTAAGCATGAGCTACTAAAACATAGTAAAGCAAACATGTATAAGGTAGTTAGGTAGGTCTTAATCAACAGTAACTGACATATCGTAAAAATCTATCACTTTAATTAACACTTAATTCTAGCTTGGTTTAGGTACTATACCTACCAGTTGATATGTGGATACTTTTACCATTAACACATTTTGGACAAGTCACTCTCTACATAGTTTTCACCACCAGAACAACAAAGAGTTGAGATATATTTTCCACTTCAAAAACCACTTGTGCTACCTCAAAAACACTTTTTCTAATTTAAGATTACATAAGATACCATTCATGTATCAAAGTGCGCACACAACTAATAAGAACCAAGAGAACAGTTTTGCCAGACACAAGGAAAGTGAAAGTTTCAAGTAGTGGATATCTGACAATATTTGTATAAGGAAGCTTAGTATTTCTTTGACGTAGCCAATTATCTAATCGTAAAAGGACCAACTGGTATTAGTTGATCAAGGGCAAGAAAACAAACAGTGGGGCCAATAAGTAAATGGCAACGGACGGAGCCAAGAAAGAATCCTTCAAAAGAGCAATAAGGAATGGTGTACGCTTTTCTTGGGCGGTCATATAAAATATGGATTATAGACTAATCTCTTAAAGGGTCAAGTCCAAGGCAAAAAAAATCCACACATGAAATGCCATTCTTCTTGTCTAAATCATACCACACCTAAGCAAACTACCACTCATGAAATTGACTAGTGAGACTGGATTGAAGAACAAGCTGGAGAACATTAAGCAACTCAAATTGTGACTAGTATTCAGAATAATACCGAAGATTTAGAGATTCCATTTGTATAGGAACCCTCTTTCTGATGCTTAGAGTTCCAAATGTGCAACCAAACCTCGTTCTCTAATCCTGGGAGACACTGCAAATTCGAGATATTCCCTCAGACGAATTCAGGTCTTGACAAAAACTTGTATCCACAAATTCAGAATTATAGAACAAGGCAGTGATCAAGCAGTAAAGAAACAGCTAGACATTTGTGAACAGAGAGTAGCACCAAAGAAAAAAAGCAAAATGAAACAGACCTTGGACTTGGAGCCTTCAATGCCAAACTGGAAAAGCCTAATTCCATTGGATTTGAGAAAGTGCATGTTGTTCTCAGGATACGACTCTGGACACAAAGATCTTCAACAGATTTCCCATACACAAACATGAAGAACACAAACCTAAACTCAGAAATTCAGAGGATATAGTCAACTCAATTGATTAAAGAGAGCTGTGAAAGCTTACATGATTGAACGAAGGCCAAGAGTCTTGAGGAAGCTGAAGTTAGCTGACTCCGGAAATCCAGACCGGAAGATACCATTATCGACCATAGCAAAGTTCAACGGTGGAATCAGGTCACGTTCTTGGCTGGTAACCTCTAACAATGGTGCAGCAGCAGCAGCAGCTGACGGCGGTGGAGATATATTGCTCTGGTCAAACTTAGCTACCTCGATCGTCCGGAAAACCTCAACTCCATGTTCCTCCTCCTCCTCCATCTCCATAGTCATAAACTTGTTCATCGTCTTCTCATTCAGTTTCATCCTCAAACAAATCTAAACGAGTTCGAATCGGGAAGTAATATATTCCAACTGTTGAATCTAAAGGTTTGTTCTTGTTTTAGTTTATTGAGAAATAATGGAGATTGGTAGTTATGAATCGACGACCTTACTTTATATAGACACGACATTGTAGAGAGAGAAACTATGTTGTCGCTGTTGGACTTTTTGAGAGATAGAAAGGGATATATATATATATATATATATTATTGTTTAAAGAGAAAACTTGAGGAGATGAACGAGACTTGCGTTTTCAGTTTTTCTTTTTTTAGTTTTGAGGAAATGAATATATATATATATATATAACTTCTAGTGAAAGTGAAAAATTTAACTTTAAGAATCTTTTATCAAAAAAATATATATAACTTTAAGAACCGCACTCTTGTATTCCAGGAAATCAGAATTAAAATCTAAGTATGTTCCTACATCTCTTCAAAGCCGATCGAGCTGAAATAAAATACCTTAAGTTATCTATAAGATAATTAAACAAATATGGCATAAATTTTAGGAGGCAATTGCCCAACCCATTCCTGAATTACGTTGAAAATGTAAAAGTAAAGATACATATCTATCTATATACTAATACCAGTTGTATAACGAAAAAAAAAACTTTTCAACTTTGGTTTTGCTGACCTTTCCTCCAATTGCACAAGATTGCAATTTAATTATGTTGGTTTCAACTTTGTATGGCTTTTATTTGTGAGTTTTTCTTAATGGTCTTAACTCATTTGAGTTTATAGTGTACTACAAACGTCTTTTTTTGGTCTGATTTAATAGTAAAGTATATCCGCTAAAAGAAAAAATTTAGTTCACTGATCGAATGTGTTTTCCACTGTATTGTATGTTTGGTTCAATTCTTAATGTTTGATAAATTCACTGATCGAATGTGTTTCGCACTGTAATGTTTAGAACTTATCATTAATCTGTAGTGATTTGGGTGACTGTGTCATCCACGTCACTTAATTGAATCTACAACCTTTACAATCACAACATAAATGAACATAAAGCCAAAAACAATATGATATACACAGATATTAACCAGATGATCTTTTGCTGTTTAACATTTGATTTTAAATCGATGAGCTAATATGTTTTTTTTTGTCAGCATAATAAGTTAATATGTAAAACAATTATTATTTTTTAAACAGCTTTATCGTGTTAATGAAAATAGTAAAATAGTTATTTCCCCTTTGGATTTACATAATTAAAAATTGTATAGTTTGTATTGCAATTATATATTCTAGGTTTAGTTTCTTCGGTTAATTGTTTAGCAGCCCAATTACAGAAAATATTGGAAATTTGGAGACACATTAGATTTTAATGTTTCTTTGGCCCTTTCCCTTATTTTTTTGGGGTCATTAGCCTTTTTCCGGTTTCCCCCCTTTTATAATAAAACAATAAGTAAAAATAACTTATGGGAAAATTGAAAAGGCACATTCTGTGGAATATGCTTCAGATTTGGGAAAGGTTTATTGGGTCCCGAGCTAAGCTGGGCTCCACGTACGGTAAAGAGTAAAAACCCTAATGTTTTCAATTTTTGTTTTTGGGCTAAAATAGTGTTTTCAATTTACTATTTACTATTTTCGTTATAATTTTTTGTGTCAATTCAAACTTTACATATTTAACATGAGGTAGTTGTTGTTTGCGTGTGATTGGTGATCGCTTATTTTAAGTATACAATCAATAAAATCATATGTTAAATTTCATCCCAAAACGTTTTCGATATATTTTTTTTATATTTTGTGATTTTTTTTCAATATAATCATATGTTAAATTATATTCTGTGTGAAATATACATGCATGTATATGTAATATGTATTTGATTTTCTACTGATAAGAACCTTATAATTTATTGTGCTTTGGATAAAACGTAAATAGTCGACCTGTGTAAAGGAGATACCATGACCAGTTAAATCAAGGGAAAGTGAGTTTACATATATTCTTACGTAGATGCTTAAAACTTTTTGTAATGTTGTTAACATCATGTCGTTACTCTTGACTTGAGTACATAAAATTAGATTTTACTATATATAGAAAAATCAGCTAAATAATTTTGCTCCACCATTTCACCAAGAATATTATAGATGATTTAATTTTCTACGACATTTTTAACTTCGTCTAACGACTCGTTCACTACTGATCTTAAAAATAGAATTTATCAGAATCAACACATGAGGTGTTAAAACGAAAACTACATGTAAACGTAGTTTAAATAGTAATATTTAATGAATCCCCCTTCAAAACGAAAATAATAGAAGCTAATGTCGAGCTACACTTAATGGAAACAACTTGAATAGTTAATGTCACAATTAGTATGGTAAAACAAAATATTAGAAACTACTCTATTTTCCAATTTTCTCTGAAATTATTGGTCAACTTAAGTGATTTAACATTTGTAAGTTGGAATTTTATGTGAAAAGATTACTATTTCTTCAATTATTTTCTCAATTTGGTCGATGTGGAAGAAGAGGAGGGGAGAAGCCGATCCAATTCCAATCACTCTTCAAGCAGAATGGACAGAATAAAAACCATTTAGTATAAAATATATTATATGTCGAAATGCCATTTCGTATCAAATATATTAGTGACAATACGTTTTTACATTCCAATGCGAGATCCTAATATTTCTTCGAAATAATACGTTCTCTCTGGAAAATGACATTTATTAGTTCCCTCTATATAATGATTTTTATCAGTTATCTCAAAACGAAGTAATGAAATTTTTTTTGCACCCCTACTTGAGTCAATGAAACTGGTTTTGATATTTTGTTATGGATTTTCAATTCAAAATTAATTTATACTGAATAAATTAAAAAAATATCACTTATATATTAGTTTAATCCCTTTTAAATATACAATCTTAATACATATTTTTGAGATAATAACTGTTATTATCTTATCTTGAACTGAATCTCAATTTAACATTAGTTTAAACCTTTTTGGACCATAATATTTGAGTTAACAAATAATAGTCTAATACTATATTAAGTTTTATAAGCTTCTAACAAAAAAAAGAGACAATTCACAATGAAAATCTAATCTCTATTGTATATTAGTGTTTCTCATTTTCTAAATAGGTCATGTAAAAATCCTTAGATACTTTATTACCAATACTCTCGATTTTCGGCATTTAAAGTTAAAATTTCACATGTCTCGTACTCGAGAAAATAAAATAAATAGTAGTGTTATTAGTTAAATGTTGTACTTAAATCATACTTGACGTTAAGATTAGTGACTAATAAAAAAAAAAGGAAGAAGAAAAATAAAAATACATCACATTTAGATTGTATAGGCATATTATATGCTTGCGTGACTACGACACATCTCTACCTGTATGCGTCTTTATTATTATGATGTGATTATGTGAACTTGGGAGATAAAAAAAAATATATATATACGTGGCAAACGTGAATCGTTATGCTTTTACCCGAACAATGAAAATACCAAATATGCGACCATCTAACTATTTTCTATATAAATATGAATGCTTTAAGATATTGACATGCTAGTGATACGCTGTGTCTTTTCGAAAGTTAATTATATAAATACAACAAATAAACAACAGACACATCTTATCCGATTTTCAATTTCAAGACTTGGTATTTCCGTTGTCGACTCGATTTCTGATTAATTACGATAACTACTAAAATTAAGGTGTAGTTTGAGTTTATGCGACGCATTGTATATGCAATTATAAGTTAAACATAAGCAAAGCATGCGGAAGAAAAAAACAATATTTTAGATCTATCGAACTATTTGAGAAGAAGAAGAAGAAAAATAATAATAATATCGGTATGAAAGTAGTTGTTTCAGAAAAAATAATTCAAGGATTTGATGGATATGTTTGCTTAAAGGGAAGAAACACATTAATGTGTTCCCCCTACTTGTGAAAAAGGTCGTTGTTTCCTTTCATAAGAGTTGACCTATCTTTAGTTTTCATACTTAGAAAAACAAAGACTTGCGACTTAGGGAATTTAAAAAAGCTTGTAAATAGCAAATTTTATTTATTTATCAATACCTGATTAGAATGACTAGAATGAGCCAGGGCTTAAAGAGTTGAAATGTTTGGCCATGGGATTCAAACTTCCCAAAAGCATACACCTTCATAGACTTCATGTCATTCCAAAGTAACTGATCAAAGTATAAAAGGATTCCTATTACATATTAATACGACCATTTGATAAGAACGTGTACACACAATCACATTTTTATCACTTTACTTAAAAATCTGTTTACTAACTGAGAGTATAAAATATCAATTATGACACAAAATCTTCAACTACTACATGGATTTTGAACGATTAAAATGAAAAGTTTCCTCGATAATCTTGCCACATGCACAAGTAAATGACTTATTGCATGGGTTTGGACTTTGGACCATCTGTATTGAAGTCAGGGTTTGACTTTTTTATCACAGCTACGTCATGTTGATCATACCTATTAATTATAGAGATTAAGAAACCGTAAGATAACTACATTTTGATACAAATTCTTTTTGAGGGGTCCAAGTCAAGTACAATAAACAATACAAAGTTTCTTTCCAAATGATGAACCCTACTTCTGACAAATTGTTCTCTCTATAACTCACACTAATTAAAACATATGGTGAATTTACGGTTTTATTGATTCAAGAAGCTACAAATCTTTGAACGTATATATTTATATTAGAATCACGCAGCGAGTACCAGAACTTTGATGGTTCCTTGACTATTAGCAGTGAGCATCGTAGGACTATCATTCTTCCAGCAAACCGCACTGATAAAGTATGAACCTGCCTCTTCCTCTGCATCATCCATGTCTAGTGATCCAAATCTGTGTGATGTCACTGGTCTTGTGATTTCCTGCATCATATCATTCACATTCCCATATACTTAAGCAATGAAAATTGAAGATATGTGAATCATGAATGGTAAATGTTAAAAGTTAAGAGCAGGGATTTCAGATTTGCGAACCTTGTGATATACATATACTTCGTTTGTCTCGCTTCCACAGGCAAGGTACTCGCTATTCACTGAGAGACCCACAAAGTTCTTCTCGTTAGTGTGTCCTCTGAATGTTCGAACCTGGAAAACACACAGAAGTATTATTGAACAACATAGTCAATACTAGCTTTTTTGGAAAAAATCCGAAAGATTGGCTCGTGGGGTAGTCTTACCGGTAAGTTATCTTTGACATCCCATAAACGTAGAGTGCTATCTGTAGATGCAGAAGCAAGCTCGTTGTTCGACAAAAATTTAACATAGGAAACTGCTTTTTTGTGCCCACTGAAGACATGAACTGGTTGGCTTATGTTTCTTAGATCGTAATAATGGATGTGATGATCAGCTGAGCCAACCTGCAATAAACCATCAGGCTTAAATGTCTACGTCTCTCTGTCTAATTCAAGATTAAATCTGGAACACGCGTGATAGTTTCATGCTGATCATGAGAGGTAGCTCAAATTGAGTTGTGCATAAATGTCAGATGCAAAGTTGATCGAGGTGTGGAAGTATATACCGCAATGTAGTTGCTTGAGCCAGGATTGTACTTGACACAACATATATTTGCTTTCATATCAATATTCAGCACACTTGCTTCCTGCCTTGTGCACCAAACTTTAACCTGGTTCAAACACAGAGCACAATTGGCTAATCTATGAGACATGATTTATTCTACGAATTAATAAATGGTTAAGGTTTA
The DNA here is from genome assembly GCA_963854855.1 of Nasturtium officinale. NCBI lineage: Eukaryota > Viridiplantae > Streptophyta > Magnoliopsida > Brassicales > Brassicaceae > Nasturtium > Nasturtium officinale. The sequence continues at coordinate 6,498,600 of OY978511.1, read as the reverse complement.
ACCAATAGTATAATGACTGAAAAGGAACCCACTGGTGTTATAAGCTTCTGCCAGAATTAGATATCCAGATAATATAACCGATTACTTTAGTCAAAACACATCAAACATGATTTTTTTAATAAGCTAGCAATATATTTTCAATAATATATCCCATTCAATTTGGACAAATGAATCTACGAATTTCAAGGTTAGATTTATCACATTACAAGTGCCCAGTATTGTTTGTTTGCTAATGAATAGCCACCACGGCACAGATACACTAAGGCGGAAAAACTATGCCGGAGATTCGAGAAACAAACATAAATTCAGAGGAGGAAAGGCAACATATGAACAATCCCCCAGTTGGGAAGAACATAATTTTAACAAACGGTAGAAAAGAGTCATAATGAGCAAGCAGGAGATTTTCCAGTTTATTGTATGTCTCTTTAGCGCATATGAATTCATGACTAAGTTATTAATAAGAGCTAGCAAATATGTAAAAGTGGTATACTTTTCATATGAGACAGCCTTATGCTAGCTTAAAAGTTATAACCAAAAAAACCTGGAGATACCTTGCAATCGTCACTACCAGATACGAGCATTGATGGTTCTGTTCGTGAAAAGTCAACACTCCAGGCACGTTTTTCGTGCTCTTCATATTCCATAAGACTCTGCCACCAGTCGTTTACATAAAATGTTAGATACATTGCACAGTTCATGAGATGCCGGATTAGTAGGGCAAAGTACTCACCTGTCTAGTAGTTACATCCCACACCGTTACTATTCCTTCATAATCACTACTTGCTATATGATTTTTCTCATGTTTATTCCAACTCAAGCAACTAAGTTTAGACCGAGTTGACATCTCCACAATTGGACACTGCATATCTGCCGGTTCATTTACAACCTGAAAAGTACGCAGCGAATCATTAAAAGGTCTAGAGTGGTCCATTGGAAAAGACAGAAAACTAAAACCAAAAAAAATTGATTACATAGAAGCTTGGATTTATATTTTTCTACGCAATATTAAAGTGTAAATGGCTATCATGCATCAGAGCTAGACTTTCACGAGAGTATAATTCAAATCCCATTATCAATTAAGCTTCCTAGTTCCTAGAATTGAGATGCATGATCAGTTTCACAAGAACATAACTTTGGACAAGAAATTGAAATACTATGTAACTGATTACTCTACAAGATATATGAACGTACCGATGAGAAGTCAAAAACCTTTATACATCTAGAAACACCAGCCGTGGCAAACAGCTCATCATCACGATCAAACTCTATGCTGAAAAGAAACAGCACACTCTTTTTCAGTAAGTCTCAGCAAGATCGGTACACTGAATTACAGGTCCAGGTAAAGCACAAAGCATGAAAATTACGGAGAGACAAAAAATCAAAGAGCGTAAAGAGAAAAGAAAATGAACCAAGGAGTAACTGAAAAAAAAATTCATCCCTTCAGTGACAAAGAGATGCTTCCATGTAAAAGAAAGCTAACAGAAAATTCTTCTCAAGATCCCTGCCAACAACATAAAACCTTCTCCCTACCATGTCAGCAGGTTCATCTTCTTACCATTCACTGGCTTAGAATTATACAGCACGGATCCCATAGTAGTAATTGCGTCTATCCATACATTAAACAAAACTTGATCACTTGAGGATATATTTTGATATTTTCTGAGACAGTCAGTTCGAAGACATTCTTTTGTTAGTTATCATCTGTCAACTGGTCAAACGAACAAGTAAAAAAATTCACCTTGATACAATGTTGGCTGAATGAAATATATCTCCATGCCGGATTTCTGCTATAACTCTCAGACGACTGTGAAAAAAGAATGCAAGTAAAAACCAGACAAATTTGAAAATACTCTTTATGTACAACTAGAGCAATTGAAAAGGGACATTCACTAGCCTACCTATAGCGAGTGAATGTAGTTAGCACAGATTGAAAATCTGCAAGGCCACTGCTATAGCCTTCCCTACGTACTACACTCTTATCATTTTCTTGTTTACAATGTGGCTGGTCTACCAACTGACGCCGCTTTTGGAGATAACATTCTTGAAGATCATTGAACTACAAGACAAGACACGTAAACAGAATTAGCCAATCAAGTGTATATCTCAACAAGCAGTTACAGAACAACCCTGCAGGATTTTAAGGAAAAATTATGTATTTGTTTAGTATTCTCAGAACTGTTCATGTGTCTAGTGATTTTTGTTCCTCCAGTACCAGAGAGGCAAGAAGCAGCTACTATCACTAAGAAAGAGATACAAAGTCCAGAATGCTATTCCTACTTCTATATGCAAATAATACGAAATCAATCTCCCTGAAGCCAATCGGCATTTTATATAGACCACCCAAAATGTGACCCTTATTTGAAGCCTCTTTTCCATTTTACGCATAGAACTTTCAAATTTCTCGAGCTGTCGATCCAGCTAACAAAAAGAAGAGTCGCTAGGCATGATATTAATTGTAGCACAATTACTGGAGTCTAATGCTATCAATTAGGTTTCTTCTTTAACATAAAAATATCTGAAACTTTAATTCCATTATCCTTGTACCATTTCAGCATAAGAGACATGTTCAAGATGTTGAGTAGACAAGAAAGAACAAACCTGAACATGAATTCGTTTCTTTCTAGCCATTGAGACAGTTGATTGATTTAAACTTTGGGAATCTGACCCACTCAGCGCGTCCTTCTTCGGCAGCCCATGAGAGCTTCCTTCTACCTTTCCCTCAACCTTTTTGTTTTGATAATTTCCTAATAAATTTCCTCCTCTCATGCTCAGAGAATTGGAGTTGAAACCACTGTGGTTCTTCTCAAGTGGCCATGCAATTCTTGTGCTTGGATCATCTCCGAGCATCCGCAACTTCACCGAATACCTGTCCCTAGCTCGATATAAATCTATTCTATGTCTCTCAACAGCATCTATATCCTCTTTAATATACTGGAGATCTTTTTGCACCTACATTAAGATAGATAAAAAGAATTGTTCAAACATTCATGGGTTGTCTCATGAATAGCGATTTGTTGACATTTTTATAGAAACATGGTTTTTTATAGAAACATGGTTTATGGCTTTGTTCTTAAACTATTAATTTCTTCTTTATTACAGAATATATACCCACGGAAGAACCTCTTTGAAGCTTAAATAACAAATCCAAATGCAATGGAAATTATAGAATAAAGAGGAAAATCCAGACAAACCAACCTCATTTAGTTCATCAACTTTCTGCTTCCTCAGACAGTGCAAAAAGTCCAAAAGTATCTGCATGTTCCTCTCAGCTTCTTCCTGTTCCATTTTTCTCTTCCTTTCCGCAAGAAGTGACAGAAGACTATCAACCTCCTTAATCGACACATCACAGCCCTGTCTAAGGATGAATGCAGGAAATCAATATTTGGTCGATAAGAAATGTGTTTTTTCTTATACTCCAATAATGAATTTGAGAATGACAGCTTAAAGAGAAAATAAAGGCTTGTTAAGAACCGACCCTTTGTAGTGCTTCCCGAAACTGATCCAAGGGAGAAGCAGTTTTTGAGACATGCCGAGCTGAAGTTTTCTTCAATAGCTACACAAGTGGTAGAGAGAAGTCATATAATAAGCTGCATTCCAGAGATAGATAGTATCGAGAAACAACAGTTGATTTAACCAGTGCTCTAATTCAAGTTGAGCAAAAACAACAAGTCCATGATTTAACCATATACTAGGAGTCAAAAACAAAATGCTCCTTATAATCAAGAATTGCAATCGCAGAGTAAAGATAGCTGCGTCATTTATCACCTCTACTGATTCTAACTCAGTAACAAAAAGAAAACAACGGTTCTCAAGAGAGATATAAGTTAATCCATTGAAAATCTAATGCTAAGGTTCATTGGTATTCGATTACAGGCTTCCTTGACTCCAGAAAAATGAAGATAAATACCGAATTTGATAAGAAACTAAGACTTAAAGAAGGAGCAGCAGCCAGCAGAAGTTGAATTGAAAAGATAAGCCATAAAAACAGTAAAAACCATAAGCCTTAGCTATCATGAAGCCATAAAACGCATATAAAAGACACAAATTAAGAGCAAAAAAAAAAAGAGAAAGAGAAACCTTATCAAGTAAGAAATTAGGGTAAAGCTGATTGTTGGTGAGATGTTGGGTACAACAAGGACAATCACTCTTATTCCTGAGGTGAGTGATGATACACATATAGCAGAAACTATGGCCACAAGCAGTAAGGAAAGCATCTTTAATTATCTGCATACAAATCGGACAAAGCCAGTCCTTATCCAGATCCGGAGGTCCAATCTCTGAACCACCGCTTCCTCCGTCGTCGTTTTCATGGTCAACTGAGGATGTTCTGAGATCGGGTTTCACAGCTGGAACAACCGGATCCGTTGAAATCTCTTCCATGAATTCAAATTTTACTTCCTAATTCGATTCGACTCGATGGTATTGGGGAATTTCAGAAAAAAAAAAATCGGAGTGGTGGTGGTGGGTATGACGGACGGTGATGTGGAGGAGTGAATGAAGGCTGACGTGTTTGTGGGATCCACTCTCCTTTCTTTCTGCGGATACAAAACTTACACGTTCTTTACCTACGCGCTTCTTTCCCGCGTCTGCCTCACGTTTCTTCTACTCCTTTTTCCCGCTCTTTTATAGGGGCGCCTTCTCCGGTTTTAGGATTTTTTTTTATTTTTATTATTAAATATTCTACTATATTCTATTTTTTATGTTAAATGTAAATTTAACCCTCTAAGATACTTTTGAAAGTTGAATAATCTATATTGCAAGTAAAAGTTTATTACCTGAAACTGAAACAAAAATGGATATAAATAAAACTCAAAGGTTGGTGGAATGATATAAACTTTTCGACTTTAAGTTGTTTACGCACCAATTTGTTAAAGAACTATGAAAATAGTTTTGAGGCTTCTTAAAATTAAATGAAGATAGTAAATAATTGGAAAGTTATACAAACCTAACAAAATTATCTAAATTTAAATATAGTTGGATGTAAATATATAATAATATGAGTTAATGATTTGTCTTGTAATGGTTAGACTCACGCATAAAAAGACACATCACAATTTACATCATTTTTATGTCTAAAATATTGTTCAGCCAAAAAATACTAAATTTTGCAAAAATTGTTAAAAGAAACACATACTTTTGTTTTATTAAATAAATACTAAATTTTTATTTTTTCAAAAAAAATTTAATATTATTAAACAAAGCGACATCATTTTGTTACTAACTTTGGTTAATGAAAAAAATCGAAAACAACATTGTTTTGAATATTTTTTTATTAAAAAATTAAGTTCAAGCATACTCAAATTCGAATTTAAAATGTATGTCAAAGGGTTTTGCCACTAAACTAGTGTCATTTTCGACAACTTACCAAACATGACATCTTATATATATAATATATGGATCTACATTTGCTAGTGAGTTTGATTTAGCACTATATAGGAATTTTTCTGACCAAACATAACTTAATTATGCTTGATTGGATCTGCATTTAAATATATATCCCTATGACAAACCGATTGCATTGTTCAAAAAATTTGAGACGACGAGAGTAAAGACGACAAGAGAAAATCCGGTAATTTTGGCAGCGTCGCAGCATTTTCTGGCAATTTGCTAACGGTTTGGGCCGATCGGAGGGGAGCAGTGCCACGATAAGGATCAATGCCACTAAAACGAGCAGTGGAGATCTTGGCCGACTGGAGAAATATGGCGGCAGAGGCCAGAGGAGAAAATTCGGTTTCAAAATATTATATAAGATGTTATTTATGGTAATATTTCGAAAGTATCAGTAGTTCAATGGTAAAAACCCACGATATATTTTTTAAATCCGAGTTCGAATCCGTTTGAATACAAATTTTTGTATATAATGTGTTGTTTTGAATTTTTCTCATCAACGAAACTCAATAATAAAACGATGTCGTTTTATTTACTAGTCGAGTTAACGACATTTGAATTTTTTGTTAAAAAAATTAATATAATGTTATTTTTGCAAGTAAACTATAAATTATTAAATATTTTTTGAAAATTAATAATAATTTAGTATTTATTTGATGGTATCTGTGTTTCTTACAACTTATGGAAAAGATTTTTTTACCGAATTCTCCATATTCAATCGAAGAAAAAATACAGCATAAGTTTTTTAAAAAATGAATTAGACAAAAAAAGATATTTTTATTCTAATTTTCTCTACCAGAAAAAGTGAAGGAAAACAGAATACTCTTGGCGTAAAGTCTTATCAAACGGTCAAACCCACGTGCACTTCATACAGACTTCGTAATGAGGTGAACGTTATCACAGACAATCTTTACCTTTCAGAACTACTTACGTGGCACAATTGACGGCTCAGTAATCAGTATCATTGATCTTACACTGCTCCAAAGATCACCAGAGCATAACTTTCTCTAATAAACCAATTTTTTTTTTCTGGAAACCACATGTGGGTCCTACCTGGCTCCGATAGACTGCGATGCAGGAGATTTCTTGTCCATGAATCAAACTCGTTTTTAACATTTTGCCCCTCTCAACTTGTTTTCTTCTAGTCTACTACTCAAAAGCTTGCCTTGCTCTTTATAACTTTTTAACAAAGCTTTTTATTTTAAATATTTTCGTTTAAAACGATTTTTGTTTTTTTTCAAGTGTTTGCGAATCGTTCTGTGTTTGTCCTTCGAATATATTTAAAGCCGGGTTGACTTAACTGGCTTTTACTATTTTTTATATGTTATCGTAATTCTGAACCCATAATTAATTAATTAGGACAACTCTCTCGTTCCTATTTCATACACAAGTAAACAACACCGAGCTATATATTTCATATACAAGATTCTAGAATTTTATCACCCAACTAATCCTTTCGAAAGTTATTATAGCCGTTGAATAAATCACTCACCATCGATCTCTTCTCTAAACCAACATAATAATTCATTGCTCAAATGAAAACTACTAGATCACTACCACTTGATTAACTCAGAATTTTTTATGTTGCCCTGTAATTTTCTATTAATGGTTAATCTATTTCCAGAAAAGTGTAATTTTACATATATAGGAGTATTTGACATTTTGGTATATTTTCAAAGCATTAGTGGATACCAATATAAGTGTTTCGAATCGATACATGCGATGATGCGAATAAATATACAACACAATATACAATGGTACTTATGTTAAACCTCTGGCTTTTTCTTTTTTTTTCTAAAAATATTAGAATTATTGTCTATACTCTATACCATGCCTTTGCAGTACTCCTTTGAATTAAAATTTGGGTTGTACTATATTATAAATGTCGGTTATGGAATTTGAGTTATTTGGGACATATCATGAATGTGTATTTAATTAGCTAAAATGTGTAGTAAATGGGGTTTCCATCAAAAAATTTGATTGCAAAATCAAAATATTTCGAAACCAGTATATATATATATATATATATATATATATATATGGGCATCTAGACTAATGCGTAATGAGTTGTGGAGGACAACTTTTTTTTTTTTTTTTTAAATTGGGACAAAAAAAAAGATCCTTCTTAAAAATTACCCAACAGAGAAACATATTACTCTTCAGTATATCCTCTTCGATACATAAAACTGGACAAAATAAATAAATAATCCGCCTGTAAACCTAAACCTGTAGTCTACACGTGACTAGTATCTAATTAAAAAAATGATGCATTAAGCAAAGGACTCGTGGTAGATTCTGCCAAACTGCATTAACTGTTATTATGCTTTCATTGGTTCGTTACCATAAAATAACGTTAATTTACCCCAAAACAACAAAGGAATGTAAAAACAATCACATTCCAAAAAGAAAGGTGTGCAATTACGCAACCTATCAACACCAATACTGTGAATTTACGCCTGCAACATTACTTGACGACAATTCACCAATAGCACTTGATGTTTGAAGTAACAAAATTCATCTTTTGTTCAAGAACCCATAATACAATTATCCTTGGTTTATGTTTGTTTCTTGTCCTTCATTTTTGTTGAATTTTGGTGAATTTATATAAAATGATTTGATGATTAGATATGAAACTAAAAGTTACTTCTGAGTAGTTAAAAGCTAGCTATCGGTTGTGGTGATTTTTGGAGGAATTTCCACGAAAGATTAATACTCTAGATAATAAATTACTATAAGAACCGAAACACCGAATTAAAATGTATCTAATTATGCTTCAGGTGAATTTTTCTACCATAAAACAATGATGCTAAATTAAGTTAGAAAAAAAGATCTTGCATATGGTCAAAAGCCAAAGAATTATGGGAGAATTTTGTTTAAGTTTGGACCACAACAAAAGTATAATTGGTCTATGATATTGTTATGTGAGCTTAAAAGAGGAATGAAACATAAGAGAAGTCCTCCAATAAAAGGTTGAATGGTTTGGAGAGAAATAAAATAGCGAGATTCTCAAATGTAAGGTATGATTCCCTTTTTGTTTTAATATGGTTTTCATTTTATGTGTTCTAAGAATCGTGTTTCTAAGCCACTTTCCCATCTTTTTTCTCACGAACCACTATCCATAAGCCGATAAACCATTCAATGTGTAATTACAACAACACTCCTTCTAACCAAACACCAACCCATAATGTAGAAAATTTGATAACCCTATCACTTTTTTCACAGCCAGAAATGAGTCATAGTCGGTCTTGTAGATCCTATGACTAGACAGATCTAATCCATGTGCTTAAAATCCGATGTCTGTGTTGTGTGTCATTTTTTGCATAAATATTTTTTTTGTTCACAATAAGCGAAACTGGAATTTTTTTTCTTCCATTTTTGGAAGAACAAATATAATTTTGTTCTTCAAACGATTTTCATCGTATTTATATTGCACAAAATGATCCCAAGGTAGATCTCTAGGAAATGAGTCTCATACTTTGGCCGACGAAGAACCTAATTTTGTTCGCTTTTTAAAGGTTGAATTAATCACACTATGGTTACTGACAATCTAGTACACTTGAAGTTCTTTACAGATATTATATTCAATACTTTGGTGGTTCTGTAAAACCCGTCTCGAATAACAAACAACCTACACTTAAGTTATATTTTGTTCATGTTTTGTTTGAGATAACATTAATTTGTTTATTTTTTTATGTTCCCACAAATATTTCAGGATTTTCAAGGTTTTACTTTAATCCTTTCACAATTTTCAAATTACAATAAAATTTCTACAAGTTGAACTCATATCTTTGAAAATAAACACGAAGATACTATAATACATAAATTATTGAAGAATCCAAATTTACGTGAGTAAATTCAAATAGAAACACAGAAACAGTTACTGTTACTTGTGTACAACTACATTCTTAATCAATCGAATACAGTTTTGGTCATTAAACGTGGACCCTACATCATAATTAAGCTGGTCCGAACCGCAAATTAGCGTACCAGAGCATATACTTTTCTGACTTAATATTTTATAAATAAAGCCCCCATAATCTTATAAATTTGCATTTTACTTCCTCATTAAATAATATACCGTGCGGCTCACGCTTTCCTTTTTACCCCTTACTCCATACTAAATGACGAAATTAGCCATCCCTTCTTTTTCTCTGTCTTTTTCTTTCGTTTGTTTGTTTTTGGTTGGCGTCAAAGTCTGCTTGTTATATCTGATATATAAACTGTTTTAAATAGTAAGGTATCATTTCTCGTGAAAGTAAACCTAAAGAATTTTAAGAATCTAATCAATTTATTTTCTTCAAGATAACAGCTTGAACTGGTGAGAAACAACTGCTTTAGCTTAAACATCAATCTCAGAATATTGTTGACATATTTAAAATATGTCATAGTTATATTTTTTTAAAGGACTTGAAACTTTGATTATTTACACTACTAGCTACAATTTAGTTTGACATTAAGTATACATATATGCACAGTATATTAATGATTCAATATTTAGTTAAATTAAGAGCTAATGAGTCAGTAGATACGTTTATTTATTCATCATAATATTATCTAGTTGGAAATTTGTAGAGTATTAGGAAGAAGATATAATTAAGAAAAGGACCTATGCACCCATACACCCTCATTTAGATACGCGTATAAACTTCTTTCAAATTAGGGGTGTGATTGTAAATTAAATGTTTACAATTTATTCTATTGCCCAAAAAGCAATTTATCATATAAATTTTACTTACTATTAAGATGATAATATGTTGACTAATAAATAATAATATAAAATATAGTAATAATTCAGTCAGAAGCAATAGACTTACAAATACATATTATAAAAATATAGTAGGTATTTAATTATGATATTTCATGGTAATTTTATCCATATTATTATGTCAATAAACTATAAGGAAATTATTTTAAGAAAATTATGATGGTGTGCTAAGATTCATTAATGAAAAATCAAACCTCAGTTATTTGCTATATTTAATAATTGAGTATTCAACATTATTAAGATTTACTATCTTATGCTATAATTGAGTATTCAACATTAATCTATTAAGATCATCCAATAGAATTTATTTTCCTTATACTTTTGACTAAATGTTTTAGAAGAAAACTTTTATTGGTTTTGTCAAATGAAAGAATAAGAATAAAGCGGGTCCCACAAGGTTCGGATCCAATGGGTAGGATTAAACCACCACATAAAAAATGAGATCACACGCAAAAGAGTTGATGAACATATAGGGGTAATATCGTATTTTCAAAGGGACCGGCAGAATTTATTAATCCGTACACGAGGGGGCAAAGACTCAACACTGTTAATTAATTTATTTAAATCCAATTTCATTTTTTTTTTCTCGTTTTCACATTGAAACACATTAACATTGAGAGAAAAAGGCAAAAAACAAAAAAAAAGGAAGATCCGAAAATTTTCCCACGAAAATCTCAGATTCTGGGAAAAGGAAAGGAAATCGCGAAGCAGATAAAAAGGAAAATTCTCATTCCAATTGGAATATTAGTTCTGAGAGATTTTTCATTTTTGGATTTGTTAAAACAATAAATCTATCTTTGGGACAAAGAAAAAAAAAGTTAAATTTGAGAAGATCGTTTTTTTAACATTTGTCCTTCTTCTTCTATCTAATTTCCTTATTTAATTCATCACAAAGTTTCCACTTTGTTTATATGATCTTTGTGATCATCCTCTCTTACTTACACATACTCAGAAAAAAAAACCGATTCGTCTCTGAATTTTTCTCTGAAGATAAGAGACACGAATAAGATTTGTTTGATCTTATCTCTGTGAGTGTGTTTGTGTTTGTGTTTTAATAACAAGCCATGTCCGAAACTCAACAGGTTCAGAACTCTACTGGGTCGATTCGATCTCCTGAGAAAATTGAAGGTAGTTATTTGTTTTATTTTATTCAATCAAAGATCCAAATAAACGGTTTTTTCTTTTTGTTGTAATGTGTTTTAAGATCATATAAATTATGTTTTTGATTCTGATCATTCAAGTTTCAATGTGATTTTTCCTTTCTTGTTGAGAATTTTGATCATCCATGTGATGAAAGTTTGAAAATTTAGAGGTGAATACGAATTTGTCTTTTTTGGAGTTATCTTGTTGGATTTGTTCTGTCGGATCATTGATTTTGAATACTTGTTCAATATTTGTGGAAGTGAAAGATCACGTTTTTTTACATCGTGGGATATTGTTCTCTGATAATGTATTCAAATATGGTATAAAGTTTAGATTCTGATTGGTCTTTGTTGGGATTTGAAGTTTGACATTGTCTTATTGGCTTTAGCTTTTGGATTCTCATTCATTGAATTTGGTTTCTCTGGTGATTTAGATTATATTATGTTCATGTATCTTGTTCTTTGTGTTATGATTTTGTAGATACCTCCAGGAGGATGAAAGTTAATGAAGACAATATGGAGCAATCAAGTCCATATCCTGATCGTCCTGGTGAGCGAGATTGCCAGTTTTTTCTGAGAACTGGGCAGTGTGGCTATGGAAACACCTGTCGATACAATCATCCTCTTACTCATCTTCCTCAGGTTGAGAAACTTAGTTTATATGTTTCACCTTTCCTGTGTTACTCTAGCTTACAGTTTGCAACATTTTGTAGGGTGTTATTTATTACAAAGACCAGTTGCCTGAGAGGATTGGACAGCCAGACTGTGAGGTGCTCTGCTTACATTATTACTTATCATCTCATTTTGTGTTCTTGTTGGTCTGAGAAGTTGAATAGCTTGTCTTGAGTCTACATTTATGCTTCTAAACATATATTTTGTTGAGTCGTTCCTTATTTGGAAAGTGTTTATAGTTTGGTTGGATCCACCATGTTGCTATACTTTTTCTCTGAAGATGTTTAAAGAACACATTCCTCTTCTGTATACAATTTCTTTGCAGTATTTTCTGAAGACAGGAGCCTGTAAGTATGGCCCAACATGTAAATATCATCACCCAAAGGACAGGAATGGTGCTGGACCCGTGTTGTTCAATGTTCTGGGTTATCCTATGCGACAGGTGAGAACACACCTTGCTTACTTATCCTATTTTCATCCACCAGTTTTCATACTTGATAGAAAACTTTATATATATGTTTCTTCTTTTTCCAGGGTGAGAAGTCATGCCCATATTACATGCAGACAGGATTGTGTAGATTTGGAGTTGCCTGCAAGTTCCATCATCCTCATCCTCAGCTTCCTAATGGCCACTCTACATATGGAATCTCAAGCTTTCCTTCTGTTGGTTTTCCTTATGGTGGTGGAATGACTATGATGTCTATGCCTCCTGCAACTTATGGAGTTATGGCACATCCTCAAGTTTCTCAGTCTCAGGCCTATATGCCCTACATGGTTGCTCCTTCCCAAGGCCTTTTACCTCCTCAAGGCTGGGCCACTTACTTGGTAAGTCTTAAATATCTTTGTTCATAGCTCAAATTAGAAGCCTTTCACTTCCCTTTAAAAAATACCAATTTAGCAAAAGAATGTCTTAATCTGAAAGTCCTCTTAATTTTTCTCCATTTCCATGGTGCAGGCTTCATCTAACCCTATTTACAATGTGCAAACTCAGCCCGACTCCAGTTCAAGTGCATCGGTACCTGTGGCTGTGACATCACATCATCACAGTTTTCCTGAAAGAGCTGAATGTAGGTATTTTATGAACACTGGAACATGTAAATATGGAGATGATTGCAAATACACTCATCCTAAAGAACTCTTAAACCCTATTGTTCTTCCAGAAAGACCAGTAAGTCTCTGTCCACCGACTTTCCATAACTCGTTCTGTTTATATTTTAATATCATTAGAGCATCTAGTGACACTACTTACTCTGCTATTGCTGTGTTCAGGGACAACCAGCATGTGTTAACTTCAAGGCTTCTGGATTCTGCAAGTTTGGAGCAAGCTGCAAATTTGATCACTCAATGCCAGTAAACCCTTATAACAATACAGGCTTGGCCATTTCTTCTCTGCCTACTCCTAATCCTTACGCTCCACCTGTTTCAACTCCTTTGAGGATCTCCTCGCCACCAGGCCGCTCTGATTCAACCACCCTCTCCAATGGTAAACTCGCTGCAGAGAGTCAAAGCCCAGAGACTGAGAAGCTAGATGATACTCCTGCTGAACCAGAGAAATCAAAAGTGAGGGAACCATCACCATCAAGCCGCCCTGATTCAACCACCCTCTCCAATGGTAAACTCGGTGCAGAGAGTCAAAGCTCAGAGACTGAGAAGCTAGATGATACTTTTGCTGAACCAGAGAAATCAGAAGTGAAGGAACCATCACCATCACCATCAAGCCGCTCTGATTCAACCACCCTGCCCAATGGTAAAGCCGATGCAGAGAATCCAAGCACAGAGACTGAGAAACAGGACGATAATCCTACAGAACCAGAGAACTCAAAAGTGCAGGATTCAACTGATAATTGATCATGATCTCAGAATTAATATCATCAGTACAATTTGACTGAATCTTTTTCTCTCAGGGTATCTAACGATCTCAAAATGCCCTTTTTGTTAATTTTTTTGGAAGGAGGGCTTGGAAATGTTCTATCTTTTTCGTTTTTTTTTTTGGTTTCGGAGACTGCCATGGCTGAAACAAAATAGGAAAAAACAGTATTTTGAATTGGTTAATAAAACTTGATATCATTTAGGAATTTTCAGATTCTTAACGAATCAGTTTCATGCTTTTTCTTTTTGTTTTCTTGATTTAAACTGTATACGAATATTCGACTTTGCTAGTTGCACCAGCTATAAAAAGTTGATTTTTTTTATACACACTTGGGATAAGTTGTTTGCTTTGGGTTGAAGAATAGAAAAGGGTTGTTTAGGCCTCAGAATGCCGACAATTTTATGGATTTGCAAAGTAGAGAGCGATTAGACTAGCTTCTCTCTTTTGTTGGCTTCACAAATGAAGAAATTCACAAATGGGATACCTTTGTCTGGTGCAGAGGCTTTGCCTACAAAGAAACGACAACCATCATTTGCTGATGTGTCACAATGTAATTGGTCAACTTACGTAACTCCACGGAGCCTGTGTTCTTAATTCTGCTGCTTCGCAGGATCGCGATAGATGAATACAATTTACATTTACAATTTCATTCATAAGAGAGAGTGAAAGAAGAAGAGAAAGAGGAAGAAAAATGTACAAATCACCATTAACGTTGCTCACGCTTCTTTGTATAAGTTCTGGATTCTTCGATCTCGGTTATGCTCTTTACGGATCTTCGTCTCCTGTTGTTCAGCTCACTGCTTCTAACTTCAAGTCCAAGGTATGGGGGTAATCGATTTCATCTTTTGGTTTACCTGGTCAACACTTCATTCGATTGTTTCTGAGAAAATCTAATGGTTGTATCTGTAAAGATTGATCATAGTTTGTAGATGAGAGCTGGGTGTTATGTTTTATTTCTGATTTTTTACTCCTTTTAAGCAGTGTATAGATCTTGTGTGCTAGATTCTATTTCGTTGTTCCAATTTGTAAATTATTGTGATTTTTTTTTGGGTAAACAGAAATCAGAATTGATGTGAAACTGTGTTAGTGTGTTGTTTAACTTGTTTTATTTCTGCAGGTTCTTAATTCTAATGGAGTTGTTTTGGTAGAGTTCTTTGCACCATGGTGTGGCCATTGCAAAGCTCTAACACCTACATGGGAGAAAGTTGCTAATATTCTTAAAGGAGTTGCTACTGTGGCAGCTATTGACGCAGATGCTCACCAGTCTGCGGCACAGGTTTGTGATTTTATTATGAGTCATTTCAGATCTCACCTCCTTTAGATCTTCTATCTTTTATATCTCAGCGTTGCTTGTGAAGCATACAAGATTAAACCTGTTTTGTTGCAATATAATGCACAAAACTCAGCTCTTGCTTACCCACTTGGTTTTTCTTTTAGTTTTTGGTTGTGATACTGACAATGCACTCTCTGGTCCAGGATTATGGTATCAAGGGTTTCCCAACTATTAAGGTCTTTGTTCCTGGAAGGCCTCCCATAGATTACCAAGGAGCAAGGGATGCCAAATCCATTGCTAATTTTGCTTACAAGCAGGTTTGTCACATGTTTATGGTTGATTCTTCGTTACTTACTTTTCTATTGTCATGTTTCTGGTTGATTCTTCGTTACTTACTTTTCTATTGTCAATAAGTTCTTATCTTGTGATACGATTGGGTGCATTTAATGTCCCAATCAAGATGTTCCTGCCACAGCAAGCCAGAGTGACTTTGTTATTTTATCTGCCCAGATAAGCTGATTAATATGCCATAATTATGTAGATACTCTTTATACCTTCTTGAAGTTAAGTACCACAAAGATACGTTGTGGAACGGCCTAATTGTCCGTCAAGTAAAATATATCATTGACCTGAATTTTTGTCTTTTTTTTTTTCTTTTAGAAGTAAAATTTAAACACAAAGGGCAGCAGTTGATTATTTAATGGGTCGGTATCTGCATAATATTACCGCCTTTTCCATGGTTTTGTTGCTAGTCTAGTAAATAGTGATTGAAGAACCACAAGTGGCCATTATGTCATCTTAATTTGCATTACACATGTAACATGCTCCATCGAACTTGTGTACCCACACCAGGATAAGCTGATTGCTGTTATGTCTTACTTCCTAGATCAAGGCTCTTTTGAGTGACCGTTTAGAAGGCAAAAGTAAACCAAATGGAGGAGGATCTAATGAAAAGAAATCTGAACCTAGTGCATCTGTGGAACTGAACGCTAGCAATTTTGATGAGTTGGTCATCAAAAGCAATGAACTCTGGATCGTTGAGTTTTTTGCACCTTGGTAAGTTGTGTTTATAAGCCCAATGAACTGTTCATTCCTGTTAACTCCCTCGGTACAACCGAGTATGTGAAACATCCTATTTTTTCTTCTTCTATAAGGTGTGGACACTGCAAAAAGCTTGCGCCGGAGTGGAAAAAGGCTGCAAAGAATTTGAAGGGGAAGGTGCAACTTGGTCATGTCAACTGTGATGTTGAACAGGTAATCACTAGAAATATTTACTTTTTAATATATTTGGCTATCAGAGATCATTTCTATGGGCTTCTTCCCGTCTCAGCATTATACTGGTTTCTTAGAAAATTAACCATATGCCTACTTTTTACCGCTTTGCCTTTAAAGCATGAATCCTGACCTGCTGCCACAATGTCTTTTTTTTTTTTTTTTTTTTGTATCAAAACTAATTGTATTCATTTGCCAGTGATGACTTCTGACCAAGATTGTTATCTATTGCAGTCGATAATGAGCAGATTTAAAGTGCAAGGATTTCCTACAATTTTGGTATTTGGTCCAGACAAGAGCAGCCCATATCCTTACGAGGGTGCTAGATCTGCGTCAGGGATAGAATCATTTGCTTCTGAACTTGTGGAATCCAGTGCTGGCCCTGTTGAAGTAACTGAACTAACTGGACCGGTATTGTTCACATCCTCTGCTTTTGTATCTAACTTTACTTCTTAAATACTACTAAAGCTCAAAGCCAAGACATTGACACTTGTTCCATGGTGATTGTATAGGATGTCATGGAAAAGAAGTGTGGTTCTGCTACTATTTGCTTTATCTCTTTCTTACCTGATATTCTTGACTCCAAAGCTGAAGGAAGGAACAAGTACCTTGAGATGTTATTATCAGTTGCTGAGAAGTTTAAGAAGCATCCTTACAGGTATACTAAGAAAGATTATATCCTCTGTGCTACAGCTCGTTCCTGTCTAGTTTCATCTCAACTGTTTCAGAGCCTACCTAGTATTTAGAAAAATATAACCTAATCTGAAAGTCTCATTAAATAATTAACACATAAAGTGTTAGGACAGTAAATTGTTATAGTCAACATATTGAGATTTTGTAGAAGTTTTAGGACTTGCTTTGAGAACATCTGGACAAGGCTCGTAATTTTTCATGCACATGTCATGTATTATGGTTTCTCAAGTCAAATTGGGAACCCAATGTAAAATTTAATATCATCTGCAGTTTTATGTGGGTGGCGGCTGTAACTCAGCCGGATTTAGAGAAACGAGTTAATGTGGGAGGATACGGATATCCAGCAATGGTAGCTATGAACGTGAAGAAAGCAGTATATGCTCCTCTTAAAAGCGCATTTGAGCTTCCGCACATCTTGTGAGTTTTGGTTCAACTAGAGATCACAATGGTTCAACTAGAGATTTAGACTCGTATAACACGATAATCTTTGTTTGTTGTTTACATCAGAGAATTTGTCAAAGATGCTGGAACCGGAGGAAAAGGAAATGTGCCTATGAATGGAACACCAGAGATCGTGACAACAAAGGCGTGGGATGGTAAAGATGGAGAGCTAATTGAGGAAGATGAATTCTCACTTGAAGAACTCATGGGAGGTGATGATGTTGGTACCAAGGATGAGTTGTGAAGAATCCAATGATGATCTTAAACTGATTTTGCTACTTTTGGATTTCTCCCTTTTTTATATTTTTCCAAAAAGATGTAAGAGCATTTTCAAGAGATATGTAAACATGAACATGTCAGGATTTTGGATTTTGGATTTTGGATTTAGATAGAGACATTAGAGATTCTCTGTACTGGAGTGGTATCTACAGTATATCCCTCTAGACGTTCAAAATAAAACCAAACCAATTGGATATATTGTTTTTAAAACCAAAAATACGGAAAACAATTTTATGATCAAACTTATCAAAACTGAACGAGTAAACCAAAGTTTCATAAGATCGTTGTTTAGCTTAACTGAAATTAAGGTCTGTTGGTTACAAAAATAGCACAAACCTGTTTAGTTCCAACAAGATGTTATGATCCATGCCATGATTTTCATATCTCTAATAGCCGAAGACAAAAAGTTAGCACCAAAATCAAATTACATTTCCTAAGAAAAACTAAGCCTAAAATGTTAGATCCTTTTTGTACGTGTGACTCTTTCGTAGATACAGAGCATGACATTGATCAGACATTCTGAGAATCCTCAATAGAAGAGCATTCGCCGGAAGTAGAAGCATTGTGGCTGGAATCTTCAGGAAGAGGGTTAACGTGGCCAGATTCTCCTGAAGTAGAGGCGCCACCGTGGCTGAGAAGGGTCTAGAGCAAAACAGAGTTTCCCACTTGCAGATCGAAAAGACCAAAGATGATAGACTTGGTCAACCTTAAACCTATTAGCAATAACCACATGGTTCCAATTATGAACAAAGTTATAATACCACACGATTCTTGTTTTCATCGATGATTCTTGTTTCCTCTGTTAAAAAATCTGAATTCACTACTTGGTTAAAAGGAACTGCGAGACGTGCTTGAGTTTTGTTGAGATCAGTTTTATAAAACTGCCTCGTTGAGATTAGCTTTAGATTGTAGCCATTCTCTTCTCTCATCACGTTTAAATCAAACCAAATTGTTTTTGTTTTTTTCTAACACTGAAAACTGTTCATTTACCATAATATTAGCTTGCGACAAAAATCTGATTGCACCCATGAGCCTTTTCCTTTAATCTATGCCCAAACGTAAAATAAATGTACAACTAAATCTGACATTTTGATTTTAGACCTCAAGTTTTTCAACTCATCAGCTAAAATTCTCTTTATATATTCTTACACAAGAGTGTCGATAATACAGGCTGACATTAAATACCTCATAGCTCTTCTGCCAATTGGTCTCGCTTGATTCTTCTCAGCTCTAAAAGAGGTAATAATAAGTTTCACCATTTCCAATCTACTGGCTAACGTCGTCTATCCTCCATAAGCATTCTTTTCTCAGAGGCGAATCTGTAAATATAGCTTTGATGAAATCTTGTACCTGCAACAAATACATTACTAAAGCTTTCAGAATTTTCGAAACCAATAATCAAGATCCATTATACCTAAATAAATTGCCAAAATCCAAATATTTGTATTTCGGTTATGCTGTTGTCCAAATATATTGTACCTCTGTTCTTGTGAAATTGCAACTAAATAACTCGCCACTTTCCCAAGCTGAAGTTATAGACTTGAGAGGCATATCCAATAGTTCTGGAAAATAAGAAAGAAAAGAAATAAGCCATGGAAAGAAAAATACGCTGAGCCAATGCCGAATTAGAGTTCAGCTGAGATAAATAAGGAAAGAAAAGACATGCCTGCTAGTTTTCGGGTTTTGCGCAAAGATGGTATGAGATCATCGAGAGAACGAGAAGTGTTGTCTGCAGATCTCAGGGAATCAAGTAAAGAAGATAGACTCTCTATCATGAGATGAATCAGTCTTTGTAACTGAAAATATGCAAACCCATGTTTAATAGCCAATTAGAAAGTTATTGCACAAGCGACTAGCAAAGAGAAACAGCTACCTGAAAAGTTTCATCAGCAGCCATATCGTCTAGAAGAAGAATGTCTCTGGATATTCTGCGAAAGACCGACTCCAAAACTACGCACATGCTTTGCTTGTAAGTTTTGGGCCTTAACACCGGCTCCCATATCATATGCACTTTCTCTAGACTAAAGATAACCTACAAAAAAAATTGCATGTTCTGATAAAACTGATACTAGCTTGATTGAGAAAATAACAAAAAGGGAAACAAATTCAAGTATGAACATTTACCTGCTCAATGCTACAATTTGCAGTTTCGTATTGTTTCATCTGATGAGTATTCTGAAATCCATCTGCACTGTCTATAGCCTGATGATAGATGCAAAATGTCAGACGAGGAATTAAAACTCTTTAAACTTCACATAAGGTTACTTTGTAAGCTTTATACATATTTTTCCACATAGATTCACCTCTCGCAAACTCGAAATTACTAGATGAACTTGTTTCTGCAAAACTTCTTCTGCCATCAGTTTAAATCTTGGGGCTACGTCAGCAAATACTGCATATTCCTTGATGGAGCTAGGGAAGCTAGTACGATACTGTGAACAAAAATGATGATATAGTAAAAATAAGGGTAAAATTGTAAATTTTTCCCTGTTGAATGAGTAAGGCTTCTTAAGAAGACAATTTCTTAACCAAACATATAATTTTCAAAACATCAGTTTATTTTCTTTTTCACATATCTGTCCATACCTCAAAAGCAAGTCCAAGTATCTCTTCGAACAAATATAGACAATCATTGTGCAGAAGAGCAGCAGCCTGATTTATACCATTGAGTTGTTTCTCTAGCTTCACATTTTGAGAGACCAAGGAAGAAAAACGATAAGATTTCCATGTGATAAATTTCACTATATTGATTCAGTTGATTGATCTTTTCTTTCACTGACCTTGACAGGAACAACAGCTTCATAAAGAAGGATAGAATCTCGAGCAGCATTGTAGAACTCTGAAGCAACCCTTGCAGAAGAAACACAAACATCCTGTAGAAAAATAAGTTTATAATCCCCACCTTTTCTTAAAATTGCTCAAACTGCAGAAGTCCTAAGAGACCCACCTCGAGCGTCTTATGCACCAAATGCATCAGTTCAGATGCAGCTTCAGATACCACACACCTTTCAGAGGAGAAAAGTAAGCAAACGATGTGTTTGGAAGAATGCACTTCTAAAGATTCCACACCATCAGACTTAGAATAAGCATTCCTCATAGCAAGCTCCTGAAAAAGGATTTCACAACCATGATCTTTCACATGAGAAAGGTTAATGCGGAGAATATCACAATAATCAAAGCTCACCTGAGGAATTGTAAAGTTACACTGCAACAGCAAATTTCTTGCTTTGGCTAAGATTTCTATTTTCTTTCTAGATGCAAAATGAACCTCAACATTTTCAGCATATTTGCTGAGCCTACTCTCCGCATCAGATGGTGAAACAAAATCCAATTGCTTTAGAGCTCCTTCAAATTGAGAGGTCCGCTCGATAACTTTCTGAAAGTCAGCAAGTTTTGAAGCATCGTCTGGAACAACCTGAATCCAAAAAGAAAAACCACTTTTAAACAGACTACACTTAAGTACAAAGGAGAAGAGCGCTCTCTCTCTCGCTACCAAAGAAAGTCCATCTTTAAAATGATTTCACAACCACAGGAATTATAAAAGCAAACCTTTGAAAGAAATTTAGATATAACCAGCTCTGATATCCTCGGCCATGTCAATCTCCCGAAAGAATGGATCCATGTAACGTTCCCAAAGCACAAGGAATTGCAAATGAACTTAACAACCTTAAGAATTCCTGCATATATTGCATCAACATCTTCAATCTGCATATAAGAATGTAGGCATTTAAAGGCTTGGAGGACACAGAGGACACCAATGCAGAAAATAGAAGAAGCACATGATGTATAGGATTCTCCAGACCTTATCCGTACCAGAGAAATAGCTACCTTATGATCTGATGATTGATCTAGCCTTAACATCGCTTCAGTTATTTCCCCTGAGGTTTTACTTGAATCTTCTACAACGATGAAGGTAAATGCATGAGTTGCAGCTGGGGTAATGACATGCTTGAAGATCGAGTCAGCTGCTTTCGCAAGCCCATAGTCTACAATTCCAATCACCTAGAAAAATCCAGAACAGTCAAATGCCAAAAAGTGTGATAACCAAATATCTCAGTACTAAAAAACAAGATTGAAATTTCAGTGCTTTTCGCTAGATATAGAAATCAACTTAATACCTCCATTGCCTCGAGAACAGTACTAAGAGCGATTCCAGTAGTCTCACCAACACTTAGCTGATACTTAATCCGTAGTCTACGCAAGTCTAGCTCGAAACACACTGCATTCTCCATGAATTTTGCAAGCACATCTTGAATCTGCAAACACAGACACGATTCCTCGAAATGTGGATGCAATTTTGATGATTAAAGACACTAATCTTAGCCATTGGCATTGAGCTAAACTAAGGTTTCACTATATTCAATCCAAGCTTGAAATTTCAGCTCACCTCGTCAAAGCAATCAGACCATTCCTTCCTAAGCAATGCATATGCCACAGGTTCTCCTTCTTCCTCTTCACCAATTCTCAATACGACTTTCAATTCTCTGATTCTCTCAGCAGCGAATCTGAAACGTCCGTTTTTCAAAGCTTCCTTGGTTTCCTGCAATGCCTCACAGATTCCAACAATCGCATTCACTAAATCAAGCGATTCTCTCTTCAATTTCACTTCCTTAGTTTTTTCTGTTATCTCATCCACTACACTACAAATCTCAACATCAATCGGACGGTCAGAGATCAATTGTAGGACATCGGAGACGTCGTCAGAGATCAAACGAGTCCTTGAGACGGCGTCTTGACAGAGCGAGAAGAGCTCTGAGAAATCGGAATGATGGGAGACAAGATACGACTGAACTTTGGACTTGATCCGCAGGGAATGAGACTCTAAGCGGTTTATCAGGAGGCGGAGATCCGGCGCCGATAATGGAGTTGTGGGATCGCTGAGATCGTGTCCGGAGAGAAGGTCCCGAACATTGATCGATTCGAACAACTCGTCAATCTCCGGCATGACGGAGAGACGCTTGTCGTCGCCGTAGACGGAGGTCTTTTCCGATCAGAGAGAAATTCGCGGTGGGAGATGTGGCGGGTGACTATGGACCTTCATTGGATACGTCGATTTTTCTTTTTTACGATTGGGCCTCCATCAAATAAAATGTTAGGCCCAATTCCTTAGTCTTCATTGTGAAACCTTTTGTTTTCATTTCGGAATACTTATCATTATTTTAGCATCTGCATTAGTATTTTTGTTTTGAGTTTTGAGTGTCTTTAATAATTTCTGATTTTAATTTTAATTTTGTTTTAAATGTTAGTCAATCATATAATAACACTTGTTTTCAGAGTGTTAGTATCTTAACGAAGACATTTTTAACTTCTCTTTCCTAATAAGTATCTTTAATTTATTTTAAAATATAAGTTAAGACACCCATGGTATAACTGATGGGATGATCTTAGTGTCTTACAAATGAATTTTGTAAACCATAAAATCAATTTTTTTTTTATAAATGCATAAAATCAATTTTGTTACTACATAAACTATAGACGTAAAAAAAACATGGGTAAGCGATTGAAGGACTTGTTTTTTTTTTTTTTTTAAAGTGATTATTTGGAAGAGAAAAATAAATAAAAGTACTGCAGCAGTTACTTAACCTTAAGACCAGCGCAACAGAAAACTCTTGATTCCATAAATAGTAATTTCCATTTCTTATATAAGCATAACTGTAAGAGAAAAAACATAACAAAAGAACACAATTAACAAAAAAAAGAAAAGAACAAAAGCCCTTTTAAAAGTAGTTCGATTAATCTATCGTAATTTGTTTCAGATAAAAGAAAAATAAAAAAAAAGAGAAAGTGTCTAATCCATGGCTGCATCGAGAGAATTTATTATATGTTGCTTCTTAACACTTCTCTTATACAATTTCTTCATGAGAGTCGACTCTGCTAGTGCAGATGATGTCAGCAGAGGAGGATGCGGCGGCAAGGGCAACTTCCGGGACGATAATGAGAGGTGTGTGGAGCAGTTAAAAGAAGGCGACGATGATGACGTGGATGATGTTTACAAAGTGATCAACAAGATGAGGATATATGCTTGATCATACATGGTTCATCATTAATATATAGGGCTATATATATATATATTTATACTTCTCTTCGTTTTCTCAAGTTTGTTTTGATTCTTCTGTATCTGTCTTAATTTGATTTTTTTCCCCTATGAGAGAGGCTGTGATTCGAACAAGGTTACCCACTGCCTTAACTATATAACATTTCTAATTTTTTCGATGATGAGTAATGACGTGCGTTATCACATATATAAAAATTCGTGATTATTATGATTCGATAATGGGATGGCCTAAATTGTACATATGAATTTAATTACGGCATATAAAGCCATATATAACAAATGGATGGTACAAATCACACAATTATAACCAACTTCTTTAGTTCTGGCGAGTGGTCATCTTATTAGTGTATGCCATGTATCGATTCCTAATTGTCTTGTTGGCCTAGATTAGGGATCGATTCCCACCAGACGCAGAACTGATAAATCATTTGGCTTAACGACGTGATGACGTGGATATGCATTCTTACTTATGGTACATTTGAATATCCATGGAGACAACTTTATCCATAAATTGCATCTCTCTAGAGGATTAATCTAGGTTTCCCCGGACCCGCAATCTATCCCTGTGATATATAAAAAAAAATTCACACAATTATTTTATGCTACGTTAGGCGATATTCGCTCACGAAAAAAAAATCTACAGTAATTTATTTTATAGTTGAACGAAATTATTTGGAAATTAACTCTTAATTATCTGTGTAACATTATATATCTTTAGTTATTTCCCAGAATAAACGATCTCATAATATCACCCACTGCGGCATTTTACGCCACGTTCACAACCCGAACCCGTTGCAAGCTGCAAGTTGGAGGAGAGCCAGGGCCACAGCTTTTGGCTCTATCTTCCTCCATAGCTCCTTTCCCTATGTTTCTAGCTTCCGTTGTGCTCATGACAATACTTATCATAACTATGTTATGTGTTTTCTTGGATATTACCATGTTTTCTAGATAACTTATTTTTTCTAATGAACATTCAGTGGATTTTTATTGCTAAATAAATAATGTTTATATATGATGAGTTTAATTATCCGTAACATTTGGATAATTTATCAGTTCCGCGCGTTGTTTGGTAAACCATACTTATTAATTTTGTATAAAAATAGGTGAAAGCATCTTTGTCAAATATAAATTGAAATATTTATCTAATACTCTGCTTAAAGGATATTAGAAAAGAGAATGTAATACTGCTTGAACACATTATGATCAAGTTACATTTTTTCTCATCAATATTTTTAATTTATTGTTCTAAAGTTAGTATGTGTTTAATCACTTAGTTATAAACTACTAATAAAATTTAGAATTAAAACTATCGGTTCGTACAGAATTTTGTACATCAGCATTTTATGTGTTGCCTTCTGAATCAGTTAGAATCGATCAATAGAGAGTCAATGATGCACATGCTTTTAGATTTAATGAATTCCAAATTTTTCTCTTTATAATGATTTAATTTGTGTGTTTCTCTAAAATGTTAGAAAGAAGCTTTTAGATCCTCTTAAGAGTTATATTTATAAGAGGTATTAGGTATCCAAAGGGTATATACTATATAGTATATACTTATTGGCCTTCCGATTTCCGCCGGAATCACAGACATTCGTATAAATATTTTAGACATTATTTATTATTAAAATTTAAATACATCTAGATTTTGGGTATCACAAAGTATATGTATGTAGACACTCTGTTTATTGTAAAGACACTTCCCATTTTGTGTTTCCAGTTTTTTACTCTTTTTTATATTTAAAAACACTCATTGCAAAATGTGCTTGATGGAAGCAAAAGTACGTTTGAAAGGACCGGAGAATATGGTTCGTATTGGATATGATCAAAGCTTTCTATGTGGGAATTTGGTTATGCTCTCTAGGTTAAACTTTCTCAGGTCAAATTAATGTGATAGCAACACAAACACACAAAACTATGGGAAACTGCGCTTCAACAAATTTATCTCGAACCATGGGGACAGCGGAACGCCTCAAACTAATGGACGTGCCTCAGAATAATTCTAGATTCACCTGGAAAATCACACAGTTTTCATCTTTCGATGGTATAAGTCATTCGTCGTACCAGTTCACGGTTGGATCACAGATTCGAATGACACTCGGGAGATAACCGTAGGACTTCTTGATATCATTAAAAAAAAAATGTTTCAAATACTATACCGGTCAAGTAAATTTAGAGAATAATTTAGAAAATGCATAAATGTTTCACATCTAAACAATCAAATTAGCCAATTCCTTTTTCCATTTTTTAATAATACTTTTTTGATAAAAAAATATATGTGTTAATATACTAGAATGATATATATATATATATATATCTTTTCCATTTCATCAAGTGTACTAGAGATGTTCCCCAAAGGAAACGGACAGGGGAAAGGAAATTCGCTGTCGTTATATTTGAATGCGTCCCAAGTCGTGACCAGTGGTCCAAAGGCAAAAACATTGGCCGTCTTTAAAACGCGAGTGTTGGACAAACTCCATCGCAAATACCATGAAATTAGTATATATACTTATTTCCTCCTTTTTTCGAAGCTCTTCATTATATATATGATTATACAAACCGTTTGATTAACTTTAATCTCTACATGTTTGATATAGACAACGGGGGTAAATGGTTTGAATATGAGCTGAGAAGTCCAGCAAAAGGCTGGGGTAGGAGCAACTTTTTGCCGCTGGAGAAACTCAACGATCCTTCAGCGGGATTTCTCGTGAATGATGAGATATATTTTGGTGTTGAGTTCTTACTTGTCTCCACCACTGAGTATCTCTGATGCGCACTAAACAGTATCTTCTGGAGAAGGCTGCTTCTGTATCTCTGTATACCTTTCTTGCTTGTAGTAAATGATATATATATATATATATATTTGTGTGTATATGTGTGAGAGTGTGACTGCTAAAATACTTTACGTACAATGTAAAGTCGGCAACGGGTTTCTTTTGCTTTTTCAAAGTTAAAATTGAAAAAGATGCTTTTAGGATCTCATGCATGCTTTAAGTTAATATAAACTTGTCCTCCTTATTATTCCAAGATAAAACTAGGATCAACGACATTAAAAGGCATATGATACTGTATATGACACGAGCGTCCTCTGTTGATTTTAGAAGTTTAGGGAGAGATAAGGATGAAGATAAGAGAATTGACGTAATAAGAGAGAGAGATTGTTGAATTTTTCTTCTTATTTCCTCTCTTCAACCAATACAATGCACAAATATATATAAACTTTACAAGCATAAGCTAAGGAAAAAATATCTAAGGAAGAGGGAGAGAAGAGGTGTGATGATGGAGTGGTTGAGCTGCTCCAACAGTGCAGCTGCGCCCATGCTGTTCCCATGCTGTGCCCATACCTTCTCCCTGCAGCGCCCATGCCTCCTTTACTTCCTCACTTGGTTTAGTTAGCTTGTCTAGTTGATATCCAACAGCTTCCTTTTCTTCTAGTTCCTTATAAACTAGCTCTCCTTCTAGTTCCTTCACAACTAGTTCTTTCCTTTTCCCTCCTTTTCTTGAGTTTGAATTCTTCTTCTTGAGATCACATATTTCAACACTCCCCCTCAAGATTGGTCGGTGAATATCCTTTAGACCGATCTTGCCATATATGTGATCCCCAATGATCGAGGATGTTGCCTTGGTGAAGATATCCGCTAGTTGTTCCCCACTTGCTACGAATGCGGGTTTGATGATTCCTTCTTGAATCTTTCCCCTCACAAAGTGACAATCCACTTCTATATGCTTGGTCCTTTCATGGAATACCGGATTGGATGCTATATGTATTGCAGCTTGATTATCACAATACAACCTCAGCCTCAAGTATCCCAAGATCTTCTAGGAATGCCCTCACCCATATCAATTCTTTTGTCACCTCCTTCATAGCCCTATACTCGGCTTCAGCACTTGATAAGGCTATAACTTTCTGCTTCTTACTTCTCCAAGTGACTAGATTACCTCCCACAAAGGTACAAAAACCGGATGTGGACTTTCTATCTTGCTTATCTCCAGCCCAATCCGCATCACAATATCCTTGAACCTTTGTGTTTCCATTAGCCTTCATCCATATGCCTTTTCCAGGGCTGTTTTTTAAGTACCTTAGCAGCCTCTCAATCATGTTCCAATGCTGCATAGTTGGTTTTTGCATATGTTGACTCACACGGTTCACTGCAAAGCAAATATCCGGCCTTGTAATAGTAAGATAGATGAGCTTGCCCACCATCCTCTGGTATCTTTTAATATTCTCCAATGGCTCCCCCTCAGGACTATCTTGGTAGCCTTCTTCTATTGGAGTTTTGGCCGGTTTGGATCCTAACTTCCCGGTTTCTTCCAAGAGATCCAGCACATATTTCCTTTGGGAGATGAACATCCCATCTTCAAACCGTGTCATTTCAATCCCTAGGAAGTATTTAAGCTCTCCTAGATCCTTTATATCAAAAGCAACCTTCAAGAGTTCCTTGATTCGATCTACTCCATATTTGTCACTTCCTGTGATGATTAGATCATCAACATAGATCAAGACCACCACTACTCCTCCTTTACTTTTCCTTGTGAAAAGTGTATGATCAGCTTCCGATCTTATGAACTCCTTCTCCAAAAGACAAGCACTTAGCCTTTGGTACCATGCCCTTGGAGATTGCTTTAGCCCATAGATTGCTTTCTTCAATCTACAAACTTTGTTGCCTTCCTTATGATATCCTTGGGGTGGATCCATATACACTTCCTCTTCCAAATCCCCTTGCAAGAAGGCGTTCTTGACATCCATCTGCCATAGATCCCACTTCAAGTTCACTGCCACCGAGATTAGGATTCTGATGGAATGGAGCTTAGCAACCGGAGCAAATGTCTCGGTATAATCCTCCCCATAGATTTGAGTATACCCTTTTGCTACCAACCTTGCCTTGTATCTTTCTATCCTCTCATCACTTGTGTATTTGATTGTATACACCCATCTACACCCAACTGGCTTCTTATCCCTTGGTAAATCGGTTAAGTACCAAGTATGATTCCTTTCCATGGACTTCATTTCCTCTTCCATGGCTTTTACCCATACTCCACTCTCACACGCTTCTTCATATGAGTTAGGTATGGATTCCTTGCTGATTTTTCCAAGAAAAGCTTCATGCTCCATAGGTAAGGATGCCAACGAGCAAAAATGCTCAATGGGATATGTAACAGTGCTAGTTTGAGTGTTATCTCCCCCTTGTGATAAGAGAATGCTGTCGCCAATAGGATCGAGATCTAAGCTCGCCGTACGCTCAGGGCATTCTCTTATCACACAAGGAAGATTACTCGCACTAGACTCTCCTTGGAGCATGGCAGAGTTGTTGTAGCCATAGTGAACACGTTGTCGCAGCCATAGTGAACACGTTGTCGCCTCTGTCTTGTACTTCTTCTTAGAGGTACTGTTGGCTCAGGTTCTTCTTTGACAATGTCAATGCTTTCTACACCTGGATTAGGTTCACTTTCTTCATCCGTGGCTTCATGATCTGAGGTTGGGTCATTCTCCTCATGTACATCATCCCTTGTTCTTGAATCTTCAAAGAACGGTATCCACTCCATAAATGGTGAGCTCATACCTTGAGGGGTATCATGATTCTTAGCTCCATAGAAGCTCTCCTTTTCATTGAACCTCACCTCTCTTGATACATAGACTCGTCTTGTCTCCGGGTTGTAGACCTTGTATCCTTTTTGTGTTGGTGAATATCCAATGAATACACACTTCATGCTTCTAGGTTCAAGCTTGTTTCTTTGACCTTCTGGTGTGAACATAAAGCAGCTACATCCAAAGGTTTTGAGATGATGTAGGCTTGGTTTCTTGTTGTACAATGTCTCAAATGGTGACTTATTATCCAGGTTCTTGGTTGGAAGATGGTTGATCAAGTAGTTTGAAGTCATCACGGCATCTCCCCAATGAAGTTTAGGTACTCCCTTGGCAATCATGATGGTCCTTGCTACCTCCATTAGGTGTCTATTTTTTCTTTCAGCTACTCCGTTTTGTTGTGGAGTATAGGCGCAAGATGTTTGATGGTTGGTGCCAAGGTTGTTGAGTAGTTCCTTGAACCGCTTGCTTATATACTCTCCTCCATTATCACTTCTTAAGATCTTGATTGTTGTTTTGAATTGTGTAGACACATAGTTGATGAAGTTGGTGAATGCTTCATAAACTTGATCTTTGGTATGTAGAAGAGTAATCCATGTGTATTTTGAGTAGTCATCTATGAATGAAACAAAATACTTATATTGATCTCTTGAATTACAAGGAGCGGTCCATACATCCGAGTGTACAATGCCAAAAGCTTCATCACAAAATGTAGATGAAGTAGGAAACACTTGTCTACAATGTTTCCCTAGTACACATGCTTCACATACTACTTCTTCTTGAATGAGATTGGGTAAGGCCACTTTGAGAACTGCAGAGCTTGGATGTCCCAACCTTTCATGCCATAGTGGACTATCTCCAATCTCCTTCCTACTAGATACTTCTACATCCGCCTTCATTCCAAGCGCTTTCACATCCGCTTGTTTATTTGTGTGCAAAAGATATACTCCATCCTCTACCTTCCCTTCTCCGAGCACTTTGTTTGTTTTAGGGTCCTGAAACTTAACAAAGTCAGTCCCAAACAATGCCACACAATCCAAATCCTTGGTAGTTTTATGAACTGATAGAAGATTAGATGAGAAACTAGGCATGTATAAGGCTTTTGTTCCCTTTTTGAAAAGTTCTAATTCCCCTATCCCTTCAATCGGAACTGAACTCCCATTTGCCACTTGCACATTCCCATGATAAGGCTCAAGATTTTTAAGCATGTCTTGATCTTTAATCATGTGATGAGAAGCCCCTGAATCCACAATCACTTTGTCCTTTTTTATGGAGCTTTTAGAACCGAGGAAGTCCTTACCAGATTCAGTGAGCTTGGCTAGGCTCTTGATGAGGGCTTCGAATTCGGACCTCTTGACCGTATCCTCAACTGGTTGTGCCATACCCATGAAGGCTCTAGGTCCACTTCCATTCTCCTTTAGCCTCTTAGGCCTCAAGTGTGGATGAAGGGTCCAACACTTCTCCTTAGTGTGTCCCTTCATTTTACAATGCTCACATTCCAACACCCTCTTGTCGAATGTAAGATTCTTCCTTGCAAGATGTGCAGCCTCGCTTGGTGCACGAAATAGGTCTCTTGACCCTTCCTCTCTTTGAATCATGCCACATACTTCCGCTAGACTTGGCAGCTTCTCAAATCTAAGTATGTGCTTGATAAGATCTTTGTAGGATGCGTTGAGCGCCAAGAGAAGCCCAAACACTTGATCTTGGTCACGCCTTTCTCCTAACTCCTTGGGGTCCATAGTTTGTGGCCTCAAGATCTCCAGTTCGGCCCACAAAAGGTAGTTATCTCCTTTAAGAACAACAGAAATCGCTACTCTATTCACCTCCATTCTCTTGTAGTAATACACAATCCCAGCTCTTTCACAACTTGAAGATCAACCGATCTCAAGGATTTTAATCTCAGAGTGAATAGAACTTGGTAAGATGTATTGCTATAGATTAGAAGGTTTTGAAGATAGCTTAAAGGGATTATGAAGAGAGTTTAAGCGGTTGGGTAAAGAACCCGCTCTGATACCATGTTGATTTTAGAAGTTTAGGGAGAGATAAGGATGAAGATAAGAGAATTGGCGTAATAAGAGAGAGAGAGATTGCTGAATTTTTCTTCTTATTTCCTCTCTTCAACCAATACAATGCACAAGTATATATAGACTTTACAAGCATAAGCTAAGGAAAAAATATCTAAGGAAGAGGGAGAGAAGATGTGTGATGATGGAGTGGTTGAGCTGCTCCAACAGTGCAGCTGCGCCCATGCTGTTCCCATGCTGTGCCCATACCTTCTCCCTGCAGCGCCCATGCCTCCTTTACTTCCTCACTTGGTTTAGTTAGCTTGTCTAGTTGATATCCAACAGCTTCCTTTTCTTCTAGTTCCTTATAAACTAGCTCTCCTTCTAGTTCCTTCACAACTAGTTCTTTCATTTTCCCTCATTTTCTTGAGTTTGAATTCTTCTTCTTGAAATCACATATTTCAACATCCTCGTCTCACAAGCACTGCATATATATGCTAATTTTAAAGGTTTTTTACTTAATCATATGCATATAGAGAAGAAGTAAAAAAAAGAAGATATAAGGGTGTTTGACGTTTCCCATAGTTTTAAAAACAAAGATTATTCCATCGTAGTTTTATTCATTATTAGTTTGTGACCACAAACATTCACAAACACACACATATGAAAGCTGATATGACCATCTCAGCTTTTATTCTTCTTATTATGAGCAAACTATATATTATAAGCTATATGATTATCTGAGGATTGTTTCTACTAACAAAGAGTAGATTGATGATCGATCATATATATCATACTTCCTCTAGTTTTTTTTTCTCATATAAAATCACTAGCGTATCTTAGACGCAAGTTCTCCGGATCCAAATACTCAGTGTCGAACAACTTGGGAGCGTATCCTTTCTCACGATGGCCCTCAAAGTAGCATTTATGTAGAGACTCTTTCGAATCAAGAAAGTCGCTTAGCCATTTCCCAGATGACCTCATATATCGTTTCATGTTGTCCTTGAAATCGACGTAATAGAGCCCGAACCTCATTTTATATCCTTTCTCCCATTCGAAGTTGTCCATTAATGACCATATGAAGTAACCCTTCAACCTCACATTGTCCATCCTACGAAATTAGTTCGGACAAAACTCGTTTAATATGAGATATGAGAGGGCCTAAGATGCTTGTATGCTTACTATGATAAAAAGGTATATTTAGTTAATTATATACCTGATGGATTTACCCATGATTAAGATGTGACTCTTGATGAACTCTTTCCTCCCGTAATCGTTAGTGGCTTCTGTTACGTTCTTGCTCCCATCGTCGATCTCGTCCATCCCTATCAATTAATAAACTTGTGTTGAAATATTGCTTTACCAAAAACCATCTCATCATCATACTAATTACTCTCTCACACTAACACATACATATATGAATATGTATATGTATATTGTAATATTGGTTACCATTCTCCATAATGTAAATCTCTGGGTCCATGTATTCATCTTTGATATGTTTCAAGAGCTTCAGCAAACCCGCTGGATATATCACTATCCCCATTGAAGTTGACTGCAAATTAAACAAGGCATATTTAGGTTGTAAGTTGTAACTGTTATTTTTCCTTTTTTTTTTTATCGGAAGAAATTGAAATATGATCCGCCAATACTCATTAGAACTTAGTTGACAGATTTGAGGATTTTGCAAGTGTTTTTTTTTGATAAAAATTTTAAGTTAGAACATATATATATATATTTAATTAAAAGTCACCCACTTTCTAATTTTGTAGCTGCAACATTTTGTTTATGCGCATATATATGATACCTATTATATATGTTTATATAAAAATAAATACATGCCAACTGTTTTAGGGGGAGGGAATCGTCCAGAGTACCTTGAGATGTGGTGAATTGTTTTGCTCAGCTGGAATTAGAACAAAAATAAAAGAAGCAAAGGAATCATTATTTTTCCTATAAAATTAATGTTTTCTTATACATATAAGAAATGTTAATTCGATATTATTAGTGAACTTATTCGAAGAGAATATATATTAAAAAAAGATTAAGGATGTGGAACCTGTCCAATTAACGTGTAAGTCAGCCCCATAACTAAGCTGCGATGAATTGAGATTGGCGAGAGGGGTAGTGAAAAACGCTCCATAGTAATTTAATCCGACGAAATCCAAAGATTCTTTTAGTTTCTCAGACTCTTCTTCTGTAAATTCAGGCATTCTGATGCTTAAATCTTTAATCATTTCTGTTGGATAATGTCCATATGTGAGAGGACTAAGAAACCTGCCCATTTGGAAAATCAATAATACATGTTAATTACATCTAACCTATAATTAATCAAACATTATATTTTAATAAATCATGGATACATACATACATACTAAGATCACAACAAAACATACGCAAACTAACAAAACAAAGCTCACCAGCCGAGTTGGTACTCAAGGGATCGTCTCGCTGCCTCAACGTCTTTACTCGAATTTGGATCTTTAGGCTCGAACCAGTGAGATACCAACACTATTCCAATTTTCCCTCCACCTTCTTGGCACTATTTATATAACATAAAAAAGAAAAAAAAAATCAAATGATTGTATAAAACAAGAAATTGGATTTAGGATATATATATATAGGGAAATAGCTAAGCACCAACCTTTTTACATTTTCGAAATTCTTCAGCAGCAGCAAGATGAGCAAGAATTTGGTTGTGAGCAACTGTGTATGGCTCCATGGATGAATCTCCTGTGGTACATTTGAGGGCTTCCCATGGAGAACACCTTCCTGGCGCTTTCTTACCTTTCGAGTAACCAGCAACGCTATATACCGATGGCTCGTTAAATGTCGCCCAATTCTTTACCCTATCTCCAAATTTTTCAAAGCAAAACTTGGCAAACTCCCGGAAATCATCTCTACATTTGTTTTGTTATCGACAAATGTTTATAATTAGTTTAGAAAAAAAAAAATGATTGAAAAAATCTTGTTTTCTATATATGGAGTAGAAGAAGAAATCTTTATATCTACAGACTACTTACACAATCTTTTCGCTTAGGAAACCTCCATACTCCATTTCTAGAGCTAGTGGAGACTCCCAGTGAAAGAGAGTAACCGAAGGTTGAATTCCTGTCAATTATTATTACAGGGTTTATCAATTACATTATAGACAAAGTACTAGTTAAATTTATTCAAGATTGAACATATGTAACATGAGAATATAATGTATAAGATGTCTAACCATTGGCTAAAAGTTCATCTATAAGATCGTTGTAGAACTTCACCCCGTCCGGGTTTACACCTTTTTTTATAGTTCCATCTGACATAAATATTTGATACACACATGAATTAGAAAATTAACCAGAAGAGTCATTTATGTTAGAAATAATATGTGGTTTGGTTAAGTAACAACAAGAACGAATTGAGATGGACTTACAAGGCAAGATTCTGGTCCATGCGATTGAAAATCTGAAACCATTCGTTTTCAAGTCCTTCATTAATTTTATGTCCTCCTATAATATCACATCCAAATCGCAACACAATTCAATGTATATGAAAATTAAAATATTTCCACCTAATACACATAAAAGCATGGCTAGCCCAAAATAAACCATGACGTACGTACCTTGTAACGGGTATAGAAGTCGACTCCGAGATCTCCATCCTCACCTTTTTCAACCTTGTCTGAAATATACAATAATAATGTGATACACTTTAATTTAGGAACAATTTTTGTAAAGTAAAATGAGGATTTTAAGACTAAAGAAAACTAATAGTTTATATTAAAATTTCAAATAAACAGAAAATAATAGCAACTAGAATTTCAAATATATATAACTATATGCGAGTAAATTCATCAATGGTGATATGTATCATTTTCTTTTCAAGATTTTTGTGAACTAAATTTGGGTTTAAAGCTAGAAATAAATAGAAGGGATGTATAATCATTTCAAATACATATTTCGCCTGATTTTGTAGTTAGAGTACGCATTCATAATCACTATTTGTAATTAAATGATAGAAAAGGGCCTTAATTTATACCAGGAAACATGTGTGTAAACTCATCCCATGTTGTCAAGCCTCTTCCAGAACCCTTTTTAGCACCTTCAACCTAAAACTCAAAACCAATTCGAAAATGGCAAGACTCTTCTATTTAAGTTATAATAATGTGCGTTTAATTACTGTTATGTATGCTGACCTGATATGCGGAGACGGATGTTCCAAAGATGAAATCTTTAGGGAAATCGTGCCTGTGGATCTCGAACTCAGGTCCAATGATGGTACCCAATTCATCATCTAGACTGGCGTGCGGTCCAACGATGGTGCCTATGTCCATGTCTTCGTCATCTACGTTCGCATGCGGTCCAATTACGGTTCCTAGATCATCTTCGAAGCTAGTGTGAGGTCCAATGACGGTACCAAGATCCTCATCACTTGGTTGAGGTCTAGCTTCGGCATTGAAGCTGAGAATGGTACTCGTTAGGGTTAAGAACCCTAGGAAAAGAGTGAGAGTAGCTATAGCCATATGAGTGGTTTTCTTGTGAGTGTTTTGATAATGCTTCTTCTACTTCCCAATCTGTTCTATTTATAGAAAAGAAGCTTCAAGTGTGTGTTATGTCAAAAGGAAATATTTATTTTACTTGTGTTGCACTCATGTTTTGTGGGACATCTTGGTTACGTTATAGGATAACTTATGGTGCTGTACTCATCATAAGCTTTCATTTAAAAAAAAAAGGTAATTAGTGTATAAATATGGTGGCTATAGCAAACAAAAATTGTCATTATATCCGAAAATCAAAACTTAACTGAAAATGAACAAAAAGTAAGAACTAATTATCAAATTTCTGAATTCGTCAAGCGTCATTGTCCAATTCACAGCATGAAGTTTATTTTAATGACTTTAATAAAAGAGGATTATTCTAATACCTTGCTCAAAACTTTAACATTTATATATTCCAACCGTCTTACTAGCACATATCCATCATTTTCATCAACTTCCTTTAGGGGGGGGGGGGGGGGGGTGGGGGGGATGAGATGAAGCATACCAAGTAAGTTGTAATCAATTTCACTCCTAATCCATAAATGATTAATTCCTCATTAAATTACATTTCAAACAGTAACTATCAACTGGTTAACGATTAAGTAGGTTTCAAGCTCGGTTATAATCACTAGAAAGTAGAAACCATCGTCTTGTCTAAGATTCTGAGTTTCTGACATTAACTGCTCAACTTGGATATTAGTTAGACAACCGTTTTGAAACTAATTGGGAAAATCCGAGAGTCATGAATATACGCAAAAACTACAAAACCCACCTTTACCACCATTGAAGATTAAAAACTTTCAACTTTTTCTACAAATTAAGATAAAAGCGAACTCCAGTCACCAAAAAGGCACAAAAATGAAAAACGAACCTAAAACTCAAAACAAAGCAAAAGAAATTTGGTCATTTGGAGGATTTTAGTGGAGAAGAGGAGAATAAACTAGATCTTCCCATAGCATTTTGATTCAAACTTTGGAATGTAATAGCACTGAAACAACATCCTTCAACTAAGTTGTATATTGTCCGTACAACATTTTGGGTATCCGCATTTTGCTTATTGGAAACTAGATGAACGTGTATCCACATAAAGCAGGATCGTGGGCAGTAAAGATTTGCTGTTAGAGCTAAAGCAGTGAGATTACAAGATTGGTGAGTTTAGCGCTTATTATGAGTTTTAACTTTAAGCACTTTAAATCACTAATTGTTATAACTTAAATTTTATCTAAGTTATAGTTTTTTTTATATAGATAAGATGTTCTCTCTTTTATTAAATTAAGATAGATCGATAAGATCTTTTCTACTATGTTTGGTTTGGACACCGATTATTCCATGAATGATAAGATGAATAATAAATAGACCACTTGTAAGTCTTCTACAAAAGCCACATAGCTAGTAGACTCGGCGGAGCTGATATCCATAAAACATTCCATAATAACAATGATAAATCGATCTTACCAATTCGAGAGATCATGTTTATGTTTCTCCTAAATGATGGTGATCGTTAGTTATTCTACAGATAAGATTGACACAAAAAGTGGCTAGTAAATTCGATAAAACTACATGTGTAGCGATTTGGTTAGTCACCAACATCTTTCTTTTTTGCCAAACTAGTCACTAACATAACAACATCTATTATGATAAAAAAAAATGTCATTCTAGAATTAGAGCAAAACAGCAAGTGTTATATCATCTCATTACTTGCAACAAAATTTATCCAAATATATCTTACACTGCAGATAACATTATAAAAATACTCGGATATGCATAGAACATGTACAAATCAATCAACAAATGAAAATAATTAAAAAAGTGTAATAATCAAATTTTATTAAAAAAAGATATGGAGGGTCACGTCCACTGTTCTTATCTCACTTTCCTTTCTATTACCGGATTTGCCGCTTTCTTCTTCTTCTTCTTCTTCTTCTTCTTCTTCTTCTTCTTCTTCTTCTAATTGCCTTTTAAAGTTTTCTCCTTTCTACGCAAAAGTGAACGCAGATCTTAAAACAGCTACTGTGATGTCGATTTTAGGTTAATCTAATATTTTTTTAGTGATTTGATTGGCTCTTCTCGGTTTGATCAGCATCTGGGTTTTTGCCAAGGTACACTTTTTATCCTCCCTTTTGGTTGGATTTGATTGATCTGCTGATGTTCTGTTTCTCGTTAAAATCTCAAGCTTTTCGTGGGTTGAGATCTCGATTAATCTTTGGACTCGTTGTGTTGTTTGATGTTTATTGTGTTCCTTCTCCTGCTAAAAGTTGTGGAGAATCTTATTAAAGGTACAGTTTTTGAAGTAGGATTGAGCTGGATTCATATAGTTTTACATTGGATTGATGATAAAGTCTTGAACTTTGATATCTTATTTGACTATACTCACCCAGATTCTTTATAAAGATCTAGTTCGATTCTGGAGTACATATGCTCTGCTTCAATAGTCCTTTTGTAATTTGAAGCTTCTTAGAATTTTACGTTTCTCTGATCAAAGATTCAGCTTTTAGCTCCCTCTATGCTTTTTTTTCCTGGTGATAGAAGAAAAGATCTATTTGATTGGTTTCTTAGCTGAATATCTCATTAGGATATGTCTATTTTGCAGCATCTCTGATTGGCTCCTGATAGCTTGTTTTCTGGAGTTTATTGGTTTTGTAACGAATTTTATGTTTTATGCAGCATTCTTATTACTTCCACTGATTCAAACATGTGGAAATTCAAGCATTTTGCTCAGAAAGAACCTACGGGTCTTGAAGGTCGATTTCTTGAAGTAGGAAATCTAAAAGTTCATGTTAGAAACATCATTGCGGAAGGAGGTTTCTCCAGCGTTTACTTAGCTCAAGATACAAATCACGCATCAAAGCAATATGCTTTAAAGCACATCATATGCCATGACGAAGAGTCGCTTGAACTCGCAATGAAAGAGATATTGGTTCTGAAATCTCTCAAGGGACATCCAAATGTCGTGACACTCTGCGCACATGGTATCTTGGATATGGGGAGGAATAAAAAAGAAGCTCTTTTAGCTATGGAATTTTGCGGTAAATCTCTTGTGGATGTGCTTGAGAGTAGAGGTGCTGGTTACTATGAAGAGAAACAAGCTCTTTCAATTTTCAGAGATGTGTGTAATGCTGTTTTTGCAATGCATCGTCAATCCCCACGCATTGCTCACAGGTATTAGATTTCTTTCGTTTTTTACATTAGCAAGTGTTATAAATTGGTATTATATTGCTTTTGCTAATGGTGACAGAGACTTGAAGGCTGAGAATCTTCTATTGAGCTCAGATGGAAAGTGGAAGCTATGTGATTTTGGTAGCGTTTCGACAAATCATAAGATATTCGAAAAAGCAGAAGAGATGGGCATTGAAGAAGACAATATTAGAAAATACACTACACCAACATATAGAGCTCCTGAGGTTTGACTGGATATGCTCCTATGCAGGTAGATTGTAAGAGTTTTAAAAGTGGTTAAATGATGTTTGATTCTTGTCTTTATTGGCAATAGATGTGGGATCTCTTTCGAAGGGAGATTATAAGCGAGAAGGTCGATATTTGGGTATGTCATGTGAAAACAAATTTTCAATCTCTCTCCAGATTGTTAATCAATGATGTCCATACTGAAGTGTGTTTTATGTATAATTTTAGGCTCTTGGATGTCTCTTGTTTCGGATATGCTATTTCAAGAATGCATTTGATGGAGAATCAAAGCTGCAGGTATTGAATGGGAATTATCGAATTCCAGAGTCGCCTAAATACAGTGTATTTGTTACGGATCTCATCAAAGATATGCTTCAAGCTTCACCAGATGAACGACCAGATATTACACAGGTAAAAAGAATCACTTTTTACCGTCACTCTTTCTCAATTGATGAAACGTACAATGTCTCTAACTACATGTCTATCTACAGATTTGGTTTCGTGTCAATGAGCAGCTTCCTACCAATTTACAGAAGTCATTACCAGATCGACCACCTGAAATGCTACCTGCTGGAGTCAATGACGGTATAGTGTGGAAACCGAGTTTGGATAACTTCTCAAAACCATATGTGATTTCTCTTGATCATTGTGAGTTTTGACAGGTGCAACAAAATCAGGAAATAAATCTTCTCCAGCACCTCGCAGAAATCCGCCACCTCCACCAACTTCTGGAGAATCAGATAGTGGAGGTGCTCTTGGCGCCTTTTGGGCGACTCAGCACGCTCAATCCTCGGTTTTATCAGAAGACAACAAAAGCATGCCTAAATTTGATGAACCAATCAGCCACAGCAGTAACACATCTAAATCTGAAAGAGTTCGTGTGGATAGTCATCATCCCAAAAAGCCTAGTCCTGTGAGAGGAGAGGCTCGTGGTACGCAAAGAAATAAAGATCATGAAACTACGGTTTCTCATAAGGATACAAGTCCTGCTGCAACTGATATCAGGACAAGAGTATCGAAGGACGACGCTTTTAACTCGTTTGTAGCTGACTTTGATACCACAAAGCTCGATAATGGTACTAAACCTGCTAAAGAAGAGGCGTTGAAAGCTGAGATAGAGAGGTTAAAAGAAGAGTTGAAGCAAACAAATTCAGAGAAAGCTGAAATTACCGGCAAGTTTGAAAAGCTGTCTGCTATTTGCAGATCGCAGAGGCAAGAGTTGCAGGATCTCAAACAAACACTCGCCTCTAAAACTGCATCATCATCACCAGGCAGAGACTTTTTACAAAACCAAACTTCTCCGGGGATGCATTCTATATCATCAACTCCATCGGTATTATCTTGCTTCTTGTTCATCTAAGCTAAGCTTAGACACACATACCAACACAACGTTGTATCAATTTTACATCCTAATATTCTACTGTCGTTGAAACAGAGAGATAAGACTGAAGGAACTATGTGGGAACTTCAACAGGACCGATCTGATTGGTCATCCGGAAGCTCGGATCCAAATTCATGGCAACCATTTAGTGATGAAGCAAAACCCGTGCTGGAGTCTGCATCGAAGGGTAACAATAACACCACTAATCAGTCTGTGAGAACCAGAAGTAAATCAGCTGCTTCTGCTGCAGCAAGCACAAGTGTTGAGGCATGGGGTTTCGAGACAGAATCCTTCAGAGCTGCTGTACCATCTTCAGCTTCTGCAACACAAAGATCTATGGGTTCTGGAAACACACCACAGATATTTGGGAATTCAAAGATTAGAGATAACCAGAAAGCAGCTCAACCAGCTGGATGGGCTGGCTTCTAAAACTCTGGTCTCTCAATGCTTCCCATTGCTATTCCTTGATGATCATCCTATGTTTTTGCGTATGCTAAATATATCCACTCATGTCTACTTACATAGATTGTGAAACTTTACAGATCTGGTTTTTGCGGTAATGTATAACGCACGTCTGAGCTGCGGCCAAGATCTCAGCCGATAAATGTTAAGAATTCAGACAGCTTCTACTTCTTTGTTTATAATCAAAATCCACCGCCATATTAAACCGAACCTAACCAATCTAAAACTGTTCACGGATTATAGTGGTTAAATTTAACCAAAATCAATGTAATTCAAAACAATCATTTTTATTTAAATATAAATTTGAAAAAGAGTAACTTATATTTTTACATTTTCTGAAAGTAGTATATCATTATTTTGGTTCCCCTTTGTAATCCGATTGGTACCATTAGTTTTTGTTTTCACCATCTAAATAGTCATTAATCGTTATTTTTGATTGGTATAGTTTGGTACCAAACAATGTAAACTGCTGAGTTTGATCATTGCTGCAATAAAAGCGAAATTTATTGTTTATCTCAAATTGAACCGGACTTCGAATCGGTAAACCGAACCGAAACTTGAAATACCGATCCCGAGTTAGAACTTAAGAGTTGGCGTCCTGAAAAAAAAAAAGTTAAAGCTACCAAATTTGAAACTTTGCCTTTTATTTGATTTCCCCAAATTTCTGAGAAACCAAAATCCATCAGCCACCGGAGAATGTCCACTCCCGATCCCAATCCCAATCCCAATCCCTCCGTTTCTGTTGCAGTATCGCCTCCCATCGTCAACGCATCCGAAACTCCAGTGACACAATCCAACACAGTTAAAACGCCGTCGTCTCTACCATCACCAGCTCCATCGTATAGAGCTATAGCTCCGCTTCACCGTCATCCTCAACAAAACGTCTACGCGCATCCCATCCCGGTTAGGCGATCGAATTCCTTCGCCGGTTCACCTCATCAGCAGAACCAAGACCCGTCTTCTCTTATATTCCCGTTTGGTCGAGGGTTTCCGACCCGACCCGGAAGACAAAATCCCAACTCCGTTGCTGATCCAATGGGTAGTCCAGGTGGGTGTCCTCCTCGCCCAGTTTTTGCTTATCACCATGGCCAATTCGGGTCGAATTTGGATCCCATGATTCAGTTCATGAGAGCTGCACATCCTCAGATTCATCAGTCTCCTCTACTCGGGTCGGGTCACATGAAAGGAGTTCCTCATTTCTTGCAACCTCGGGTTAGTAAAGGTTTTGTTAACCTAAAAGTTTGATTCTTTGTGTTCGTGCAATTCGTTTGATTTGTTCAAATTAGTGATTTTTTGAAGCTTTGACCTTGTGGTGGTTAGTGAATAAAGCTGAGTTGAGTTAGTGATTTTAGTAAATGGATACAAAGGTTTAAATCTTGAATCAGATTACAAAACAAAAATCTTGTGTGTTGAAATGCTGTAAATGGTAATGCGGAGAGATTTGTGTGCTTCTAATTTTGCTATCTGATCAAAGATTTTTTTTTTTTTTTTTTTTTTTTGGGGTAGTAGCTGTATACTTAATATTCACTGCTCTTGGAAACTCTTTTTAGGATGTGGAAAATTTGAAACTTCTGTTAGATCTCAGCAAGTGTGTAAACTAGTTTTTTGCTTCTTGTGTGCGGTTACATTTTGTAAATTTTGGATTTTTGTTAACTAGGTTACTCATTCTCCAACTTCAATTCTAGACAATGGTGGGCACAAAAACTCGAGGTAGTATCTTCTTTCCATTATGCCTAGTTAATAAGAATTAACTTTAGAAACTGAATAATTTTTCTGTTACTTTTTTATGTCGTTTAGAAGCCGGGATGAGGCTCTGGTCCTTGTTAGAAAAAGAAAGGTAAAGCTTTTCGTTCTCTTTTTGTATTGCATTATTGTTCAAAGCTGGGAGCTTCCCATTGGGGGTTTTTTAAATTAGTTTCTGTTTTGTTTTGCAGGTTAGAATAACCGAAGGAGCTTCTCTATATTCACTTTGTAGATCGTGGTTGAGAAATGGTGCTCATGAGGGAATTCAGGTTTGCCTTAGTTATAATCTGATTTGTACTTTGTAGTTTAATAATGTAGCATTCTGCTTTTAATAGATTTACTCTTGACATAATTAATGATTAATTGCCTGTACCGTTGGAAGACTAATGACTTTGTTTACAGCCACAGCGAAATGATACAATGATATATTTGCCAAAGCCTTTGCCTGTGGATATGATGGAGACAAGTTTGCCAAAAGATATAGTTGAGGAATTGAATAGTGAAGAAGACAACGAGGTTTTATGTTTTTCTTATTTCTTTTTAAAATGCTAATGGTGAAGAGTAATGCTAAGTTTGACTACTTAATTCAACTCTTTGACGATCTTCAGGACGAGGAATCTGTGAAACAGTTGTCAGATTCTGATATTTTGAAAAGACATGTGGACCGAGCTAAGAAGGTCCGCGCTCGGTGAGTACCATAACATATCATCAAAGCAAATTGTGATTTTTTTCAGTGATTGATAAATTTTTGTTTTTCCCTGAACAAAATGGCGGGTTTGTTTTGTTTTTAGATTGAGAGAAGAACGGTTAAAGAGAATTGCAAGGTACAAGGCAAGATTGGCTCTTCTGCTGCCACCATTTGGAGAGCAGTGTAGGAACGAGTAACGATTTTAAATTAGGGACTTTTATGTGAATATTCTTGCAGTTGATTTAGAACATAAGATACCTTAGAGCCAGAGGTGTGTGTGTTATAAACAATGAGAATTTTTATTTTTTTTTCTGGAATCTCCTCACACTTCTAATTGGTTATAAATAGAAGTGTCAATGCGAGTTAATCCATCCGTTTAATCCGTCCTATTGCGGCTTGAGTTAATTTGCGGGTTTTAATGGGTTGGCCTGCTATAACCCATGGGTTTTAAAGTAATAATTCTAACCCGCCCCACACTATAAACGTAGGTTTAGCGGGTTGTCCGCAGAATTTAAAATCAAATTAATAACTAAAAAATAAAGTTTTACAATGTAAATTCATCAAAAAATGTATTTTGTATCTATCATAAAAAAAAATATTAACAAAAATAACAAAATGCATAAGTAAATCAACAAATTTTCAAAAATTCAAATATGAAATTTATTTGAATATTGTTAGTATCTCCAACTTATTAAGGAAAAAAAGAAAATAAAATGTTTTGTTCAAAAATTTTAAAATAAAACCAATGTAAAGAATATATGTTTTGTTGCATAGTAGAAGATCTTTTGCTGATGTGGTGGATGACAATGATGCAAAATTCAGAGCTCTAGAATGGGTTTTTGAGTGTATGGTTCATCATCAGTTTAATCATGTGATTTTTGCAGGTGAAGATAATTGCTGTTTGGGAGCTTTGAACAGACCACATATTTGATTATCTTTTAAATTCCAGGTGGGAGTTTTGAAGTTATCACTTGATAGAATAAATTTTTGGTCCACAATGTTGGAGTCAAGGTCTTCTAATAGAAGTATTTTTCTCATTGCTCAGAGTGCTATTTGTAGACAGAATTATCAGTCTTACGTAGTACGTGGGGAGCCTATTTGGCTGTCTTGTTCAATGAGGATAAAGGGGATACTTCTACTTAGAAGACTTGGGAATCTTTAAAAAATTTAGTTTTTTTATAGCTGGCCGGTTTCTTAT
Organism: Nasturtium officinale; assembly: GCA_963854855.1. Lineage (NCBI taxonomy): Eukaryota > Viridiplantae > Streptophyta > Magnoliopsida > Brassicales > Brassicaceae > Nasturtium > Nasturtium officinale. Next base: position 6,453,770 of record OY978511.1, on the reverse strand, counting down.
TATATAGTGGCCGTTAGTGTATTGTTGGTGTTGGTGTATTGTAATCTTGTAAACTTGAATTTCTATCAATATATATCTATTCAAGAGAAAAAAACCAATCTAAAGAGAGATTTTTTATTACATATTTGTCCTCAACGTGTAACCTCATCAGTCCGCAAATCAATCCGTAACTCATGCGGGTTTGTCCATCAAAGACCATAAACCATGACGGGTCAACCTGCAATGTCCACTTTTTGTGGGCAATGAAAACATGAATCTTAACCCGCCCCATAGCGGTACCTGTTTAGCTAAACCGCGGGTTTTCAACCCTAATTGACATCACTAGTTATAAACTAATCAACAGTCATGGGTACGCTTTTAGTTTTACAATAAGTTATTTTCTCGGTATTGTTTCTAGTCGTGGTCGATCGGCCATGTTTTGGCGTTGGGTCGATCAGTATGTTGTCGGTCAATCATAATTTGAGAGACTGGTCGATCACCATTAGGAGCAGTACACTTACTCCAATCTACGATGTCGGCATAATTTAGATTCTATCAATAGAAGTGTTAAGAAGTATAAAAGGATTGACGCTTAAATTCGTGTCTAAACACCTAGTAACTTCACAGTCGTGAATCTCCGGTAAAACAACTTGAAAGGAAGTATTCCGGATATGTTCCATGGTGATACCTCTCTGCGGACACTTGATGTTGGCTACAAACAACTAACCGGGAAGCTTCCGAGGTCTCTTCTTTATTGCTCCTCCCTAAAGTTTGTAAGTTTGGACCACAATAGACTCAGAGACACATTTCCTTTCTGGCTCAATGCTTTGCCAGATTTACAAGTCCTTACCCTCCGTTCAAACAAATTCTATGGCGCTATGCCTCTTCCTGATCAAGGTCCTCTTGAGTTTCCCAAGCTGCGCATACTTGAAATCTCGGATAACAACTTTACAGGGATTGAGAAGCATCATCACTACAAATGAATGAAAATGGGAGAATCTATATGGGAGACTACAACAATCCTTACTATTTGTATGAAGATACCATAGATTTGCAGTACAAAGGTCTATTCATGGAGCAAGGCTTTGTGGTCTTCCCTTAGAGGAAAGTTGCTTTGGGAGTAATGCACCACCAACACAACAGCCAGAGGAAGAAGACTAAGAAGAGGAACAAGTGTTGAACTGGAAAGCAGTGACAATAGCGTATGGGCCTGGAATGTTGCTTGGATTGGCAATAGGTCAAGTCATCGCAGCATCGTACAAGCAAGAGTGGCTCATCAAATTACTTAGTCCATATTAATGCAGGAGCCGTTAGGATTGTTTCGGTTTGCTTTGCCTTTCAAATTTGTTGCTGGTCTTGTAATGGAGCAACTTTCTTATGTTTTTATTTTTTTGACGTAGTATTCTATTTCCCTTTTATAACACGAAAGAATGCAAAATTATCTGTTGTTATGTTTATCAAAAATCTCTATTTCTTCTTCCTCAAATTCTATAGGGATCAAATCTAAGGATCAAAATGGAAGATTCAATGGAAAAAGGTGATGTTATATACGAACATGAAACAGAGGAGAGGAAAAACAGAGAATCCCACATAACAGATGACAGACTTATTTGAAGAGGGTTTGTTGTTTCCTGTGGAATCGGACTTTCCATTGTGTGTGTTCGACAGAGAAACAGAGCAAGTAGACCACAAATAATGTGTGGTCTCACAGTTGCATAAGAAAACAAAGTGTCTCGTAGTCGTAGAGTCTCTTTTCAGTTTACTTGGGGTACAAACAAATAAAAGCTTCCACATTTGTCCTCTAATGGGTGTCTTAAAAAAAAAAAAACTTAAAAATTAATTAAAGTAATAAGAGAAAAATGTCTTTACGAATATACTTAAAACCCCATATCTACCTGTCATTTATGGATTAGTCAAAAATAATTAACTGATAAATAATTAAATTATCAAAATCAAATTATTATTTTATTGTTAGTACACTCAATTACAAATATAAGTGATGGAAATGATCTTAGTCCCTATATTCATGAAACACAATTATCTTCATACATCCACCCAAAAATATATATCTTACCGAATTGATTATAATATTAACTATTAGCTTAACTAACATGACCAAATTGTTCATCACTAATTCACTATATTAGTGTGTTAGACCATTGGGATTTGATCCAACGGACATCCTCATGAGGAATTGAGAGAATACGATGGTAATTATATAAAAATAAACAATTTGATACCAAAGAATTTTCCTTTTCCTACTCTTACTTTGGTTCACTAAAATCAAGTCTATCAGGGATTTTAGTAAGACTCTTAAATGACTTTCTTAACAATAAATAAGATTAAAAAAACTGCTTAGTTATATTAGAACCGGTTTTATTAGATATTCCATCTGTTTCAAAAAGATTTGATTTTATGAGTATTTCACAAAGATTAAAAAATAATTAATAACTATTAATAAATACATTTTTAAAAAATTTCCATTATTTATAAACCAATGATAATTGAACAATTAAAATACTTTCAATTGATAATTATTAAAAATTATTTTAAAATATAAAAAAATCAATCTTCGTGAGAGAAGTAAAAATTTCTAGAAAATCAATTTTTATGAGACGGAGGGAGTAGAACCTATAAAATCTGGTGACGTGTCATGTTGTAATTTGTTGATGGTTTTCATTTGGTTCCTAGAAAATCTCTCGTGTTTCTAGCAAGGACATTCTAGCAAAAGAAAATAGATAGAGGCAATAGAGACGATCTCTCCCAAATCGGAGTATTATCTAAACCATTATCATCATCTCCATCGATGGGATGAACATTGGTCTCCTTCTTCAAATCGGGTGGGTTTCTTGGCAAAAAGACTTGAGCAAGAGAAGCTTGATGGGGAGCAGAACAAATTGCAGAAGACGAAGGAGTTCGACCCTACTACGGTAAAAATTTGTAGATCTTCTTCTGTTATAGATAATCTTAGAGATTTATTGAGAGAAATAACAAATGAAAGTTATGAAATAATTGGTTGATACGGTTTAATGGTTGTGGTTTAGGAGAAATATTCAAAGAGTATTGTGGAAATGAGGTCAACTTTCTGAGATAGATGTTAGATTAGTTGTAAATTTGATGCATGTATGGATTGATGATGTAACCCTACTCAGTTTTCCTAATTGACGGCAATGAGTTTTGAGTTTTCCTACCTTGTAAATCACTTGATCTTGCAGTAAACCACCAATGCTTATCCTCAACGGTCTGAAAGCTAAACAAACACAAAAATCTAAATCCTTAAAAGTTTCAGAAATCAAACACACAAGCAATGACATGAAAAGTTTTGGTTTGCAAACCTTGAAGCAAGCAATGGCACAAAACCTTTATTTTTAAGAACCCCACTTGGAGTTCTTCCAATAAAAGAACAAATGATTAAGAAATTATTATGCGTTTCTTAAATTTAGATTTTTGATAATTGATAATTAAAATATTCCTAAGAACTCATGAGAAGTTTTTAGGGATGGAGGTGGTCTAAGTTTCGTTATAGAGATTTCTGATGATGACCATCGAACAAAGGAGTGAAGAGGTTCATTAAGCTCATATATTAATTTCTATGATTGTTTTTTTGACACTTTAGTTCAATTTGATTATAATTCATGTATTCTCTCTTAAAAAGGAGATTCAATGAGAGGTTTCAAGGAGAGACCTCGTTGAACATGCTCATAGTTTATGTCATACATTAATGTTTTTTTTTAATATTATTAACCTGTTGTGTCTCAATTACAATTGAAAACAAATTTACAGATCAAACTCCAAATTCATTGATACGCAAAAACAGAAGAAAAAAACACATTTAACTTAAAAACACACAGGGAAATTATGAAAATCCTTAGAACAACACTCCTTACTGATAGTTTTTTTGAGGAAATAATAGAAAATTAAACTGGTAACAACAATTAGTACTCTAATTTGAATAAACAAACCAAATTAGTTGTCAAATCATAAAAGCCTACTAATTTCCTTCCTTTGTCTTTTGCTGAATCTTTGATGTGACAGTATCCTTGAGTTTGACATCTTTGTGTTGTTGATCTCTAATGCTCTGTCTCCAATGTTGAACAAGTGCTGATGCGGAGTTGCAGATTTTGCGATCTTTGTGCTTTGTAAGACGCTCAAGCTTCTCCATGATCAGCCTTGTTTCATTAGCTGTTGAGCTTATTGGGTAATTGATGAGTAAAGACAGAGTGTCTACGCAGACTGATGACTCTACTTTAGCCGCAAGAAGGCCCTTTGCATTGGCCACATCAGCTGATTTCTTGGCTATCTCAAACAGCTCCAACATCTCTGTTGTGTTCTTCTTTGGACAATATTTAGGGTTTCCAGATACTTTGAGAGGAGGTTGCTTCTTCATCTGGAGAGGTCTCGATGTTGGTATAACAGACTTGCAAACGCCAGATTTCTTCAAGTTTTGCTTAATCTCTGCCGTTTCATGAGCCACGGATCTAGGGTTTTCAGAACCTTTCAATGGTAGAGCCGATTGCTTCTTCGTTTGGATAGCCCTCGCTGCAAAAGACTTGCAATCATCAGCCTTGTTCAAGTTTTGTTTAATCTCATCTACTTGGTCGTGAGTCTTAGATATCTGATCTTGATGCTTCTTCAACCCCAAAAAGTCAGTCTTCTTCTTTCTCTCAGCCGCAATATCATGAGATCTCTGCAGAGGTCCCTTCTTCTTCAACACAGAACATGATTTAAGAACATTAGGTTTCTTCCGATTCAGGGGAAGAGCTTTGTTGCAAGTAGTATTGTCTCTTCCGTGAGAAAAAAGAGTGTTCCTCCATGAGTCAAACACGAGTTCAACCTCTGTACGTATCTTAGGGTTTTGGTGGTGTCTCAGACTCTCCAAAACATGTACAGCTTCCGAATGGCAAATTTCAGTGACAGAGAGTTTCATGTTCTTCAAGTATCGAAGAGTATCAAAGCAACGCTCAACCTCAGAAACACTCTTTGAGTTAGCAGATTTAACTGCAGAATATACCAAACGATGATGAAGATCAGATCTCTCCGTTGCATTCTCAGTCTTCACCATCACCATCTTCTTCAGGTGATATAAGTTCTCGGACGTAAATCTTCTTGAGAAAGAGTGAACAAGGAAAGATGAAAGAAGATAGGGTTACCCTCAGCTTTGGATATCAAAATATGGAAATACATAGAGTCACATATATACATATATATAGTGGCCAGACTGAAAAAAAAGGAAATATGAGAAATTTTCCATTCTCCAAAACAAACTATGACTCAGATTCTTCTATTTCCATTATTATCAGTCAGCAAGTATTCAACGTTAGAATCAACAAGGGTAGTTTCGTCTATTAAAAGTAAATAAATTCCTTAACCCAATCAAAATCTGCATTGAGACTCTTTTTCCCTTCAAATAATTCGTTTTCCTTTTAATTTTCCATTCTCCAAAACAAACTACGTCGTGACTCAGATTCTTCTATTTCCATTATTCTTGTGAAGTTTCAGGAGGGATAAATCAGTCAATCCATCTCTAAAATAATCAGGATCAACAAGGGTAGTTTCGTCTATTAAGAGTATTTCAACCAAAAATAAATTCCTTAACCCAATCAAAATCTGCCTTCGAATAATTCGTTTTTAATCTCAATTTCATTTAAATACAGCATTATTTTTAACCCCTTTTTCTCCATCTTTTGATTCGATCCTCTGTTTTATAAGAGACTAAAGTTTGTTTTAGTTCTTAGCATCAGTAAGAAAACAAGAATTGGTCTTTTGAACATGAACTTACAAAATATATAGATTGAAAAATCCTACAATATTCAATTCCGATCCAAATTTACACAGAGATTCCTCCGCCATAGCCTGTAACAGTAAAATCATCTGGTGGACTAATGGTGATCCAAAGCAGTGACACAGTCATCAAAACAAGCCCGGACCAAACATTAAAATTATGGGGTTATTTATACTTTTATAAAAGTTTATTCTCTCTTCTCTCTTGATTTTGTGATATTTCTCGCTAGTTACAACTGGAGATTATTTTTCTATGTCTTGTTCAGTATAACTTTGAAGGAAGATACGACCTTGTCAAATTTGTGGAGCTTATTGGATCAAGTGGTCTTTTATCTCCATTTACGCATAGAACCTTACGTTTTTGCTGAGTGGAACTTCGGGTACTTTGATTTTCTTCTCACAACCGTTGGGTGTCTCTTGATTTATTTATTTATTTTTTTTATTTCAGCTCTCTGTATTCTTTTTCTTGAATTCTTATTAGTGGGTTTCCAGTGAGGTTGCGTGATATTCCTGGCATAGAGTTTCGAACAGACAATGAACCTTTTAATGTACATTTTTTTATTCGACTGCTCATTTCTCATTTTCTTTGTTATTATACTTTTAAGTTATGTTTTAGCTTTGTCGTCTTGTTATATTATTATATATCTTTCTGTTTACTATATTCCAGAAGGAGACGCAGAATTTTGTAACCAAGATTGTGGATTTGATGCGAGAAGCAAAGCTCTTCTGTTGGCAAGGCGGGCCCTGTAATCATGCTGCAGGTGATTTTAGACTTTTTCATTTTCTGAACTTTATTTCCCAAGAAGTGAGCTTTCTTTCTTTGTTTTATAGTCTTACTACTTTATGTTGGTCAGTCTCTGGCATTCTTTGTTCGTCAATATAACTTGCCTTGGACTGACCAGCCCTCTTAATCGAATGTTGTAAGATTAATGCAGCTTGTTCAATGAGAATGCTATGGACTGAAATTGTTTTTTAACAGATTGAGAATGAGTATGGGGATGTTGAAAAATCATACGGGCAGAAGGGAAAGGATTATGTCAAATGGGCAGCTAGCATGGCTCTAGGGCTTGGTGCTGGAGTTCCATGGGTTATGTGCAAGCAAACAGATGCTCCAGAGAATATTGTAATGTTCCTAACTTGACTTTTGTGCATTAAGATGTCTCCGGTTTTATTTTGTAGCTGAGCCTGTTCACTGTGCTGATATTTTCGTAGAGATGTTCTTTGAGTTCCTATTATAAGATTGAGTTGTCCAGTCTTTTCACTTTTTCAGACACGGTCATTGATGATGACTTATAAACCAGTTTTCCATTTATTTTCTTTGGAATTCAAAAAGGGTTTATCTTTCAATTCATAATGAATACTTGTTCTTGAAATTCATCCCTATTTAACATCTATTGATCTGGTTTTGTCTCAGATTGATGCATGTAATGGATACTATTGTGATGGTTTTAAACCAAATTCGATGACGAAGCCGGTACTTTGGACTGAGGATTGGGATGGATGGTATGTTTTTTTGTCATGCAGTCTTCTGACAAAGCTTTGCTCTTGTCAAAGAAGTGTTTTCTTGAAGTTTTTATAATTGAAATTTGAATTAAATGATTATGTTAGGTTGAATTTTTGAAGGTACACGAGGTGGGGTGGAAGTTTGCCTCACAGACCTGCTGAAGATCTTGCATTTGCAATTGCTAGAGGAATCTTTCAAAATTATTACATGGTACAATCATTACTCACTAAATTTGTTTGTTGTTCATTTGCAGCATCATCTTGCTGTTTCTTTTTTTCTTTGCTGCTGATTTCAAATGATATTCTTGATTAGTATTCTTCCTTGATTTGAGAAACTAGGTTTTAGTAAGCCATAGTATTTAGTATTTACTTTCGTTACACCCCTCCCTTAGAACCCTCAGAAGGCGTACAATGTAGGAGATAATTTACACAACTTGTATAAATTGTTTTTGCTCAACTTGATTATATATAATGCCCATCATTAGCATTACATGCTTTCAATCTGTTTGTGCTGCATATATTGATGAGTCTGTTTTACGGTTGCAGTATTTTGGTGGAACGAACTTTGATAGAACTTCTGGTGGTCCTTTCTACATTACAAGCTATGATTATGATGCTCCTCTTGATGAATATGGTTGGTGCAAGCTAAGGCTAGCAGAAAAACAGATTGCTAAGAAACATATAGTTACCTATTTTTCTAATGAAGTTATGTTTCTCATATACTAAGGTCTAGGAGCGAGCCAAAATGGGGGCATCTAAAGGATCTTCACGCTGCCATAAAACTTTGTGAACCTGCCCTTGTTGCGGCAGATGTACCTCAATACAGAAAACTGGGATTAAATCAAGAGGTGTTATTCTACTCTCAAAGTTACATTAGTAGAGCTCACTCTTCTTTTCTAGTTTATATCAGACCAGTATTGTTAGATAGATTTCCTGCCTGTTTAATTCTTACTCAACTTAACCTATCAAAAGTTTCACTTAGTTCTGATATAATGATAGTATTCATTGCCATTTATTGGGTGTTTCAGATGGTAATTCTAGTTTAAATGTACGTATAAACATGAATTATGTACTAAAAGAAGGGGCTGTTGTTTTGATTAAATTTCAGAACGAATATTAGGTTTGTATTATGGTGAAGGTCCGTATTCTTACTTGTAAATAATGCAATGTCTAGGCACACATTTATCATGGAAGTGGTGAGACTGGAGAAAGGTGTGTGCTGCATTTCTCGCAAACATTGATGAGCATAAATCCGCATATGTGACATTTAATGGTCAGTCATACACTTTACCACCTTGGTCAGTGAGTATATTGCCAGACTGTTGACATGTAGCCTTCAACACAGCCAAAGTTTGATTTTCATTTCTACCGGTATTGTAAATTCTTACAATGATAATTGCTTGTGATATTCTCAAAGGTTTTTGTGGGCAGTTTGTCTTTCAGAATTTAGTCCAGTGGTCTGACAATATTTTAAGCATATACAGTGATATGCTTCTTTGTTGCATAATAATGCTACCTGTGACTGAATTCTTAAAAATTTCTGTCTCTGTGAATGGACATTTAGAAGGACTAGTCTGTTTCTATTGTTTCAGTACGACTATTTGAAATTGGGCCAGCCTTTTTTCAGCATGAGAAATTGAGAATAATAACAATGGTAGGAGGGTGCACCCCCATATATGTTATATCTTCTGCTTTGAAGTTGACATTTCTGTCTTAATCAGGCTATTGGTTTTTTTTTTATTTGCCAATTTATGGTCTTTCAAGATGATTCTTGAGATTCTCGTATTTGTCTGTTCTTGAGCAGGTCAGAGCACAAACTTCGGTTAAAACGGTGGAGTCTGCAAGGCCTTCTTTAGGTAGTATGTTTGCAAAAACACGTGAGCCAGGATAATGTTTCTTATATCTCAAAATCATGGATGGCTTTGAAAGAACCTATTGGGATATGGGGTGAAGACAATTTCACGTTCCAAGGATTGTTAGAGCATTTGAATGTCACAAAAGACCGGTCTGATTATCTGTGGCTTAAGACAAGGTAGTTATGTGAAGTTATCTATTTCATGATCTTACTAACGACAATCATTTAAGGGAAAGAATTCCTAGAAAAATAGATATTCATGATGCTTTACATCAAAATTTGACTGAATTGTCTGAAATTGTTTGTTATACATATTCTCTTATACCAGTCCAGTATTCTTAGAAGAATTTAGTAATGTGAAATCTATGACATTTACTAATTCTTTGTCTTTTCTCTGTAATGACTTTCCTTCTTTCTCAACCAAATGTAGAATCAGCGTATCTGAGGATGATATCTCGTTCTGGAAGAAAAATGGAGCTAACCCAACAGTGACAATCGATAGCATGAGAGATGTGTTGCGTGTGTTTGTTAACGAAAAACTCTCAGGTAATTTACTACACTGTTTCCTGCTTTTTCTGCATATCTGTAACTGTACGAAGCTCTGTATTGCGTCTTTGCATGGTTGTGTATGCTCTCTTGTGGTTCGTTGTGTATATCCACACAAGAGGGTCACGTTGCTTTCAAGAAGTGAAAATTCTTAAAAAATTGTTTTCCACCATCTTTTCCTTACTTTATCCTCCTGCTGAATGAAAGTAAAGGCAGTGTTGTTGGTCACTGGGTGAAGGCAGTGCAGCCTGTGCGTTTTGTGCAGGGCAAAAATGATTTACTTTTGTTGACTCAAACAGTTGGTTTGCTGGTAAAAATCTACTACTGATCTTCTCCGTTTACTTTTACTTACAGCTAATTTTGACCATTTTCGGCTTCATGGCACAGAATTATGGTGCTTTCTTGGAGAAATGGACCTATCAAAATGGCACAGGTTTTAGAGGCAAAGCAAAGGTTACTGGATTCAAGGATGGAGATATGGACCTATCAAAATCTTCATGGACCTATCAGGTATTATGGTGTATGTGGTTCTTATAAGAGCCCTAAAATATGAACATTGTGGATTCTTTTTATTTTCTCTCGATTTATCTGAAATCTGAAGATCATTGTGGAAGCATGTGAATGTTTTGGGTTTGTTGTCAGTGGGATTGTATGGTGAGGCTGAGAAAATATTTACTGTTGAACACAATGAAAAAGCTGAGTGGAGTACCCTGGAGACCGACGTTTTACCTTCGATATTTATGTGGTACAAGGTAATTCTGTGAAACATGTTGGCATTTTGTTTTCTTATCTCTACAAAAACAAAGAGGTTTCTTATTACCGCCTCTCATTAATCAAGCGATCATTGTTCCTTTTTCTCTCTTATTGAATTATACATACTTTGACTCCCCTGATGGAACATATCCTGTTGTTCTTGATCTGGAAAGTATGGGAAAGGGACAAGCTTGGGTCAATGGATACCATATTGGAAGGTACTGGAATATCATTTCCCAAAAAGATGGATGTCAAAGAACATGTGATTATCGTAGAGCCTACAATTCAGATAAATGCACAACAAATTGTGGAAAGCCTACACAAACCAGGTAATGTGCATGTAAATAACTGTGCAATGACTATTGAATCTCATGGTACTTGTCCTAATATCATTGTACAGGTACCATGTACCACGTTCGTGGTTAAACCATCAAGTAATCTACTTGTGCTCTTTGAAGAAACTGGGGGAAACCCATTTAAGATATCGGTTAAGACAGTTACTGCTGGGATTCTGTGCAGTCAAGTCTCGGAATCGCATTTTCCACGTCTACGGAAATGGTCCACACCAGAGTACATGAACGGAACGATGTCGATAAACAGTGTGGCACCAGAAATGCATCTGCATTGTGAAGATAGGGCATGTAATATCTTCCATCGAATTTGCAAGCTATGGAAATCCAAGAGGTAGCTGCCAGAGATTTTCTACCGGGAAATGTCATGCATCCAAATCCTTATCAATTGTCTCTCAGGTAAACTTATATTTTTGAAAAGCAAAGGTCTTTATGTATACATCTGCTTGCAACGTCGGCTACCGACTCAGACATACGAAGGAATATAAAAACTGATGACAGGAAAACTAACCCCGATTTGATTATCCAAAGTAGAACCTATTAAGATCCTAATTTCCTAAGCAAGCTAGTAGAAATATTGTGGTTATAAATTGTTGACATATAGATATAAAATTGGTTCATAGCAATTGTGAAATATGACTTTTGTGGACTATCTGAAAAAGTCAATATTCTCTTCTGCAGGCTTGTGAAGGACGCAACAGCTGTCTCATCGAAGTGTCAAATAAAGCCTTTCGTAGTGACCCATGTAAAGGAACATTAAAGACATTAGCGGTTATTGCACGATGTTCCCCGTCTCAGGACACGAGTTACCTCAGATTTTAGACAGCAGTAAGCGCTTGAGCGGTTATTACACGATGTATTTTTTTTTTTTTTTTTTAAATGGAAAGCCTAAGATGTTGTAGTTTTATTTAAAAGTTATATCGTTTAAACATACAGATGCGAAAAGGTATTATAAAGCTTTAGACGTTGTTATGTAACCAAAATCATTTTTCACGTTCACAAAACTATAAAAACATACAGATTGTATATTGTATGATTTTTGAGAAATTCTTTATTTTAAAATAGAACTGTAAATCTATGTGTTACTCACTCTCTAGCTATATCTTTGTCTTTAAAATTAAAAGGTAAAACAAATTCTGGTGCCAAACAAACGAATGAAATTTTGGTGAGAAACAAAACTAAATAGAAACAAAATTACCTTTACATAGTAAACAAGGGTAAAAGAAAACATAAAAGCATCAAAAAGTACATGTATTACAAATTTGATTTGGTAAACATTTCTAAGTCTTCTCCTAAACATTACTTAATGAATCCCAAGTGTCTGCATTTGTCTAATCATTACCATAGAGGATTTGTCATTTGCTTGCGACTCACCTCACCTTCCTTTCCTCCTTCCTCCTCAAAAAACTTTTTACTTCCATCCAATATACTCACCACTTGGCTAATGCTAGGCCTTAACTTCGGATCGGTTCTTGTGCAAACTAACCCTAACCGCAATAAACTCGCCATTTCTTGCGTATCATACTCATCATCTAAATGAATATCCGCAATCTCTTCCACTAGCTTCTTCCGGTAACCAACTAGTTCACGGATTCTTAACACCAAAAGAGCGTCTTCTCTGTTTCTTGTATAATCTACAGCAGGCTGACCCGTAATCATCTCGAGGACCACAACGCCGAAGCTGTAGACGTCTGCTGCAGTTGTTGCCTCACCAGACTTCATGTATTCTGGTGCCATATAACCAAAAATCCCTTGAACGGGTCCTTTCTTTTTTGCAGCTTGATGAGCCTCATCATTTCTAGACAAAAACTCGGCCAATGCGAATCCGCAGAGCCGTGGATTGATGTCTTTATCAAGAAAGATTGTTGAAGAAGTTATGTTTCGATGAATGACTTGTTCATCCCATTCCTCGTGGAGGTAGCGTATTGCACAAGCAAGAGATTTGATCACGTTATACCGAGGTTTCCATCGCAAAACAGGGTTCTTCGATATCTTTGTATGGAAAAGAAGATGGCTTAGCTTACGGTTCGCGGAATAATCGTACACAACAAGCATTTCGCCGTGTTCCGTGCACCAACCGCGGAGCATGACAAGATTACGATGTCGAAGCCGTCCTAGGTTAAGTAGTTCAGTGGAGAACCGGGTTCTTAATGCTGGACATTTTGTCATACCGAGACGTTTTACCACAATCTGTTGATCACCGTTGAGTAAACCGTACCGAAATCAACCTCAGCAACGCGGCGAGCGTCGGAGAAATTATTAGTAGCTAAAACAATGTCGTTGTATGAAATCTCCCTTGGCGTGTCCAGCACGAAAGACTTAGATGACGTCACTCGACGACTGTTGTAAATAAAATACCTATTTTCTCCCGACTCTGCTGTCTGGTAAATGGAATCCTTAAGGGCAGTAACGTAATTCGACGACGGCGTTGACTCTGCTGACGCGTTGAAGCTTGTGGTTGAGGTGGTTTGATTCGTTATTGTGGTGGTCGTCGTCGTTGTCACCGACGTTGAGCTTGATTTTAACGATGATAAAGGAATATAAAGAGGATGTGTTTTAAATGAAGGCAACGCCGGTAGTTTACCGGAAAATTCGCCGGGAAGTGCTCCGATCACCCATTTCATGTTGGGACGAAGCGTTGGATTGTTTACCGAACAAAGCAGAGCAAGATGAATCATTCTCTTCATATCGGAGAGTTCATAAGAACCTTTTTGTAACCGAGAATCGCCGACGTCGAGTAACTTCCGGTTATCGGATAATCTCCGAACCCAATCAAGCAAAATGATTTTGTCTTCTGAGTACGAAAGATCAACGGCGCGTCTACCAGAAACAATCTCTAAAACCACAACACCGAAGCTAAACACGTCAGTTTTAGCGGTGGCGACGGTTTTTTTCCGGAAACTCTCCGGCGGTAAATAACCAATAGTCCCACCGATTCGAGTCGAGTCAGCAACTCGGAACTGGTGATTACGAAACGATGAAACTGAGTCGTAACTCGAGTCAGGCTCAGTTCCATGAATCTGATGTTCTAACCACCGAGCCAAACCGAAATCTCCGAGGCGAGCGTTGAACTCTGAATCCAGCATGACGTTGCTCGTCTTCACATCTCTGTGAATAATCTGAGTCTCTAATTGCTCGTGAAGATAGTACAACGCGGCGGCAAGTCCTCGGACGATTTTACCCCTCCGATCCCAATCCAACGGTTTAAAATCGGAGTTAATCTCCGGTCGTCGGAAAAGCACACGATCTAAGCTCCGGTTAGGCATGTAATCGTAAACGAGGAGCAATTCATCTTCATGGAGACACCAACCTCTCAACTTCACAAGATTCCGATGCCGGAGTTGAGCAACCGCAACAAGCTCCGCCGCGAATGTTTTCTCGAACTGTTCTCCTTTATTCTCCGCCAAGCATTTAACAGCCACTGTGGTTCCGTCGCTTGGTAACACCGCCTTGTAAACACGGCCGAAACCGCCGCTTCCGAGGATCATTTCGTTGCTGAAAGCATTAGATCCGATGTAGAGCTCGGAGTAACCGAAGATTCTTGGATTCTCGTAACCGATTTTGCCGGAAAGTTGAATACCTTCCATGTCGGTGAAAGATTCATCAGTCTCCATTGAAGTCAAATCTTTACTCTCGTTGAAACTACAAAGATTCAAGCTTTTCACCAATTTGGAGCCGTATAGTCGCCGGAATAAATCACCTATGAAACTCACAACTTGACGTCCACAATCACGACTCTTCTTTTCCTCTTCCTTAGTCTGCTCTTCCTCAACTATTCCCGACGGCTTTAACTCGCCGGATTCATTCGGTAGAACGAAACAGAGACGATCCACTGCCATGTGAGTGTAATTACTAATTACAAATGTGAATGAATTTAAAGATATGATAATGCTTTATAACATTTCGTGGCGATCTATTACTTAGAAGAACTTTTTTGACCCACCAAAATTTAATGATGGGCTTTTGCCAGCAAGGATATGCTTATTTATAGTGTGTTCTTCTATAAAAAAAAATTTATCTTTGAAAGAGTGAATATTACTATTTCAATTGTACATTATTTGAAGATTGGAGACATTAAATTTCAACAAGATTAGGTTTGAAATTAGTAAACCCCTTCATCAGGTTATGGTGATGTGTCATGGCGCCGAATTCTCCATTTTGTTGTATGACGTTCTTTTCTTTTTGTTTTATTCTTATGTCTGATTATTTTTTCTACGAGATATTCAAAATCCATTGCATTTCACCAAAATTATTTTAACTTAGAAGAGTATTTATATACATATCATATATCATACGAAATATCAAACTATATTCATATGTATTTATTTATGTATGGAAAAAAATGAAACGACGAAAACCTTCAAGGCTTCAAAGCGTGTCCTCGAGAAGAACGTTGACGCGGTCGAAACTTTGTCTTCTTCTATTTTTCTTTCTGATAGAAATTCTAAACTCGAATTTGTTTATACTTTCTTATTGTATGAATCAACTCTAATGGTTTGAATTTAATATTATATAAACTTAAAATAATCAACTGCGAATAATATTTTGGTAACGTTTTGAATCCTGCTTTTATTTACATTAGTTATCACATCTCCATGCCCAGTGGTTTATTCTTCAATGTTTAGTTTTTCGTTTATTGCAAGTTTGATCTGATGTATATATGACTTTGAGTCTTTGACTATTCTTTTGGTGAACATAACCTTCAGCAAATAGTTTTCACTTAACATCTAATATCCTAGTTTTCTTCTCCTCAATCAAATAGTTCAGAAAAGTTACTTTGTATCTGGTGAGATTTGAATGTAGAACTAAGACCAAATAGCTTTTCCCTAGTTTTGATACCACTGATATTAAATCAGTTCAAAGATTGGTAAAATTAAATTTACTAATTTAAATCAGAAAACAGAAAATGTCTTTTATTCTTTTTTTTAATGTGATCTATAAAATATTTAATTGCTTGCATAGCATTTTTTACGAAACATTTTAAAAATGAAAAATAATAAACTTTACAGTTTCGTTATTGTCTCTTTACTGTCTCAAAATGACAAATATAGTGTTGTACAAAGTAACTTGTTCCACCAATTTTTTTATCACTTCGTTTGTATTGAGGCATGTGATTGTAACGTTGATTAGTTACCGCTGCAATCTAATGTTGTCGATCAATGCTAAATTCAAGAATACCCCGTAAAACACAGATCTTAAATTGAGCGGAGGAAAGTGGAGGACAAAACCAAGTGGTGGTATTAGTGGTTTGGGTTGAGTATGTGGGTGACTGGAGACCTGTGTTTTATTACACTAATCATCCAACATCGGTGTGCGAATTGGTGTGCTGGATCCTAAAATAAATTAATGGGCCAAGCGCAAGAAACTCCATATATTAAGAAAAAAAAAAAAAAGTGGAGGACAACATGGGTAAAATGATATAAAATATAAAATGGAAACTATACAAAAGCAACCGTGCATGTATAATCGATAAATTAATATTTTTTCTTGGTACTAAATTAATATTTTAATTTAAATATCATTTCTATAAATTAATAAACACGATAAATTAATATTTTTTTGTAAAATACATAAATCTTAATATTATTAATTTATAGAGTTTTGTCGGTATTATAGAATATATTATCAATCAAATTAGCATCACCATTTACCTTTCATCTTTTTCTTATGACATCAAAACACATGTGATTCTCTCCTAATCACTCTTGTCGAGTTCGTGTCCCATAAATGATAAACAATTTATCAAAATGAAAAGACCCAGAGTCAACAGTTTATATTTTTTTGGAAACAAGGACATCATTATATAAAATCCAAATTCAATTACTTTTGTCCTAATTTACATTCCAATGATCATGATAGTACGCTAGCTCTGCATAAAAATTACCTTTAGCTTACTGTTTACTTTTCTAGCATTGTAGATATGTAAATATCTCTGGGTCAGTAGGTTCTATCTGAATGAATAATATTCAATCATTCAGTGGAATTATTTGAATATATGTAAATTAAACCATCAAATTTTGAATTTTAAGAAAATTTTAAATTGTAGTGCACGCTTTGCTCTTTGAATATTAGACGTCATTAATAAACATCATCAAAAGTTGATTGTTGCATTCATATACTCACTCATTTTAAAGTTGATATGTATTTGAATTTTGTGTGACAATTAATTTTAAACATATCATTTGATTACAATTTTTAATATTGCCACTAGTCACTAGCCACTAAAAGAAAAGGAAAGGTTTGGTCGCCGCGACAAATGGCGTGATTTAGAAGAGTTTCGTTGAATAATTTATTTTTGCAAATTTATCTTCTTTTTTTTTTAATTTTTTGACGTATTTTCTTGCAATTTTTGACGTATTTTCTTGCAATTATAATTGGTTTCGTGATTGGAGAAGTCAATATTTTTACAGTTGGAAGCTGAAAAGGATTGAGCAACGGACATAATACCAACATAAACGCAATAAGTGCAAGAAGATAAAGGTGGCCATTTAAAAAAAATCTTAGATAAGATATACTTCAAAGGATAAATAGTTGATATAAGAATTTTAAAAAAGAATTGGAGTCAATTTCGTTAAAAAAAGTATCTTATCTTTTATTTTGTTAAATATCGAGTTAACGTTTCTTATACATATATAGAAATTAAAATAAAACAGAGAAAAATATATTATAGCATGTTTTGTTTTGATAAAAAAAGATTATAACATGTTAATCGGTCTGTAGTCATTATTCGATCGCCACAACATCTTCAATTTTATATGTCTGATAAGACTCGCTTGTTGTTTCTAAACTATGTGAGCCCTGTAATTGTGTAAAGGAAAAAAAAATCCAACCCATACTACACATTTACGACTAAATCGAGTATTGGTAATAATTAACAAATATAAGAGACTGGTGAATAGAATATTCAAAATTTCATATTAATTAATTTTAAGATTATGTATGTATAGTTGGTTTGTAAATTTTGTATTTATAGAGCTTTTTTATTTATTTGTTTTGCAATACTGGCTGGAGAGGTTGGGTGATTTCGTTGGCCTACCTCTTTTCTTATCATATTTTCTTTTGGCTTTCATTTTCACAGCCCATGAGAATACTATGGTTTTGGAATCTCTCAGTGTAATTGTTGCAACTGCTACTCACTCATGTTTTCTTTTCTTTATGTTTTGTCGTCTGGGATTTTTCTTGTTGTATATGCGCGGGAATCCCTTAAAATTAGTGTTGACATTTTGGGATCAAAATGGTCTCCGGTCTTGACAATAAATTTAGTGTTGCTGTCTACTTGTTCGGTTTTGTCGGACCCGGTTGGACCGTTTTTTGCTGGTAATAATGCCGTGAAAGTGTACCGGAAAGCTTACGAGAAAATTGCGAGGCAATGGACTATGAAATATGCAAAGGGCTGATATTTGTTTTCTTAAGTTTTATAATCATAACTATTGCAAATTTGCAACTAACTATATGACTTTTTATTTTCTTATATATTTGCGTCGAGTAATGGATCGTGTTTGCATCTCGTGCTCTTCTTGTATACTGAACAGTTTTAAAGGATGTGTAATTCCGAGATTGGATACTAGCTTAATGTATTTGTATTCAAGAAAAAAATTAAACAAAGTGTGAAGATAAAAGTAAGACTTTGTTGAAAATTGTTTGTGTGCTTCTGTTTTTGTTTTTCTACTTTTTACAGTAAGCAATTCATCAAATAATATAACTGAAGAAAGTTAAAAGTAGTTTTTTCTTTTCCTCAAACGCAAACGTGTTTGAACTGATTTAATACGGGGTTAAGGTAAAATAACATTGAACATAATGATTAGTTGTTTATCAAATAAAACATTATAAGTTGTAACTTGGTGAATTGGTGTGAAGTTTTACTTCATATTGAAAATAATTTATGTACATACAAATTAATGAGTCTGTAACTTAGACTTTACCGATGAACACCATGAACTTAATTAAAAATCTGGATAGAAACATTTGGACGAACGATGTTATATAAAAAAAAATCATAGAAAGAATTACCACATTGCACTTCGGATCAAACTCCCATCTTTGAATCTAGGGATTGGCCTTTTCTTTCAGACAAGTTGAAGGAAACTTTGGAAGACATCCCCATGCATGATCTGCATTGAGAGCTTCGTAGCTAATCACATCTTCTGCATTGGCCTTGATTGTTGCAAGAGTGAAGAACACAATTATAAGAGCCATATATATAATAACAGCCTTTATTAATTTCTTAGACATACCCATATCTTTCTTATTGAACTAAGAGAAGAAAAAAAAAACTCAACTTTATCTATAAAAATATTAGATTGTTGTGTGAGAAACACATGAAGGGATTAACGAAGCTTTAATAGGAGATGGTAGAAAATATTGTTATGTTTCTTTCTTTTTTTGGCATACATATTTAGTGTATCATCCATCTAAAATATTGATATTGTTATTTTGCTATTTTCTTCCTAAAGTGGTTAGAAATTAGTTTCACGTCTTAAAAATATTGAAAGTTTTTAAGGATTTTGTTATCATTGCAACAAACTACTCGATAAACAGCTGAAGAAAATGGATCATTTTAACAGAAAAAAGACTGGTACAAAAATAAATAAAAAGCTTGTCAATTATATATCACCTCCATTAATCAGGAAATTCTAATGTGTTTCTCAAATATTTTAATATAATTTTGTTACATATTTTTTTTTTGTTAAAAAAATTAAACCATTAAAACAAATATACATATGAAAGAAAGTGTATAATAAAGTTCTAAGACCATGTACAGTTGCGAGAGTCTTTCTTAGAATATGTTCAATGAATCTCTAGGTTAGTGACCCATTATTAAAAAAAAACTCTATAATTGTATTTTAAATTAATTTAAATATTTTTTAAAAATGATCCATGCTCTTAATCTGTCAAATATATTACTTTATTAACTTTCGTATAATTTTATTATTTATTAAAATTTTAAATTGTAAAAAACTCAAAACAAATCATATTAAGACATTAGTATATATGTTCTAATAGATTTTCAAATGAGAAACAATATATATTTCTCTTATTTTTTTTTGTTAATATATATTATTTAGATACTATCAATATTAACAAAATATTATATTGTGCTAATACATTATATATATATATATATATATGATAGTATAATATTTTATTGTTTAGATAAAATATTGTGATAATGTTTTCGATCTAGACCCATATTCAAATTCGTATAATAAACATATTAAAAATGAAACATGTGTACATGAATCCAGATAAATATAGACTGATTGATCGATTTTGTCAATAAATTTGTTTTACAGACATATGATCTTAAAATTACCAAGTAAAAAATCATATAAATTGCAATTTCTTTACGCAATTAAGGATAAAATATGAATTATATGAAATAGTACATTTCCCCTCGCTCTCCGTAATCTCTTCGTTTCTCGAGGTCATTTGATTTAACACATACTCCAAACTCTTTTTCCATCAACCTCTGAAGTTTCAAACTTTCGGATTTGTATATGGATTTGCCTTAGTTTTGTTGCAAAACTGAGGATATTTTGGAGAACATCCCCATGCATGATTCACACGCAAAGCATCGTATGAGATAACATCCTCCATTTTTATCGTAATCACCTCAAAAACCAGAATAATTGATAGAACGAGAAATAAAACAGATATCGTCCTCATCAACGTCGCCATGTTTTTTAAGACGAAGTAAACTAAATGGGGGAGTTTTACTACTTCTTTATATATTTATTATTTAACGATTTTTTTTAGATTCGAAGTTTTCATGTTTGATTGGGTTGTCTAAAATTCTAAATAAAGTTAATCGTTTTGGAGGGTTCCTTAGTTACGTATTCCAGCAAGAATTTGGCTTTACAATTGTAATGTTGTTATTAGTTTTAACAAAAAAAAAATATTATTATTAGTTCAAGTTCAAATAGTTCATATATAAGATATATGTGTTATAGTGCATATATAAGATATATGTGTTAGATCCGCAATAGTTGTATCGGCTAAGATTATAAAATAGGATAATTGGGGGTTTATTTGCCATAATTAATTGATAGCGAGTAATATAATACACAGTCTGACCAAATCCGAAGGAAAAATGTAAAATCATAAATGGAATATGTAATTTCGCACATGTTTACAAATAACATAAAATTTATACGTATTTAAAATAAATGTATGTTTTTAGAAATCACACTTTTTGTTTAAACTAGACGCGTGATTTTCTACTTATTTTGTAAATTTGCCGCCACATGTACTTTTTCGCAAAAACATGTACAACACTATAACTTTATGTCTTTATCCTTAATTTTTGGTTTCTATGTGTTAAAATATTTTTTTTCTTAATTTACATTAATATTGACCAGATTATTATTCATCTTTGTACAATGCATCTAGGAACACAGGTAATAATGATTAATGAAAAATAAAATCACAGTTGTTATTCTGATAAATATAAATAAATAATTACTATTATTTATCCAAAAGAATGACTACCATAATCACTAATAACCCACCGAGAGAAAAGAGGATTAGAGATGAGGAAGGGTATCTCATCAAATAAAATAATTAAGAGAAACAAAATAGAATAAAGATGCAGATCAAATGTTTCAAACTGGAAACTTAAGAAACGGTATTATGATAGATATTGACACATGTCAGTCAATTAGTAGTTTAATTTTTATTTAAAATTTAAATTTAAATAAATAATTAAATTATATTTAATATATTATTTATTTATTATTAAGAAACCCAAATGATTATGTTTATCGCTAGAGATGGCTTTAGTAGTATTTACGTAGTCAGAACTAAAATCTCCCTTAGGTGGGGAAGGATGGATTGTTACACAACTTGATATATAAAATTTTATTGAGTAATGTAACTAAAATTTCCTAATTATTAATACGTTTTTAACATCTAACTACACTTTCAATCCTTGGCGAAAAAACACTAATTTCAAACCCATTATCACAAAAAAAAAACACACACACACACACACACATATTTAATTACTTTCCTGATTCGACTCAAACTTTACTTTCCCTTTTTTTCACTTCAAACCAATGTTCAAGAAAGCTATTTAGGGCTCTTAATCCCAGCAAGGCTGATAAGTTTCTCCACTAGAATAACAAGTACTACAATCCTATTTTGGTCACATCGACAAGAACTGCAATTTAGTTTAGTCTTATTAGCAGAATAAGTATCAGCGTAGCTGAATCTTCCAATTAAAACCACAAGATCAGGATGGTTAGCGAGAATATATATCAAACTTGTTGTTGTATTGTAAGTAAGACCCAAATCTCCAGCAATAACGATTCTGTGCGGGTAATTGTTAGATGTAGACTTAGGCATTGTCTTGAAGTAATACTCTTTGCTCATTGCTGAAATAGACGGGTCTCCACATCGGTAATAGATACAATGTGTTTGGTTTAAGACTTGTGAGTTGAACATGGTGAATGATGCCTGAAGTGTAGTTCTTGAGGCCAGTTTCAGGAGGATACTGTTGGTTATAAACAATAGAATGGTCTGTTGCATATTTGTTTCTAGTAACAACATCGAATTCACGGTATTGAACTATGCTTTTCACAGAATTAGTATCCAGATGCAGAGGTTCTTCTTCGTCGAGTTGGAATTCCCCTGAGTAATATAACAACCTTGCTTCAAAAAAAATGAAAGACTTTGGAAGGAAAAAAAAAAAAAGAGAAGAGGAAATAGTTACTTAAAGGACAGCTTCTTTGTACATTGTACCACCATTTTTACATAAAGGTTGTTGCAGCGAAGCGAAGAAGTTATAGTATTAATAAACTAATGAACTCTTTACCATAAAAATAGAGAATTGGTATAGTCATACATTGCAAACCGGTGGGATCTTTATCAATATTCCGGTTCTCAGATTTTAACTCTTCAGACCAATGACCGAGACTAATTTTCTTTGTAGCTAAAAATCATCTGGACAACAACAACGTTCAGACTTAAGATTCAACATGACAAACCGAATTGGTCGAAATTAAAATTCCCTAGTTAAGAAACCCTAAAAGCCTATTCTTTATCTTCCCGGGGATCAAGCAGCATAAGGACCACCACCGCCCAACTCAATGACCGAACAGATCTCATCCCCTTCTTCCATCCTCAGCTGTGAAAATATTTAAATTAATTAACAGTAAGCAACACTGTTGTTGTAGAATCAGAAGCTTAAAAACGGGACCAGAGTGTTTTTTTTTTTTTTAAACCTGAGCAGGAGTCTCTCTTGGTTTGATCTTTTTACCGTTGTAGAGGAATCGGACAGTACCGTACTCTAAGTTTCTTTTAATACAGTAAGCAGTCATTAGTTTCTTAAGATGTGCATTTCCTCCTATTTTGTATATATCCTCTGTTCCCTGTTCATCACATTACATACATATCTAGGTTACAATTTTCTTAAACACACACACAAAATTAATGATAAATTCTTTGAACGAAAGCAAAGATGATGAGACATTATAAATTTGGTTAGCTGAAGCGAAAAGAAAAAAAATAATTGTAGAAGAATGGACCTGTTGGTTCTTGACTTTGAGAGTGACCTTCTTATGGGCTGGTGGTTCAGGAGATCCAGACCTCTTAGAGACAAAAGAAGCAGAGATCGTGGCTGAGGAGCTAACCATTGCTGACAGAGACAAAACTAGATCTTTAACTTTTTAACACACTCTTTGTGGACTTTTTATGCTCTTATCTCGGAAAATTTGCAGGTTTTGAGAAACTGATGGAAAGTTGAAAGAGCTTTGGGGGCATTAAAGTACAATCCTTACCTAACATTACTATTGGTCCATTTTCGTTTTGTTGGATTACCATTTTACCCTTTTGTCCTTTGCTTTGTTGCCTTTGAAGTGTGAAGAATCATGACTTCACACGTTACGTATTCCAACAGTACGTTGAAAGTTGTACAGACTCATGCAACAGGCTCTTTATTAGCTTACAAATTTAAATATATTTCAAAGGAAAAAAAAATATTACATCTGTTAGAAGTTTCGACTAAAAGCTTTCTTCTATCGTCTCACAAGTCAAAACCAAAAACATCACACCTAGAGAGATGAGTCTCATCCTAAAGAGAATTTCCATAACAGTTCTCTAAAGAACAAAGTAAATCTGACCTTTTACCTCTAAAAAAAGTGTCTGACTCGAGAAGATTCAAGAAAAAAAGAAGAGACACTGAAGCAGTGTGAGAAGGAATGGGATCGATCTACATGAGGAGACAACAGTATTGGATATCTTCATCATCATCATTATTGGCATCATGATCGTCATCATCAAGAATTTATATAATCTGGAGACTGGATGATTCGAATTAGCTCCTTGAGGTTTGCTAGAACCTGACGTGGTCCTAGACTATTTTCCCCCACAAAGTTTAGTAGTTGCTCGATATTCTGTGATATGATACTATGATTAGACTAGAGGAGAGGAAAGATATGCGTTTCTATGTTTAAGGCATCAGGGAGAGAAACAAAACCCAAAACTTTCTTAAACTAACCTTGTTTAACAAGAAGACAGCATAGGCAGCTCGAGTTGTATCTTGACCATCCAGAAACAGTGGGAATTCTACGAATTTAGAACTTTGAGAAAGGGTGGAAATCGGAGACATGTCTGATGATGAAGGCTCAATGTACGGTGCATAGTCTCTAATATATGTTTTGGAACCACCTAGGCGCAAAGGATAGCGAATAGGCACTCTCAAGTAAGGAGCTATTAGGGACACAGCCTGCAAAAGCCAATAAGGAAGGCATCAGTACTTTCTAACAAGAATTTTAAACAAGCCAAAGATGCATTAGCAGTGATTCCTGAAAAAGAAAGCTACGAGATTCAAGGCTGTACACAAACAATTGAATTATGAAGCAAACTTTAATGCATAGATTAGTAACGAGAAAAGAAACGGAACATACATGAGCTACATATCCTAGGGCGGTTGCTGACTTCTGTACTTCTTTCTTGTCTGTGAAGAAGCTCATCTTTGTGAATGGGGCCATACTAAAAGGCAACCCCACAATTCTTACGGATCCTTGACTCATAGGTTTAGTTCCTAGTAAAGCCACACATAAAGATATAAGCAAGTCAAGAAGGTAAGATACTGCAATTAAGAAGAACATTTATTAAAAACTTCCAAAAAATAAGGAAAGTTAGTCCTCATATCAATATCAAACTGGATGACGGAAAAATAAAGGCATGCATTGAAAGATGTACAGAAACTGGTCTCATTCTCATCAAAGCCTATCTTCTCAATTCTTATAAGCTTATAGACTCAAATTGTACCACTGACCTAATCTAGTGCCACCTGGAAATGATTCCAGTTCTTGGTCTTGTGAAGGTCCAGCCTCAATCTTCAAGGGATAGATAAATGAAACTTGAGATATCATGAACTGCTGCCTCTTTCTCAGCTTATTCGTTACAAATTTTAGATGTGCATAACCACTATCTCCTTCTAGTTGGCAGTTTGACTCCTATGACAGACAAAAAATAAGCTAAAATAGAGTACATATTGATTTAATCATCCACAAATTGGTCATAGTAAGAAAACTCCTTTGCACTGGATGAGGTAATACCTGCAATTTGCTTTTAGCGATGGAAAGGGTTGTGCCGCCTACTAACAAAGATCTCACTTCTGTACTGAGATTATCCTCTTTATTTTTAACATCCTGCTCAGTAACTTTGCAAGCAACTGATGTCTTTTCCACCAGCAATTTCCTTGCTTCAAGCCTCTGACGCATTTCTTCAAGTTCATTACTACGTCTCAATGATTCAGTACTAACCTGCCCGAAATATTTCCGCCCGCTAATCCGCGGGCTAATCAATTAAAGCTCATCGAGTAGATATAAAGTAAGAAACAAGGTAAGTAAATTCATCAAGAACGATAACACTCAACAACACAAATCTGTTAAAGGCCACAATTGATCCTCAAAACAATGAGCTTAGCTTCAACCACATTCCTTTAAGACAATGAAGCCACTAATAAAAATTGAAGCTTTCCACTCTGAAATGAATAAAAAAAACCCAAAAGAAAGAGCATGAGTAAGAGAAAAACCTGAATAAGAGACTCAAGTTTGGGCTGGAGGCTTAGCTTCTTCTCTTCAGCTAATTTGAGAGCAGAAGAGAGACTCCATAACCTCGTAAGCTCATTATCAAATTCTTCCCACTCGATAATCTTCGCATCTTCTCGATCGCTTCTTCTCAAATTTTCCGAAAAACTTCTCTCTGTTTCTCTTTCCATCAACAATTGTCTCGGAACCAACGCGTCGCAAGTTCTGGCATCAAGTCTCTACGAGAAGATTCAGATCTTTTTTCTAATCACGCTTCGAATTTCATCACTGATCATTAGGAACCGATAGATCAGATTTGAACAATCAAAAACCCTAATTTTATAAAATCCGATCACAAAGTGTAGATTGGGTTCAAATGAAGAAACGAAACGGAGAAATGAGAGATCGATACGTCGAATGAATTGAAAAAAAGCTTCACAAAAACTAGCCGGGTCAGGAAATATCCGAAGTAGTTAACGGGTGGGTATGTGTTACGTCACCATGAAATGGACATATATCTCTGCCTACATTTCTCGTGAAAAGCGTGATTTATTTACTGAGTTGTTTCCATTTTGGACCAATTATTCTGTATTTTG
The DNA here is from genome assembly GCA_963854855.1 of Nasturtium officinale. Lineage (NCBI taxonomy): Eukaryota > Viridiplantae > Streptophyta > Magnoliopsida > Brassicales > Brassicaceae > Nasturtium > Nasturtium officinale. The sequence goes on along the minus strand of OY978511.1, from coordinate 6,427,372 downwards.
ATTTCAACTACATAATTAATATTCACATACAGTACTATTTTAAACTTCTTAACTTTTAATAGATTAATTACCATTGAACTAAATTTTTGTTTGTAAATTAAATTTTATCTAGATTAATTAACAAAAAAAAAATAGTTGGTTTATCCATAATTGCTATATTTTGGCATATTGAGAATTACAATGTTCTCAAAAATAACAAACTTCAGGAAACTTTAATAAACCTTCTATGAAATATGTTTTTGAGATGGGAAAAATATTTTATAAGATTTACCTACTACATATGTATATTTAGTCCTAGGATAATTACTCCTAACCAATGTTGTAAAACTCGGCAGGCGCTAGTCGGGCGGCAAAGATGTGTCTACCACCTAGGGGATTAATCGGAGAGTAAACGAAGATTAATCGAAGATTAGTTTTATGTTATTTTAATATTTTAAAAATATATTTATCTATTATATTAAACTTTTAAATAATATTTTTTTTTAAAATTATAGTAAATACATGAAAATATAGTATTAATAATTTATTTTATGATTTTTATTTATATTTTTAACATAATTTATTATAAACATCACAAGCTCTCAATATAAATGTGTTTGTATAACATAAACAATTTTTTTATACCTGAAAATTTAAAAATAATTAGATTATAGATGATTAGACAGAAAATAATCGGATTAGTCGGAGATTAATCGGATTAGGCGGGGAGTAATCGGTTGACTGACTTTTTTGAGAAATTAGTTATTAATCGAGATGCCGAAGGTAGGTCTAATGACTAAGCGGAATGTAATCGGAACTAGGTGGGGTGTATAGGTGGGAATTTTTAGAACATGCCTCCTTACTCGCCTTGTATCCGCCTGAAAAAAACACAAATACTTGCTCGGTGCTAATAAGACAACAAACTAGATTATTTGTAATAAGTCAAACAAAAAAATATACTACTTGACTCATGACTTGTTACTCTTATAAATTACTTGATACACATTACATGATATTTGTTTGTAACTACTTGTTAGTAAAATACTAATGCTTAAACTACTATAATAGATTAATCTATAATTGATACTCAAGAGAGAAACATTTATATCATAATCAAGATCGTCATATTTTAATATTTGACGAATATATTTGTCATATTATGTGTTAATCCTGTTAATTAGAATTTTGACACTTATGGACTTCTAATAAGAGAAGAGTTAAGGTTTCATGTATCTTCCATTTGTATACAGATTTATTTATCAAAATTCTTGAGATTGAAACGTCAAATTGTCTTGTCGTCTTTTCAAGATAAATTCAATCAGTCTCTTCTTAAATTCGGTTTTGAATGTAACAAACTTTATCCATTAGGGTTTATGTTTTAGGTTTTAGGATTTAGTTTGTAAGGTTTAGGATTTGAGATTTAGGGTATACATCAAAATCATGTTATTATATATATGTTTTTTCGAGTCAATGTTCATATACTTTTTGGTTGTTCGATATCTTCAGGAACAAGAAAGAGAGAAGGTCTATGCATCTGTGCAAAAAAATTCTTTGATTTACAACCACAAAATGCATCTGGAATGTTATTCGACATGCCATAAATACTGACTGTGCATTCATAAACAAAATGTCTTAAGCAGTTTCCAATCTCTTAACCAAAATTGTTCTCATATAATATCAAGTCTTTTCAAATCCCTTGTCTGTGAATATTCACTCTGTATATCTTTCCCTTCTTCCATCATCGTCTTCACCATTGATACCCTCTCAAAAACCCTATCCATTGCAATCTCAAACGCATCATCAATCTTCTCCGGTCCAACCAATCCCGGTTTAGTATATATTATCTTCGGTATAATCTTCACAACCTCGTTCCTCATCCTTGAAATACTCTCCTTATCTATCCCACCCAACAATTTTCTGAGACTAACCGTTCCATTTTTCATTCCTTTCTCCGGTATGTAAACCGAGAACTTAGTATAATCCTTAGGGAAATACCACAAGTACTGGTTATAGCCTGAACCGGGGTTGAAGAAAACCGGTATACAACCGGCCAAAATCGAATCAAATATCGATCTTCGAGTATACGAATCTCCTGAAGGCTGTAAACAGAAAACTGAATTTTGAAACACCTCCATTATCTTAACCGGATTATCGCAGTCATTAACATTGCAGTTAAGAAACTTGCATTTACCGTGAGAAGCAAGGCACTGTTTTATAATCTCTCCCCTAATAGATCCATCCAAATTAGGTCTTGGAGCTCCAACAAACGAAAACAAATGTCTCCTCCTTACTCTCATCACTTTCCTCTGCCATCTCCAGATCTCTGATAAGCTCTTTGGATGGAAATAAGTCGGATAAGGAACCGCAAATTCGTTAGCCCAAGCAGTTGTTTCGATAGCTAACATTGTCATGTTCGAGAACTCGGGCAATCGCATCAGTTTGCTTCCCCAATCGGAATCTTTATCGTAAACCCTCCTGAAATCCCAAGCGATGCGTCCTGTTACAAAGAAGTGATCTCGACCGTACAACTTCTTTCATTCCCCAATTCGTCTCTAACTGTTACATTGTACCCCCAGAGGTGACGGCTCACGTCGAAACCCGCGTAGTACGGGACGTAGATTGCTGAGGCTAGAGATGAGTCGTTGGTTAAACACTCGTAATGTTTCATCCTCTCCCGGAAGATAACCGCGAGCAAGAACTGGTTAGTTGAGTACCAAGAACCGGTTTTCGCGGTTAACACTCGAGATGTGGTGTTTGAAACTTGTTGACCGAGGCCGGAATTTACCATGAATGGACACATATCGAACCATTTGATGAGTATTCTACAGTTTTTGATGATGTCGTCGTTAAATCTGCTTGGAAGATTGTGCATATAGATGTACCTTCCGGTGCAAGTATCTAATTCTTCTTTGTCAGGCTGTTTCGCTCTGATTCCATCACTCTCGTTAGCAATTTTGGTGAGATTTAGGGTTTGATGATGATGTGAAGAAGAAGAAGAAGAAGAAGAAGAAGAAGATGCAATTGAGATGAAGAAGTTGTTGACTTGTTGAGTGATTTGGAAATTTTTTCCAATCAAATCTGATTTTTGGATTTGAAACAGAACAAAAAGACAGAACACAAACGTAACTAAGATGACAGCCCATAGTCTTGGAACAGTTTTCATCATCATCTTGTACTTGTGGGAAAAAATATTGGTTTGATTTTTATGAGAAAAAAATATAAAAGATGTGATCTCAGAATTAAAAGTACATCTTATTCGTTACCCATGGTTTTAATTACACATTCCAAATGAAGTAATAGTAGATATTTGACCATTTATGATAAATTGAATTAAAGGGATTCTATTCTAATACAGTTCTCTCTTTTTTTAGAAATTTCCATCATGGACACGCATAGATGATTTTACATTTGTCAAAAGATATCTTCATTCTCCACTTTTTCTTTTACCCAACTGTATTCCACAAAAGAAAATTAAGGGGGGAAAGAATACACAGGAAAATTAATATTAATGTATTACTATACCAATTTTTTTTACACGACCCAAAGCCAAAAGATTGCCTGGGGCGGCTCATACTTTATTTGACCAAAGGTCCTTGATCAATTTCAAATCCTTGATTCTACTGATTATTGGAAAAGAACATAAAAACAAATTTTATAATAATTATTTTGTGAATCATTTTCCTCCTAATAATCTGATTTGGTAAGTTAAGATTTTCTATTTATTATGATAAAATTATGTTTCTAGAAAGATTTCCAGTATCTGTCCATTTCTTACCACAAATAGAGGAATTGCATTTTAGACAAGAAATCTTGTCTGAAACTGTATTTACTATTACTATCGGTTCTGTTTTAATAAATAAATAAAAAAGAAGTGTATGTACATGGTTTCATTCTGATTGAAAATTATTAAAAACTCGAATCTTACTGTATAGAGTAAACCAAAATGATTCAACTAATAGACCATATGTAATTCGTTAACTGATAAAAGAACTTTCATTTTATTAATCTTAACAAAGTTAATATGACTAAACAATATTTCTAGTTTATATCTTGCCCCTGATAAAATTATGTAGTTGCATCATGCATGATCTAGCCTCTGTCTTAGTATGACTATATACTATTTATAATTCAAATCTAGCCTAGATCCATGGCATCCTGAACAATGACACTATCTCAAGAACCCTATTCAGTGCAATTTCGAATGCACCTTCAGTCTTTCCGGTCCAACCGCCCCTGGTTTTGTATAGATTATCTTCGGTATAATCTTCTCAACCTCTTTCCTCATCCTCCCAATTCTCTCTTCACTAAACCTAATCACTAACTTCTCAATAATAACCTTCCCATTTCTCACATCTTCCTCCGAAATGTAAACCGAATACTTGGTATGATCCTTTGGAAAATACCATTTGTACTGGTTACATACAGAATCGGGGTTAAAGAAAACCGGTATACAACCGGCTAAAATCAAATCAAATGTTGATCTCCGAGTAGAAGTATCTCCTGGTGGTTGTAAACAGAAAACGGATTTTTGAAACAACTCCATTACCTTAACCGGATCAACACAGTCTTTACTTGATGTATCACAATCAAGAAAGTTGCATCTTCCGTGTGAAGCAAGGCACTCTCTTATAATCTCTCCTCTTATAGATTTCTCCTTTTCGTGCCTGTTTGCTCCTACGAAGCAGAACAAGTATCGTCTCTGCATCATCCTAACTTGCCTCTGCCATATCTTAAACTCATGGCTCCTAGAATTCGTTTCAATCGATAACACAGTCATGTTTTCGAATTCAGAAACCCTTCTAAAATCCCGACATACCCGTTCCGTGACAAAGAAGTGATACCGTCTGTACATTTTTGTCTACTCTGGTCTCTCCCGAAGCCATTGAGCTAGATCTTCACCAAGTTCATCTCTGAGCTTCAAGCTGTATCCCCAAAAGCGTCTCACGTCGAAACCCGCATAAAACGGAACAAAACCTGCAGAAGAAATGGACGAATCGTTGGTCAAACACTCATTGTGTCTCATTTTTTCTCGAAAGATAACCTCAAGCATGAATTGGTTTGTTAAGTACCAAGAACCGAGTCCGATGGTTAGTACCCGAGTAGTGTGGTTATGATCGTCCTCCCAAACCTGTGGACCAAAGCCAAAGTTAACCAGGAACTTACACTTATTGCGTAGTTCGATGCATGCTTGACATTTCTTGATCAGATCGTCATTGAATCTGCTGGGAAGATTGTGCATATAGACGTAACTTACGGCGCAAGTATCTGTTCCTCCTTGTTTAGCAGCCGTCGCAGTGATAATTAGGGTTTCTTTTGGGAAAGAAAGCGATAGGTTATGAATTGATTGATGTGAAGAAGGAAGAGCAAACAGAACAAAAGTGTTGGTAAAAAAAAATTATTCGAAAGCTTTGGAGCTCGTTTCCTCACAATGTTTTTTTTTCCTTTTTCCATTATCTCTCTTGATTGTGGAGAAAATGAGGAGACGGTATTACTTTGTGAAGATAAGATGTGTGAGTCTTTAATTTGTTTTCTCTGCATATTAACATATTCTAAATAGAGATGCTATGATTTTTGTTCTTAGATCATCTTCATCAGACATACAATCAAGAGTGTCTTCAATTAATTTTATTTATTAAACATAAAATTAAAAAAAAAAACTAATCATAACATACACAACATAAAGAAAGTATCTTTAACTAAATTTGAAGTATCTTTATCAAAACACTTTATATCTAATTGTCTTTAATATATTAATTAAAAATATGTAAGACACCTCCATTAATGAGTTATGACTTATGAGGTGCTCTTCCTAGGTCAAGTTTTTGGATAAATATTGAGCAAAAGTAAACTAATGTGTTTTCCTAGACTTTTAGTTTTTTGAATAAAATGTTTTTTTTCTCTGTTATTTTCTTTCCTTCTCTTTTCGTTTTTTCTTTTCGCCCTTCTCTTTTTGTATCTTGTAACTTTAATTTGTGCATCTAAGCATCACCATGTTCCGTAATGCAAAACGTCACATTCCACTTGTGCTAATATTTTTAAGGTTTTTAAATTGTAGAGATGGTAAGTGCTATTACGTAATTAAACACGTTTAGGTTATATTCGTATAAACTCAAATATTAAAAGAGAACCTAGACATTTTGTCAAGAAAACATTAAAAGACCCTAGACATTTAATCCACTTAGTTGATTGATATATCTTAGCATCGTTTAGAACTTTAGATGGAAATGTTTTTTTTTATTAATCGGCTAAAAGAAACCTTACATATTTTGTGTTTGAACCAACTAAAGCAAAGTCTTTGGCAAAACATATACATGAACCTAAAAAGATTGATTCGATTGGAAAGAATGTAGTATTTTACTGTGTTTGTAGAAGCATTTAGATTATAGTTATACCAATACCACTAAAAGTCTAAAAAAACATTCTTTTTTTTTAATACTAAAGGGCTGAACTTTATGAAGATACGACACTAAAATTTAAATAATAATTAAAGAAAAGTAAGACGAGGCAGTAGCTAAACTTGAAACCAATTCCAAATGACAAGCAGCAGTATCTCAAAGTTCAAAGATCTGTTTTAATCTGCTTTTTATCCTCCAACAGAAACGAACAAAACCAACAACAAATTCCCACTAAATGAAAAAGAAAACAAAATCATGAAGCGTATTCAAAGGCTTGTGGAGGTTGTACCTCGTCATCTACGGCCATAGCTGAGGCCGTGGTTTGTGCAGCTGCCGCTGCACCAGATGCAGGAGAAGCTGTTGAAGTTGGTGCATCGGTCAGAGAGAGAACCTCTGGCTCGTGTTGACGCAAGTCTTTGAGAAGAACGAAACCTGATGGAGCTAGCTTCACTGGTACGTATCTGCTGTCTTCAAGTAACTTAATGTATTTCTCTTGAGCTGGGACTACTCGAGCTGGGTTCACTAGAATCTCAAACGCTGGCTCTGGCTCCGCAGCTTTCTTCTCAACAGGTGCTGTGCTATCGACCTGACAGTTCAGTGGAGACAAGACTTTCAATTCACAGATTGTCCAAACACAATAAAACTCGAATGAGGCAGAACCTGAACCTGAATCTAAAACTGTAACCTTTCAAAATCGATCCTTGAAGGTTCGGTTTTACATCGGTTACTACTTTCTTTAAGCCGAAAAACCCTAATCAAAACCTAGATTAAACACCCTTAAGAAATTCAACAATTTGAAATTCAAAAGGCTTAACGTGTGTGATAGTATAAAGAAGAAACCTTAGAAGTCTAGTGGTTATGAGACTAATCAGGCAATCAATCACAGAAGCCACTATAAGAGGCTAGAAACTGACAACATTACCTGCATAGAGTCTCCTTCCTTCTCAGTTGAAGCTTTTCCTTTTCCAGATCCACTTTCATTGACAGATTTTTCGGCGCCAGATGTTTTCTCAGCAGTAGCTTTTTGCTCTGCTTCTTTCTTAGCCCTAGCTTTAGCTTTAACTGAGGTTGAGAGAACAGCGGTCGGAAGCTTGACAGCAGTGTTGGCAGTCGGAAGTGTGGTGGGTTTTGGGTACTCAAACAACGACGGTTTTGCATGTGACATGAACTCAAACTTTGGGACCTTAAGGTCGTAGTTCAAACCAATGAAAGCAGTTGGTGAGAAGGCCAAGCTAATGAAATAGATTAGTGGGTACCAATACCAAAACTGGCTGAATACCGCAAGGCCGATAACAGCAGTGACTTTGTCATGTTTGGTCTTAGAGAGCAATCTTATAGTAACGTTCCTACCACCAGCATCAAGGATACCAGAGGCCAGAATCGCGCCCATCTTGCTCATTGTATCTTCGTGCTTGTCAAGTATGATCTTTTCAAGTTGGCGCCTACAAAAAAAAAAAAAAAAAAAAAAATCTCAGTCTACCAAGATATTCTCTGCCTCCCAAATGCTGAAGAAAACAGATTGATAATAACCTAAATGCTCCAACACGAGAATCGCTGGCTTCGCTAATTTGAACCATCACCATGGCCATTGCAATCAAAGCACCTTGACGAACGAAGTCAACTACATCTGATGTAAGTGGCTCCAACAAGGATATAGCTTCGCTGAGGCCAGTGCCTGCACAAGAAATACCTACTGCAAGAGCCGCACCATAGCGAACATGTGGATTGTACGACTCAGAAAGCAGAGACACAATACGAGGAGTCTATAATTTAAAAAAAAAAAGGAAAAAAAAATCATCAGAATCTTTTAGGGATGGTAAAAGAATACAAAAGCACTGGAGGCACTAAAGAAGTGGAAAATAATTGAAGGGAGAATCAGAAACTGACCTGCTCTGGATCAGAGTACAAGACAAATCCAAGTGCCAGAACAGCTGTCCTCCTAACATCATCACTGACATCAGATACAGCAAAGTGCAGCAATTGTCGAATTGCCTTGTTGTTTGCGGTTCCACTGTAAGCCAATGCCAGTGCGTACATGCCACCATAACGAATGATCGGATCTTGATCTCTAGTCATCTGCTCAATCAAGGTATCTGCTCCTTCTTCTCTACCGTATACAGTAAGAGCTATTCCTAAAGCCAATCCCCTAAAAACACGTAACTTATGCTGATTAGTGAAATGCTAAATCAAGATACCCTGGACCTTCATCACCAAAAAAAATTCTCCAGACTTTTACATTACCTAATTATTTTCTCATGCTGTGTCTCATGAGCATAAGCGAGCATCTCACTTGCCTTTTCAGTAGCAGTTCCAACCAGTAATAAACCCATGCTGATACCAGCAGCTTCACCAGCAACCACATTGTCAGTATAAAGCACACTTTTAACATCATCATATATCTCTTCATCAGCTGTCCCGAGAGCTGACAAGCCAAGACCTAAGCAAGCTCCATGTTGAATGACCTGCATCCATATTTTTCCAATACAAATTAATCCCTGAGCAAAAAGACTGCCAGGGAAATTGAGAGACTAAATTGAAGTAAGATATCAACTAATCACCTCAACATTAGTGCTGCGTAGGCTATCACGTAGAAATTGTTTGATTCCCTCGCCATGGTTAGCATGAATAAGACCAAGAGCATATAAAGCACCTCCTTCGGAATAAGGACTCCCACCACCACCTGCTCCTCCCTGAGGCAAGTATGGAGCCATCAATGACCTACCCTGTTGCAGGTGACCTCTGTGAATAACACCTAATCCTGCCGTAGCACTAAACTTTGCCCAATTAGTGGCCCTGCTTAGCCAATCCTGTCAATTAAGAAAAGAATAAAAATGAAAACAAAGTTAAAGAGTATACTAAGCCGCAGAGCCAAACTCAAAAATATATAACTGTTATAGTGGAAGTAAAATTTACCAAATTCTCTCTAAGAAAAGTGTCCACAGTAGTTCCAGCATGCATAATGGCATTAGCATATATCGTAGCACTGTGGCAAACACTGTTCCGCATCTCGACAGACTGTTTGATGGTCTTAAGTATCAACAGGTCCGATCTGGAAAAAGACAATTATCAATGAAGCATATGACTACTTCCTGAAATAAATGATTTTTAGAAGGAAAAAAATCTCGTTTCAAGATATCAAAAACTTCAACAGTATCTTACTTGTTCTGGCTGTATAGAAACTGAAGTGTCAGCTGAATAGATGTCTCTCCAGATAAAATTCCCTTAATCTTTGACAACCTCTCCGCATATGTAGCATCAACTGGATCTGTCTCATGCACAATTGTCTGAGCTGGGGTTCCATCTGCCATCTGAACATCCCCCGAAGGGTTCTCAGTTGAAGCAGTAGTAGTTTCAACGGCCTGAACTGCTTCTACAGGACGTGTTTTGGGAGCTGGAAGGCGATCTCTAACACTCAGGAGAAAGGCCTGGTGCTCGTTCTCTACAAGATCAAATGCAATTTGCAATGCCAACAAAGCATCATCCTTGCTCTCTGAGCGAAGAAGCTTCTCCAATATGCTTGCAACACCTTGTGGTTCATCCAAAAACATGAGGCATTGACAAATGTTCAAATAATCAGGGGAAGGCAGCTTCTGGTAGACTTTCACGAGTAAACTAAGCACCTGGAAGAATAGACAAGGATTTCATTATCATTCCAAATGAATACAACTAAAATAGCCTAGACTAAAATGACCTAGAAAAGGAAAAATTTCCAATTCAGGAGTAGAAACATCTCAGATAGGTAATCAAGAAAATTGGAACAGGAAATTCAGTTACAGCTTAGAACATAAAGGATGCTAGCATACATGAGATTACGGACATGGTACATGAAGATGCAACATAGAGACTGAATTATCACAATATTTTCTGGATTAGGCAAAACCATACTGTTCTAATCGATCAATTTCTATTTAATTCAGGTGTGAAACCATCATTCTCACCTCATGCCTATACTCTCTGCGGTTAACAAAAGAATGAGAAACATTGATGCAGTATGATAAAGTTCCCTGAACATTATCACTCTTTGTGATAGCTTCCTCCAACTTATCCAATCTTCGGCATTCTATCGCAATGCCCATGGCTTGTTGATACTTCCCATCACTGATGCATCTGCAAACAGAAAACCATGTGAGAATAATTGAAGCACTAAGAAGACAAGAGGAATACATTTATAGGCATTGCATACTTTTCAAGCATTCTTTCGACAATGGCCTCCAGCCTGGGATCAATGTCCACCCTCTCATTTGACTCCACTGCCTTTGATCTGAGACTGGCATATTCATCAATTGCTTTGGCTGAAAAACAAAAATACGCATCTGATGAGTAAACTTTCATCAAGCATTTATGGATACTCAAAAAGTCTATCAATCGTCTTGTTCTATCTTTTTATAGTCTTATGAACTTTAGAACACAGAATACGATATCTGGATCTGCAAGCTATGTGCCTCCTATTTAGATAACAAATCGTGCAAGTGATATATGCTTTTTTGGCATTGAGTAAGGTTAGTAGATATATATATATAGCAGTCAACCGTTACCCTAGCTAGAGTCCATAGACCTTACTGCAAAAAAGGGTAAAAACATAACAAACTTTTCAATCCTCACCTAGAAGGGTATGAACATAATCAGAATCCTCTGAAACATCAAATAAGGGTCCAGCTCCAAGGGCATAGGACAATGAATCATTAAGCTCGCCCAAGTAATAGAAAACCTGAAATAATATCCCAAGATTATCAATAAAAGGAAAAGGTCATACTCCAAACTTCTACCACTATCCACCAACTCAAAGGGGAAAATAAACCAGAAATTGTTCATAGTAACAATTACACATTCCTCCACTAACAGATAGCAAACATTATTTGCAATAAAATACCACTTAAGATTATCAACAACCGCTAAATCGCACCTTAGAGACCAGCAAAGCAGCAAGCTGTCTTTGATGCAGATCAAATTCTTCATCTTCATATAAACTCTCTCTGCAATCAGAAAAGTATCTTGAGTCAAGCTATCAAGCAATACAAATCACTGAAGAGATCTAACAACTAATATAGTATGACATAACCTAAGAAGTGCGTCAACACCGCCTCTTCAACTAATATAGTATCGCGTAGCCTAATCATTGCGTCCTCAGAGTTCAACAACTTAAATTTATACCACTATCAGGTACGATGATGAATCCAATGGAATCCAAGTCTCTACATTATATCAGTAAAAGAAGATCTATGACATAAAAACTACCTTTTTGCTAAACTCGATACCAATTGCTCAATTATAATCTACAAAGATCACTACAGAATTTCCTAAAAGCTATTCATATCAAAGAAAGCAGTTTCCTTTGTTGCCCTACCCATTAAATCAGCATCGCCACAAACTATCACCACCTCAACCAAAATTTTGAACTTAAACACCCAAATCGAGAAACCTAATCACAATGAGAGCTCAAATAATCCAACTTTCCAGCAAGAAAAACAGATCAAGAGGGAAGTGGGAACCAAAACCCTAATTTTCAAACCGGAAAAAGAAAGAACTTTAAAAGAGAGTTACATGATTGGGACACTAGTGGAGATCTCAGGCCAGAATTGGTCAACCAAATTGTTAAGATAAGAGAGTGCATGAAGCTTCAAAGCAGGATGAGGCTCGTTGAGCATTGCTAGTAACCCTCCAGCAGAACTAACCATGGCAGAAGCCATTGATGAAGAAGAGTGAATCGAAATTGAAAAACCCTAAGAGAAATCAAATCAGATGAAGAAGAAGAATCGAAACCCGTCTTGAATCTCTCTACCGGATTTGAAAAAGAGTGGTTTTTGAGTTTATGGGATCAAAGTAAAAAATATAAGCAGGAGACTAGGAGAAGAAAGTATTCAGGGACTTGGATGCAAACTACTGAAATTAGCGGATATTAAGAGACTTACCCAACAAGTCAAGAAATTAAAGATTACCCCCGAATTTATAGCTTTGTTACGATTTAGTCTCAAACTTTATGTTAAGTAAGTTACGGATCCCACATATTTTAAGATTCTCAAAACCACCCTATTGCAGATTGCTTTTTTCTGTTTTACATAATTGTTTGGTCATACTTTTTTTGTGCAACAATTGGTTGGCCATACTATTTTAAGTTTTAGGACATTTTAGAGTATCAATATAAGTGACTGCAATTTAGTATAAATATAACAACACTTTAAGAAGAAACATGGGAATTTTTCATACTTTTTTTAATCATTTGGATTGAAAAGATCATATCCAGCCCTAACTATATTATGTGAAGTATCACAATTTAGCAAATTCAGATGTATGTAAGAAACCAATTAAATAAACCGTTAACCACTTGATTAAAAAAACTTTCCAATTAAAAAAAATATATTTAACTCGGTTATATTCTTATCGTATAGATTAGTAAAAAGTTAATTTTTGATTGAGAGAAAAAAATCTTTGAACTTATTGATTAATAACAATCGCAGGCTTAAACTTATTTTTATATACTGAATATGATATGAATACATACGTATTTTAATATCAAAACATTGGGACCAAAGTTTATATATATTTTTTCGGGCATAAAATTCTATATACAGTAGTCCAATTTCTATATAGTGTTTGAATTCAGAATCTCCTTCAAAATTATTTTTGGATTGTCAAAACTTAGAGGGATTTTAAAAAAAAAAATTACAAATAGTTCCTAACAATGTCAGTTGGTATGTAGCAACACCAATTTATTTTTCTTTGATAGTGTATATATCTAATACTAAAAATAAATTAATATATTGAATATCTTTAAAAAGTTTATTATGATTATATCATATTTAAATTTATTGCACATCATTCACCTACCGATCTTGAATGAAAAAGGCACACCGCAACAGATGCACTGCCCACCTACCCCACCCACCCGACCGGAAATAGCAATTGTATCAAACCAGTGAAACCATCGGGTTAACATTGGTACGTGTTTCCAAAACCGGCAGATGAATGCCAAAATGTCAAAATAGAGCAAAAATATTTAGCTTACACCGTATATTTGTGAATCAAATTCACAATCCAATTTCACTAAACCGGCTTCCACACCTGCACGATTCCCTTGGGAACGAACCGAACCGAACCAAACCGGTCCAACTGATTTGGCAAAATGGGTCTTTAACTCAACAACCCCCTCTCTCTCTAGTAAAAAGTTTTTAGCTTTAAATCTCAGTCTCAGGTTTTGGAAGGTTATTTTGGTGGGGAAGAAGAATCAAACAATGGGAGACGAAGCAAAGATCTTCACTCTTTCAGAAGTTTCAGAGCATAATCAAGCTCATGACTGTTGGATTGTCATCAATGGAAAGGTTCTTTCTTCTTTCTCCTTATTTTTTCTCAGCTCTGAAACTAGAGATCTCTTGCTTTTGTGGGTGTTTGCATGAGATCATTTCTAGGTCCGAATTATATATTTTTGCTTAGTAAGATAAAATTAAAATTTCTAGATGAGTTAAGATTGAAACTTTATCATCACTACAGTTTATACATATGGTTAGGATTCAGCTCTTTTGATCTATAATTGAAAATTGTTTCTTTTGAATTAAGTTGGAGAAATCTATATAGAGAGCTCTCATTACCTCATTTCAACTAAATATTGTTTGATTTCGTCTATATCGATCTCTCTTGTGATGGATTGCTGACACGTGTGGACCACTGAACATGATTATTTTCGTTTTGTGATAAACTTGTCACTTCAAAATGACAAGTTGTATCTTGTTTCGATCGTTGATGGTTTAGTGAATCAGCAGATTGTCTCCTTTAATTATAGCACAAGGAAGCTAGAAACTTTAAATGTTTTTGTGTGTTGTTCCATCAGTAGTTTCTGTTTCTTTTCAATTTATGTCACTTGAGTCTTGTTTTGTCGGAGTTTACTTGGTCAAACAAGTTTGGTATGTATATGAAAAAAATCCTTTATAAAGTTCAGAAAACCTCAAATCAATCTCTAAACATGGGTGGTGGATTATTTTGTTTCAAGTATACTTCTTTATGTTCCTAGTGTTTGTTTATTCTGAGTTACATGTACACAGTCACATAGCCAACCGAGATCTTTTTTAGTTGAAAGGGAGCAAGAACCAGATGAATTATATTTTCTGTTGCTCCACTGTTATTTAGTCGTTACATTAGAATTACATATACATAAGCGATAGATGTTTCCAAAAAAATATACGAATAAGTGTGGAAGGTGAATCTTCCCATGTTTTAGACTTCTTGATTTACAATGTAATCTTGAGGGTTCAGAAGTTCTGTGATTGGGATTCATTTGCCTTAACTAAATTCGAAGATTTGCTAAAATGCAGGTGTACAATGTGACCAAGTTCCTTGAAGACCATCCAGGTGGGGATGAAGTTCTCTTGTCTTCAACAGGTCTGTATAATAATCACAACTATATACAAGCTCTCGGCTGTGATGATTCAACATCAAATGCTTTTGGTGTACATCAATTCGTAGATTCTTATCCTTTTTCTCCTTTCAGGTAAGGATGCAACGGATGATTTTGAGGACGTGGGTCATAGCGAGAGCGCAAGAGAAATGATGGAACAGTACTACGTAGGAGAAATTGATCCAACTACAATCCCAAAGAAAACCAAATACACACCTCCTAAACAGCCTCACTACAATCAAGACAAGACCTCCGAGTTCATAATCAAGATCCTCCAGTTCCTCGTACCCCTTGCTATTCTCGGTTTAGCAGTCGGGATTCGCATTTACACCAAATCAGGGTAGACTTCTTTTTTTTTTTTTTTTCGAGCATTACTTCCGCGTATCTTATATATATAGAGAAAGTTCCAAGTCTTTTGAGAATCCAAATCACAAAGTCTCTCCCTTTGTTCTTGTCTCTGCTCTCATATTTTGTTGTTTGAATGTATTTTTAGATAGCTTCTAAAAGTATTGTGGTGAATCTGCATATGAAGTGCAACTAATGATATTTCATCTATAGTTCAGTATTGTTTGAGATCATACAAGCTTTGCTACTAACTTGGATTACTTGAGAGAAGAGTTAATAAACTTTGCAATTAACTTTGGAAAAAGGAGAAACATTACAAAGAGATTACGAATTCCGAGTAGAAAGAGACGTTATCTTGGCAGTTACTAAATAGAGTGTGTGGCAGTTAGTAACTTGAGCTCACTAAACCATATCCCAACACAAAGAATCCAAAACCTCATCTGCAACTGTGGGACCCTCATTTTCTACCTCTCCACCATTTTGGCCGCAAGTCGCAACTGCAGACACAAAGTTCGATACTTGTAACTTCGAGAGCAATAAATTAAATTTCATTTCATCTAACCATATTACATTGGATTCTGTGGGAAGTTGCCAACTTTTTTCAACAAGACACCGTGTGTGTGGAGACTCAAATCAATACAATCGCAAACAAATCTTATGACAAGCAAAAACGCGACTAAGTTTCTATGATAGATTGATCAAAAGACGATCACCATGATGATGGTGATGATGTTGTGTAGTGGGCACGAATTATAAAATTAAGATTAAATAGTGGGCTGGGCGCAAAGTGGAAAGTACATTGGACACAGCACACACACAAGAGAAAGAGAAAAAGAATCTTTATTTTTTTTGTAAACACTTTTGATTTTAGTGAGAAGACAAGACAAAACAAAGACCACAATGAGACACTATCCATATCTATAACGAACAGCTCTCTGTCTCTCTATTATCAGTATACATTTGTGTATTGTATTGAATACGTGTCACTTACCTGTCATTGTGATGTTATCTGTCTGAAGAACACAACACATGGACCATTATGATGATGATGATGATAAGAACAAGAACTTCAGATGAAGAGAACAACAAGACAGAGAAGGATAAGTCTTTATTGAAAAGAGTTCGAGATCAGTACATGTATACACATAAAAAGATAGATTTGAAAATGGTTACAGAACAAAGAGTTATAAGAGAGAGTCCCCTCTGTACCGGATTTATATTTAGAAAAAACACTGACCATTAACCGAAAAGAACTCTAAACTCTAAAAGCTAACCCCTAACCAACTTTGGGTTACTTCTAAAAACCTTCTCTTATCGATACTAAGGTGATCTGTTAAGGCTTGAAAAGGATTGGTATCAGTTATGTGTTACGCAAACCCTTTTCACCCATTTATGTTACAGACACCAATTTAAAAACCCTACATGGGTTTTCTCCTAAGTTCTTTACATGTTGGAAAAGTTAAGGAAACGGATGATGGAAATAAGATCAAACCGATAATTAGCAGGAAAATGTTAATATAGCCTGTATTAACTATTAACCCCCGTTTATGTTTCTAATCATCTACCTTCTTCCATTCAAACCTCCCTGGTAGTGGTTGTTCGTTCACAGGATCAAAGTTGTACCTGAAACAGAGTTGATTGAAACCATTAGAGGCACAAAACGGACAATGATCAAACGGGAAACTCAGAACCCAAATGGGTTAAGTTACTGAAAAACAGAGCAGAGCAAATGGGAAACTCATACTTCTCAATGAATTGCTTTTGTTGTTCTTCTTCAGCACCAGAGAAAAACTCGTCCATTTCAGGTGTAGTTGGTAGGTGACGATGGCTGCCCGACAAACTCTCTTCTCTTTGGTTGCTTTCACTTATACAATTGTTAAGATTTGTAGACGATCCCGGGCTTGTGATGATTTCAGGAATTCTTATCAAACTGCATGGTGTTGACTCCCTTGTTGTCCTGTTGAAGCTGAGAGTAAGTAATATGTTACTTTCAATTCATTCTATACAATTCTCTCAACGATAAAAGCACATAACAACGTTTCCTTAATTAGTAGCAAAAGCAAGAAAACTTTATTGCCTATAGTTAACCAAAGCTGTTATAGTCATGTTCAACTGAAAAAGGATAATGAGTAACTTCTTGTTGATTTGTGATTCAATAATCAAAAAGCATAAACAAAAGACATGAAAAGTTTATAGCCATACATAATAAAAATAGATGATTCAAATTATAACAAAATCTCAACTTTAGATAGACCTTAACATCAAAAACAAGCAATAGCTAGATTAAATTAATGCATGAAACCAAGCATGTCTATAATCATAAACAAAGAACTTAAGATGAGTTATTACAAAAGGACTACATATACTTTGTACAATCCCAAAATGAACCAAGATTATCAACGGTAAAAAGCTTTAAAGAGTTAAAGAGACATTTCATACACATGTCTTACATTATTTACATGAAAGAAGATACAAAGTCTGAAGAAGAAACAATAGTCACTATCACCTTCTTCTAAGTAATTGAAGAATAGAAGGAAAAAAAAAAAAAAAAAAACTTTCAGAAGAAAATAACACACATTGATTAATTTTTATATTTTTCCCAGAAACAGAGAGAAGAGTGTGGGTGTGTCAGATAAAGAAAAGAAGGCATCATATCATAGAGATGGTGAAAAAAGAAACATTAAATTTCAAATCGGAAACAATAATTGAAAAGGTCAGTTTCATCTCAACAAAACTGCATAAAAAGTGATCTCAAAATACCAACGGAAATTCAAAATTTTCTCAGGAACCCAACAAGATTCATCACATCTACAGATATAATAAAGTTATTAAATCCCCCAGAAAAATAGGTTAAAAATAGGGGAAAATTTAAGAACAAGGATTATTAAAAAAATAAAATAAAATAAAAATGATACCTTTGAGTGGCTAGTTCAAGCTCCAAGAAATTTTTGTCCCCAAATGAAGTTTCAACACAAAGATCTTTGTTAATTTCACCAATCAATTCTTTCTCTTTCCCAAAGACAACACTCTCAGCAACCGAATCAGACCGAGACCCATCACCACGAATCAAATCCAATTTTTGGGGATTCTTATAATTAGGGTTAGTGTTACGGCCGCCGCATGCATCTTTCCTCCGTTGCTGTTTTCTCGAACGAATCACAACAATTGGAGGTTTCTTCTGAAGCCGACGACTCCGTAGCTGAAGATACGAGCCACCAGCAGCAGTAGAATCAATCATCTGCTGCTTCTGTTTGGAAGGTGGATTAGAAGAAGAAGAAGCAGAGGGTTTCAGAAGACGGCGTTGTTGTTGAAGAGCTAAAGATTTAGCTCGAGTAAGAACACCAAGTGAAGATGGTGAAACATCAATTAAAGCTATAGAAGAAGCTTCTCCATCGATTTTGCTCTTCCTTATGTATTTCCCCATTTTCATACGCTTTTCATGGAAGAGAGAGAGAGAGAGAGAGAGAGAGAGAGGAAATTACGATTGGGAGATGTGAGAAAAAAATTAATAATCCAAGTTAGGGTTGAACATCACCTCTCTCTCTCTCTCTCTCTCTCTCTCTCTTTCATTTTATTTATTTTCTTTTTAAGAAAAACATTTTAAATTTTAATTTTCTCTTTTTATAATTTATATATTAAAAGGTTATTTTTTTCAGGTGGCTGCTTCTTCCCTACTCTGAGTCGTAATGCACACTGTACCTTTCTTTTCTTTTCTTTTTTTTTCTTTTTTTTACTTTTTTTTTATATTCAAAACTTGAGTGTAATAATTTTGGATATAATTTTTATATATATTGTAATTTATAATGACGCTTTTCTGGTTAAAAAAACTTGAGTTACAATTCATTTTAAAAAATAATTATTTTCGCTTCAAGTATGTGTCATGATTGTTAAGAAAGAATGTGCAGTTACGCAACCTGAATTAATTCAAGGATCACAATTAATATCATTGAATTATTATTACGTATTATATCTTTGTGGTGGATAAGTTTTACTTTTGTAATGTCAAACTTACTTCTAAGTCTATCTACTACTACCACTTCTATCTAAATCTACGCTTAGAATCTCAATTTTTTTTTTAATTTTAATATTTACCAAATAATATTTAGTTTTAGATTTTGTTTAACTTATGATTAATAATTGTTTTCCGTCTATGATTTTATATCGATTTGGTATAAATAGTTTTGTAAATGGTTAGTATGTCGGAATTTTTTTAGTTTTGTTTAGGGTTTTCGAAATGGTTGGATGGGGCATGTATACTACATCTATGAACTCACACAAAGTATATTGATTATTTTTCTGCACCTACGAATCACATGGGTAGTGTAGCGTAAGGTATACATTTGTTATAAAAAACCAAATGAGATTAAATGAGTTAGACTGTTAGGTTAGCTTCTTATAAGTGTTTTGGATTATTGGTATTAGATTGTTTTATTGCATTCGGATTAGATAATGAGAATCTTATAACTATGTTTTATAACACCTGGATTCGATATATAACCAGATTTAGATCGATGAATATCAAAATTAAAGCAGTCTTGGAAAATATGAAAAGAATACAAGTATTTATAATCTTATTATATGTCCCAACCACTCATCAACAGTTTCAAAATGAAAAAAAAAAACACACACAAATATGGACATGTTTAAGAGGAAGTACACTATTTTGACGAAAAAAAGGAGTACATTATTTTAGTTTTTCAAGTTTTTGTGTTTGTAAACTGTAACACAAACACTAACCGTGTTTTTTTACTTCTGCTTGTGTTTATGTGTCACATTCCCGTTTACAGATAACTCTTGGAAGAGGATTTCTGTTAGCTAAAAGTCTGATTTTTTTGTCATCAAAAACTCCAAATATGAACTATGCTCTTTTACTTTTATCGAGTGAGCCGCACATTCGGATCATGTTTAGAGTTTTGAATTGATCATCTTTAACCAGCCAGCCAAACGCACAATAAGTTTTTTATTGGCATAGAGATCTTAAAAAAAAAACACTTAGGTTGATTATACGAAATTATTCAACAATTTGGTCGGTCTGGAGAAATTACTTACATCTCTCTCACTCACTCTAAACGCTAGAGATCACAACAACAAAGAAAAAAAAAATCCCATAGAGGTAGGATCATAAAACAAAGATTAGAATGATCACAAGTCTCTTTGCTTTTGACATAAACAACCCCATTAAAAATAACAAAAACCAACTTATTGATGTAATTGTTCTTTTTTTTTTTTTTTTTTTTTTTTTTGAAGAAGAAGAAGAAGTGAACATAGAAATATTTCTACTTCCAAATCTTTACTGATTTGTCATGACTTGCAGACGCCATCATTCCCGTGGAAGGCGACTGAGCCAAGGCAGAGATCACACACTCGTGAGCCGGTATCGTCATACATTTGTTCTCCATTGTGTTCCAAAGCTCCAGTGACTGTCCAGATTCGTTTACCGAACTTAAAACAACTGAGAGACAAAGAGGCTATTGGATATTTGTTGGAGACATTGGGACATAAGATTATACCTGGTAGCCACCGATGACCAAGAGATTCGGATAGCTAGGGTGAAAAACACAAGAGTGGAACTTGTTTCCACTGGAACCAAGCTCGTGGATACAATCTCCTGAGCTCAGTGACCATAGTTTTACAGAGTTTTCGCTAACAGAAGCTACCAACTCTCCGTTTGGGCTCCAACAAACAGAATGTACATTTGAGGAATGTCCCTGACAGATTAAAAGTAAATAAAGCAATGAGACACAATTTTTCTTTACATGGATGGATGTATGAGTAAGCATTGGAATTGGCTTTCTTCAAACATATGCCCAAATGCACCCAACAAGAAAATACTCTTATCAAGATTGATCAGGGAAATCAAAAATATTTAAATCTAATCTTCAGCTCTACCTTTAAAATGTGGATCCGTTTGTTACTACTTTCAACATCAAAAATTGACACAGTATTTTCCGAAGCTCCTGCCAAGTATAGTCCTGTTCTTGGCTGGAACCGTACTTGCGTGCTAGCTCCCTGTGCATTAAAAATTCAAAGATTAGCAAACAGAGTTCAATTCGTAGAGAAACAATCTGAAAGGTCAGGAGCTTGCCTTTGCACCACGAAGGCAATTAGCATTGACGTCCCAAAAGCGAATTTCATTGTTGCCATCACAAGAGCAGATAATCTCTGTTTTCTTAGGATGAAAATCAATGGACATAACAGGTGCAGCATGACCAGACATTGTTCGTATGAAGTAACCAGGCTGCACAACAAATGGTAGTATTTAGCAACAACAGAACAAGAAAAAGAGCAACAAATCAAAGAAACACAAATTGTTATACCTGAGAAGCGTCCCAGAGTCTGATAGTTTTGTCGAACGATGATGTTGCCAGTTGAGTTGAATTAGGTCTGAAGCGAACATCTGTGATAATATGAGCATGTTCGTCTGGAGTGCTTTCAACTTGTAGTGTTTCCATGTTCCAAATAAATACCTACTGACAACAAAAAATTTGCATCCACATTATCTGTTTTATATAAACAAAATCTTACCTACCTATAAATATTCTATAAATGTTAGGTCATGAAAAGTTTATAAGCAAACCATATCTCAGAAATTAAGATTTTGCACCTTCTTATCATGTCCAGCGCTAGCCAACAACTTCCCATCTGATGAGAAATTACAGCAGATGACCTTACTGGCACTTTTTCTTATAGAACTAACCTCACTGAAACTGAAACCTGAAACAAGAAAAAGGACCATCTTAGTATATATATATATATGTGTGTGTCTACTAGTAGCATGTTTATCCCTGGGGGCTTTAGAGTACCCTTTGAGGTATCCGCATGCTCAGAAGGGTTCCTCTTTAGGGTGCCAAACAAGCTTCCTCCATCTCCATCATCTTGGGACAAAAACGACTCTACATTATCTTCTAGGGCTCCCACATCTCCAAATTGTTCGATGTCATCCTGCAGCTATTAATTCTTAGCATAAGAAAGCTGAAAGAAAGTACGTAACACGACCCCATAGGCTAAGGAAAAATATACTAAAGCCGCTAAGAAAACACTTCCTTTCACACAACACAACTGCATGCTGCATCCAGAGTTATTACAGCAAAACTAAGCTATCATTCTTCTGAGGAATAAAGAAACATACCAATTGGTTAGCTGACGATCCAAGCCCACCGATCCCATCAGAACCATACATCATTGGTCCTTTTGGCATGCTATTCACATGCTGCATGTTACCAGGTATAGCAACTCCATCAACAGGGGTATGCGTTGACGGAGTAGACGGCTGTGAGTTGGATGGGCCGACAGTGTTTCCTGTCCCTGTGCTGTTAGCAGGACCAGAAGAGGAAGGCCCTTTTCGTTTGCGGTTGTTCTATCAAAGACATGAAAAAGTAGTTGTGTCTCATCTTACACACTGAAATATATATTAAGTTGGTTCAAACCACCTGATTGAAGGGGTGACTAAATACTTGTGGGATTGGATCCACATAAAAGTACCTGCTGTGATTGCTGGGATAGTAAGTGATCTTGTTGCTGAGAAGAAGACTGCTGTACTGGCGGCATGTTGATATGCTAATAGACCAACAGATACAGAACGAGAAAAGGAAAATCAGAAAACAATTTGATTGATATAAATCTTAGCAGTGAAGTCCCCACGTTTAAAAAGCTATTAACTGCAGATAAGTTTTCTCGATTGTGAGGAGCATGTGGCTAACAAGAAGAAACCAACTTCTGATCCCTAGATAGATCGACATTAGCATAACTCAAACACATTATCTTACAGATTTTTCAAATGGAAAGTAATGGGAATAGCACGACACTCAAAAGAGTGGAATTTTAAAGCATATTATAGACGGGCATTGAAAAATGCATACAAGAACAGACGTAATGATCCAATTTCACAATCTAATGGAACACAGAAAAATGAGATCCTCAACGTGGAAAGTTCTATCTGCTACCCGAAAAAATGATACTGCAGCATGCATTCATTGGTAACTAGAGAAAAAAGTCTTACTTTTGACGAACTTGACTGCATTGGGGACCCTATTGATCCATCATTTGCATTTTGTTGGCCCTCTTTCGGATTCAGGTTTCCTCTAGGTAATCCTGTAAATCTTCGAGGGTCCATGTCACCATACATGGGTGAATTAGTCATATTTCCTTGCGCTTGAACTTGAGCCATGATCTGTTGTTGTTGGTGTTGGTTTTGTTGCTGCTGAAATTGACTTTGATTTTGTAGAAAAGTTTTCTGAACCTGAGGGCTTAAACCTGGTCGGATTTGCTCAATGCCCTGTAACATTTGTAATGAAACTTACCAAAAAAAACTGGGCTTCAAATAACAAACAAATAAATTCTGAGAAGAATACCAGTGACTTACAGTTAATGGCCATCCTTTTAATGGAAGACTACTCACTCCAGGGTTTAATCCTTCACAAGGTAAAAACACAAAAACATAAGACGATATAACAAATTGTAAAAAACAGGCTATCATGAGGCCGTTAGTAATCACACTATGTAAATTCATTATTTTTCAGAACATAACAGGGAAGGGGTATGTTAATTTTGGAGTCCACAGTCAACAAATTGCCATGGAATGCATGATACAAGTATTTACCACCATTTTTAAGGTGAATGTATAGTCAGTATGCATTACGTAGATGAATTTACCTGCATTCCCCATTCCAGGCTTTGATTGCAGAATTCCCTGGCCATAAACTGTAGAAGGATCCGCAGGCAGTTGTCTTGGAGATGTACCCAGATTAACTTCACTTTTGATTTCCTGCGCGTACAAAAGATTCCGATGCACACCAAAATATTTGATTGAAGAAGTGTATGTTAGAAGATTTGAATAGTCATAATGTGTAGTGCATTAGTGCTCAAGTAGTAGTTACAGTGGGCTGCTGAGTTCGTGCTTGAATTTGCTGCAGCGCTGAAACACCTCCTTGATGGTTTCCTTGGACCATCTGACTGTTTCAGAACAGAAAAAGGCAGGACAAGAAGGGATCAACGGTGTGAGGAAGGGAAAAAACGACTGCAAAAAATGAAGCTGAGCCAATTCACCCATGATGGTTTGTAGCTGATTTAAGAAGTGCCATCCTTGCATCAAGATGGGGTTGTGATGTCTCAGAATTCATTGGATTTGGTTGCTTCATACGTTCCTCATACATTTTAGCAGCCAAAGCACTAGCATTTGACTGTAAAATCATCCCTTCAGAGCCAATAGCATTCATTGGACCACCAAGAGAAGGATGATTAGGTTCCCTACGCTGCATTTGAGCTTGTCGTAGCAACTGAAGTTGCTGCAATTGCATTTGCTGCTCCTTTGCTTTACCTTGTTGTGCCTAAAATTACAAAGCAACTGATCAGTCACTAAAGTGAAACGTAAAGAAAAAAAAAAACAAATCTTGAAATGGGAAGCCACCTCTATGTAAGCTGCAGCAGCCTCTGAATGTTTCTCATTAGTCCTTGCAATAAAGATATCCCAAAACACAGACCACCACTCAAAAAGAAACCCTCCAGGGGCATCAATTGCTACAACATTCACACAACACACGCACTCCAGCAAATCAATCACTAAGCTAACCTTACCAAGAAAAACTTAAAATTTTAAGTTATAAAGTCAAACAAGAGAGTATATTACCAACTGGATCAGGTGAAACTTTTCCTTCTGTCATAAACGACTTAGCAGTATTATGAAGTTTCTTCTTCACCAAATAATCATATATGTAAACGTCAAGCCTACAAACCCAAGAAGATGGAAAAAAAAACATAAATCTGGGAATTGGGAAATTAGCTCTCATAAAATACAAGATCACTTACATCTTATCAGCTTCCCAATTACTCTGTGCCATAGCTTCAGCCCAAGATCGGGCTATAAAAGGAGATTACAAAAAGTAATCAATCTTCATTTTTTTTTTAAAAAAAAGGAAACAAATTTAACTGAGAGTTTTCGATTGTTTTTAAATAAACAAACAAACCTGAATAAGCCCAAACAAATGAAGAGTGGTTTCCAGGTAGATCAGAATCCAAATTCGATCTTCAAAAATCCGTATCTTTAAAGATCAAGCATTGCTTCTACACATACAAAGTAATTAGAAGAAATTAATAAGGTTGTACACGAACACGACTTTGATAAATTCGCCGAACTGATAGAAAAAGTAATTGAAGTCATACCTGATGGGATCAGAATTAAATTGTAAAAAAAAAGAAAAAAAAATCTAGGATCCTGGAGATTGAAGTGAATTGGGTTTGAGAAGTAAAATGAATGATGAAACAGAGAGAGTTCAGGTATGAGATAAAAGGTAGTATGGAACAGTTCGGAATTCGGATGGAGAGATGGCAAAGAAAGTAAATCTTCAGAGCTTTGGTTTAATGCTTATGATTCGCTTATGGTTTATTAACGGACCACCATGTTTGGATCTATAACGTCTTTCAATGGGCCATTTATTGGGCCTATTTTAGGTTTCAAGGGAATGATATATCAAACATAAGGTTTGTTTGCAGTCGTATAATGTGGGTAGAACCGTAGTAGTAGTCAATAGAGAAAAGTCAAATTTATGAAATTCCGTATGTGGAAACAAAAAAAAGGATAAAGATTCGTTATTTTTTTTACTACAAAGAGTTATTACAGTTTTCACGTGTATCCTTTTTAAGTATCAAGTTCTTTACATGAATCATACTTGTGTTGTATTTAAAAGTTTGTTTCAAATGTTACTTACACTAATAGAGTAATAGAACAGATAAAAATTATGTATACATAATGTTGTAATTCAAAAAAAAGACATATACAATTAACCAACTTAATTATGGTAGTTTATGGTAATACACACTATGTAAATGTAGTTATAGTTCATTAAATACATATATATATATATAACTAAGTACAGTATAACTACGATTTCATTCATGCATGACCAAGTAGACGCTTTAAATCACTAGCCAAGTAGTTCTATAAATTAGTTTGGACATCAGTTCATGGTCCTGGGTCATCATAACAAATTATTAGAGAAACATTTATAACAAATCTTCAGCCTAGTTCATTACAAAAATGATCCTTACTCTATAATAATTCAATAATGTACATTATCCAACTTTTGAACTGCTTTACCATATTTTACTGTCTACACTTATAGCTTAACAAGTTCAACACGATAAATTGCACCAAATATACTTGTTTAATCTTTGTATTTTACGGCGAGATATGGACTTTAAACCGAACTAATGGCATATGAAACTAATTCAGATTAAAAAAAAAAAACACCAACCGTGATCTTTCTCTCTTTACCTGTTGTGTAATTTTTATCTATGTATTAAGAATGGTGAATTCTATATGGTCATATTGATATACATCTCAGTTCTTTCTAATGAGAAAAACTACAGAGGCGGGCAAATGAGGGTTAGGAAAATATACATAATCGTAATAGATAGATCATGCTTTCATTCATTTGGTTAAAATCAACGAAACCCCAAGGAGATTGAAGGAAACAGCAGAAACTCAACGTTAGATTTTAGATTACAAAAACCATATGATCACCATGAGCATAAATACCTAATCTATATATAAGCAAACCCGAAAAGGTTACATCTAGGGATGTTAATTATGGGTTTTTATCCAGTGGGTATCCGAAACCCAGATTTAATATCTAGCCCGTAAATCTACCCGTTTCTGTTTAAAAAATACGGGCTTAAA
The DNA here is from genome assembly GCA_963854855.1 of Nasturtium officinale. Classification (NCBI taxonomy): domain Eukaryota; kingdom Viridiplantae; phylum Streptophyta; class Magnoliopsida; order Brassicales; family Brassicaceae; genus Nasturtium; species Nasturtium officinale. Next base: position 6,400,593 of record OY978511.1, on the reverse strand, counting down.
GCGGGCAGGCTTTATTTACTCCGGGCTTTATTCGGGTTTACCCTACTGGATAATGGGTACCCGTTGGGTTATTTTCATCAGATAGATATAGTGAAATAATATTTTAGTCTAAATACACAAAATTGTGAAAAATTATTTTTGTGCCAAAATAATAATTTTTTTTAATTGATAATATTTTCAATATCGTAAAATCGAATTTTTAGCAAAAAAATGTGAAACTATATTTTCCGCTAAAGACATAAAATCACATAGTTACATTTTTTGCTAAAATCTGATTATTTTGTTTTCAAACATATCAAAACGCAAATTTGGCGAAAAACGGAAAATGATATTTTTCTGCCAAAACGTAAAATTGCAAGATTAAGTTTTGGGCCATAATTATAAAATTTAGAATTTGGATTTTTTTTTGGTCAAACCCATCAAATTGTAAATTTGGCCAGAAATCATGAAGTTATATTTTCCCGCCAAAAATATAAAATCACAAAATTATGTTTTTGCGCAAAACCTATTAGTTTTTACCAACCCCTCAAATCGAAAATCATAAAATGATATCTTTAGTTTATTTTATAATTGTGCCTAGCGAATAATTATATCAATACTTATGAAAATAATTTTATCAATATTTTTAAAACACACATAAAGAAAAAATATTATAAAACATGAATTGTAAAATTAAACAAGAATTAAATTTGATTGATAGATTTAATTTCCAGTTTTCTAGTTTTTAAAAGTAAACTAAAGTAAAACCACCAAAAATAAAAAAAAAATTAATTCGGGTACCCGCGGGTATACCCAGAACTTACGGATTTTATTCGGGCTACACTATTCAGGTATTAAGTTTATGCGGTTTTTTAAAAACGGGCTTAATATGGACAGGCTCAAAATGGGCTCGGACCGGGCCGGGCCGGGTAAAAAAAACCGTCGCAACATCCCTAGTTACATCTCTTTCCATAAATTCTTACCCTAAAGAAACATATTTCTTTACCCTAACAAATCGAAAGGAAGAAAACTATAAAGAGACTGCAAAAACAGAAAGTAAAAGAAGCGCATATACCGGGGTGATGTTCTGATCAGCTTAGTAGAGCAATATGGGGCTGATAATCTCGCAACGTATTCTTCTTAGTCTTTCAAGTTTTAGGTACACTTAAAGCCATGACAAACCGAGAGTACGATGATGAGAATCAAGGCAATGATGATACCGAGGACTATGAGCTTAATCTTCATGTTCTCAAACCACATCTTTCTTCTCATTTTCGTTCCTTGAGATCTGAAATCTTGTGCCTGTAGATATTGGAGATGGAAATATCAGTGTGTGAGAACTGGAAATTCATTTCATGCTTACACGTATTACACATAAGTTTTTCCTTATGAATTATTAAACTTCTGAAAAAGGAAGTTATCAAAACATTAAGACATGTAATGAGTAAAAGGTAAAAATACCTGTGAACGAAGGTTCTCAGTTTTGTCAACTAGAAGCTCTATCTTCTCACCACGGTCAAGGACCTTCAAATCATCAATGAATTACATGAAGCTCAGTCAGTTTTGATCACTTTAACCATCATAAGATTCTCAAACTAATAAAAATACAATTCAGACCTTCTCAATATTCTCCATCATAACACCCTTAACCTCAGTCACCTGAGCCTTGACCTTAGCAAGTTTGCTAATCTCCTCAGGATGATCCACACAGTACTGAGTGTGCTCCTTCAATTTAGACCTGCAGTAGAGAGAAACCAGTTAAAATTGTATCCACCAAGACTAAAAGAGGAAGCTTTTTTTTTTTTGGTTTTGGTAAAGTTAAAAGTACCCAAACTCTCTGTTCAAGCTATTGGCTTGAGCAGTGGTAGCCTTACCACCACCATATCTCTTGTTGAAATCCTCCTTAACTCGTTCCAAGAAAGCCATTGGAATCTGTCTTCCAACAGATTCAACAGCAACAACACAATACGCTACACAACACACAATATCGTTTTTATCAAATCCATATGACAAATTCTGAGAACACTAAAAAAAAAACAGAGATCCATAAATATACACCTGACATGTCACTGGTACTGATAGAGAATGATCAAATAATAGATAAAGTGGAATCGATTACAAAACGAGTACATGTATGAGCGAAACCGAAACTTATTGATACGTGAGTAAACAGAAGACTAGATCGAGAAGAAGAGACTCACTGAAGCCATTTTCGACGAGGTAATTGAAGGTGTGACCATCGCAATTGTATGTAAATTTGTTATTCGAAGAAGGAAGCTTCTGAAGGCACTGTGCAGCGACGGAAGTAAAATTCCCTTTGAATTCGGTATACTCAGCGAGAATCACCGTACCACGAGCCACGAAGCTGTAAATCAATTTTTGTTGTCCCATTGTTTGTGACCTCGAAGAAGAAGAAGAAACAAACCCTAAAGCACCACCAATCCGAATTTGAATTTGAATTTGAGTTTTTTTTTGGTTTCCTTTGTGTGTACGGAACAAGTAAGAAAGATCCAAAATATATGGGAAAATGAAAGGGAGAGAGACAGATAGGGACGACGCTGCCATTATTTTTTCCCCCCTTTTTATTTATTTATTTATCACCGTTTCATTATAATTATTTTGTATTTAATTGCCTAATTAATACTTTATTATAATGGTCTTTAGAAAAAGTGTAATAAATTATGAAAATTTGAATTGCGTGGAGATTCTTATTTTATTTTTGTTTTAAGAGAATTAAATAAATCTTGTATTTTTTGAGATTTCATTGCATTCTTTCTATAATTTCCATGGGAAAGGTTCCTGAATTTTAAAGTAAGGCTGTTAAATATGAAACATCAGAAATTATTCACTCTTCAAAATTTGTTTATTATGTAAACACACAAAAGTTTTAATCCATGGCTTTGACTGAGACCAAACTGTTCTTAATTATCTGAACTTTTGTTTTATGTACGGTATTATATACGGATTACTTTATAATATACATGTTCTCTATCCGAATTTTTCTTATACAACATAATTTGTTGAGATACTGGGGAAAGCAAAGCTACAAGTCTACAACTACCTCAAAACATTAAAATTTACATCTGATTCATGCATGGAAATATATCAATCATCTCCAGATCCATATTAAAGATGATATTTTATAGCAAGTGAAAGATTAAAGCAATGGTCATAATTTCCCATCACATCTTCAGTCATTAACTCTCTTGTGAGGCTTAATCTGAACTGTCTATTTGTGAATATTTTGTCTAGGAGACACTCATCATGATTGGTTCTTCCTCTCTGGATCTCTCGTGTGTAAAAAAAACAAAGCATAGAAAAGTAAAAGACACAGAGAATTTATCGAGTTCAGGTTCCGATGTGGAACCCTACATCTCGCCGGGATGATGTCACATCCCGGAAATCCACTAGAATATTTGTCCATTCTCAACCACTATTACAAACGATATTATCTCTTCCTCACACTTATACTCCTCTTAAGACAATGTTTCATAACGTTTTCAAACCCAAGAGAGGTTTTCTTTGGTTCAGCCGTGATCTTCACATCACTAATTTCATCTCTTCTTTGAAGATTCTTTGCGCGAGTTGTTAGGAAACGTCTTTTTGGAAGACCCTTTACGTTCATGTTCTCTGTCCTTCTGCCTCCATAGATGAAGAAGGGCTGAAGCAGCACTGCAAATCTTGCGGTCTTTATGCTTTGTGAGTCCTTCAAGTCTCTCCATCATCATCCTTGGTTCGGTAGCTTTCGGAGTGATGTTGATTCTCATGAGTAACGAGAGAGCATCAACGCAGCGAGACGCCTCTGCTTTACCCAAGAGAACACCCTTAGTGTTGGCCACGTCAGCTGCTTTCTTTGCTGATTCGAAAAGCTCCACTATCTCCTCCACTCGTTTATTCTTCAAGGCTGCAGATTTAGATTTTGTAGAATCTTTAACTGGTTCAGTCTGCTTGTGTTCTGTCCTATAGACAGGTCTTTGTGGAACGTTTCTGCGAGCAGCATCTCTCCTGGGAGGAGGAATCAAGGTTTTTGTTGTAACTCGACGATCTGTGTCTTTGATGTCATATCTCGAGTGGTGAGGAAGAGCTGTAGCAATAACAGATCGCTTCTTCCGCGTAGCCTCCTCGGAAGAAACACGTCTTCTCTTCAAATTTTGTGGTTTTAGATCGTTTTTTGACTCTTTCTCTTCACAAGTCTTATTAGATTTATGATCTTCTTTGTGTTCCAAAGCCAAAGAGTCGATCTTTGCCTCTTTCTTAACCGTATCTGTTTCACGAGTCAACGATCTCGGATCTTGTTTCTTAATCACCACCGCTTCTAGAGTCTGGTATCTCTCGTCATCTTTGTTTTTCAAACCCGAAAAACCATTCTCTTCACGGGATTGGGTGAGATAAGGTTTAAAAGAGTTGTCTCTTCCTTGTGCGTAAAGCGTTCTCATCCATGAATTAAACAAAGCGTGAGCTTCTTCACGGATCTTAGGGTTCCTATGCCTTCTCAGAGTCTCCAGATTAGCAATTGATTCAGAGAATTGTATATCGTTGGCAGAGAAAGATAGAGTCTTCAAGTGATTCAACGCTTCTATACATCGCTCAACTCCGCCTGGATCTCGTGTGTGGTAAGTGGCCTTAACTGCAGCAGCTGCAAAATCGGATAAGTCATATTTCTCCTTCGCAATCCTTACTCTCATCATCTTCTCTTCGCTGTTGATCTTGGGATGTTCTCTTCGTTGTTGATCTTGGGATGTTCTTGTTGTCTTTGTTGTTGATCTTGGGATGTTCTTGTTGTTGTCTTCGTTGTTGATGTTGGGATGTTCTTGTTGATATGGTAAGAACGTACGAAGATTTTAACTAAGGTGGTAGGGTTTCAAATCGAATGGAATATATATATATATATATATATATATAGGGACCACTAAAAATGAAATTCTAGTCGTGTAGGACCCAATAAAGTCTTCAGTTTTCCTTTTCTTTTTATGAAACACCTGCTCAGTCTTATCCTCATTCTTGGTTAACTGGTGTGTTTAGGAATTTCTTGTAATCAAGTATAATTTCATCAAAAGTAAATCTAGTATCGTAAAAAAGACTAATCCAAGATTAAACCCATACAAAATCCAATCCAGTATATTAATTTTCATAAAATGTTTATGTATCAATTAATTAAACTACCACATCAAAACAAAACCATTGTGAGTTTGACCCAACGGCTGTGATTAAGAGTACGGATGTGAAAATCTTGTTCTTTCTATGAAAATAATTCAACTTGTATAGTTTGTGATAAGCGAGTGAGGGTTGGTTCCGTTTAAAAAAACAAATATTTTTTCTATGAAAATAAAGTTTGTGATAAACTTAAGCTCTCGTTCAACAACTTTGCTTCTTCTCCCTTCTCCTCAGCTTTTGGCCTACTCAACAATCTTGAGGTCTTGCTTTTCTCCTCAAATAGTTTCATCTGTCCAATTCCTTCCTCTTTACGTAACATAACCAAATTAACCCAGTTAAAGCTTTCCCACAACATGCTTACTGATGATTTAACCCCACTTTTACTCCTAACCAAGCTTTCAACTCTCGATCTTTATTATAATCAATTCTCTGGAACCATACCTTCATTGTCTAAGGCTCTAAGCTCAAGATTTTATACCTTGGGAATAACAATTTTGAAGCAGAAATCATAGATCAGGTTTTAACGTTAGTCAATCTCAGGTATCGTAGTCTCTCTTTCCCAAACACATGCCAAACAATTGACTTAACACTCTTCACTTCTCTCAAATCTTTGTCATAACTTGATCTATACGGCAACAGTTTAACACCAACGAGTGTGAATTCAGTCATTGACTTTCCAAAGACCTTGCTCTTGTCGGGATGCAACATTAGTAAACTCCCCATATTCTTGAAGTCCCTAAAGAAGTTAGAGTATTTAGATCTTTCCAACAACATAATCAAAGGGAACGTTCCTGATTGGTTATGGAGTCTTCCTCTTTTAGTCTCTCTGAATCTTCGTAACAATTATTTCACCGGGTTTGAAGGTGCATTGGATCATGTTTTAGCCGATTCATCGGTTCAGGTATTAGATATGGCTTTAAACTCTTTCAAAGGATCATTACCTAATCCACCAGCCTCTATCATAAACTTGTCTGCTTGGAACAATAGTTTCACCGGAAACATTCCTGTCTCAGTTTGTAACCGAACCTCTCTGGTTGTTCTTGATCTATCCTATAACAACTTCACCGGCTCGATGGAAACATTCCATACGAGTTCTATGGGGGCACTTCCACACAGATGCTTGACGTTGGATTCAATCAACTATCAGGAAAGCTTCCAAGATCTCTCCTGAATTGCTCACTCCTAAAGTTTCTGAGTGTGGACCACAACATAATAGTCTAGATGACTCGTTTCCCTTATGGCTCAAGGCATTGCCGAATTTGAAAGTATTTACTCTCCCTTCAAATAGATTCCATGGTCCTATATCTCCACCAGATGATCAAGGTCCACTTGCTTTTCCCAAGCTCCAAATACTTGAAATACCACACAACAGATTTACTGGAAGCTTACCATCAAATTACTTTGCCAATTGGAGTACAACATCAGTCAAGACGAGTGATGAAGAGAGCCTATACATGGGAGATTTTACAAGTGATCGGTTTACTTATGATGATAATTTGGATTTGCAATCCAAAGGTCTATAAATGGAGCAAGGAAAGATTCTTACTTTCTACCCCGCCATTGATTTCTCTGGAAACAAACTTGAAGGAGAGATTCCATAATCTATTGGTCTCTTGACAAAATGGATTGTCTTAATTTATCAAACAACTCATTCACATGACATATTCCGATGTATTTTTCCAATGTAACTGAGCTCGAGTCATTAGACCTGTCAGGGAACAAGCTCTCAGGGGAAATTCCACAAGAACTCGGGAAACTATCGTATTTGGCGTACTTAGATGTCTCTAATAATCAGCTCACTGGTGAAATACCACAAGGGACACAAATCATGGGGCAGCCTGAATCATCATTTGAAGGGAATTCAGGGTTGTGTGATCTTCCTCTTGAGCAAAGCTGCGTAAGGGAAGACACACCATCAACACAAGAACCCGAAGAAGAAGAAGAAGAAGAAGCAATATTGAAGTGGAGGGCAGTTTTAAATAGGGTATGGACCAGGAGTGTTGTTTGGATTAGTAATCGGACACATTGTTGCTTTGTACAAGCCTGATTGGTTCACCAAGAACTATGGTCAGAACAGGCTCAGAGGCATCAAACAGACAGCCTAATTAGGATTAAGTTGTCTCTGTCCCTTTTAGTTATGTACGAGTATCTTCACATGTGTGTCAAGTTATTCAAAAACATAAATCTGGTATGTTACTTCAAAGTCTTGTCTGATAACACATGAGCTTAAACTATTAATGTGACTGTGGATCTAGTTTATTCACAGTCGAAACACTCCTTGCAGATAAAACTTTTTAGAATTTTCTTTTGATTCTTCATCACTCCTTCATCCCTCTCTCAAAGATTTCAGAAGCTGCTCTGTTTTACTTGTGTAAGCATAACAAATTCAGAAAATAATTTTCTTTCTTATCTTATCACAAAAATATCCATCCGTCGACAACAACACATAAGTGTAAAGTTTCTCGGCTCTAAACCCAAGTCTACTTTCGATTAATCATCACCATACGCCTTAAAGCAATACCGTTCACGGTAAGGAGCATTAAAGAAAAGATCCGCCTCTAACCATTTCGGGTATCGAACAAGATCTCCAGCTAAAAACTGCATATACCTCTTGCTTCCTTCGGGTACAACACGAACCTCTCCTTCTTCTATGTAAACCAGCTGATCCACCTGCCAATCCCATGGCAATTTGCACTTCCCTGTCTTCCAAACTGACCATCTCGAAACCCCTAGCTCCTCTAACCGTCTCTGTGACACTTTCCGTTCCACTTTAACATTGTATAGCTCCTCTAACGGTTTCTCTGTCTGCATAGATGTTACCTTAAAGGCTCTCTGAACAGACAGGTTGTTTGGTTTCTTACAACTAGTGAGAGCACCTGGAAATGGTGAGGCCATTATCAAACTTGCCATGGCTGCTTCTATTTCTATCCAATCTTGTGAGACAGAGTTTCAGAACTGTGAATAATAAAGAGAAGATTCATGAGATGAGAATCAAACCTGAGATCTTAAATGTCCTTAGAACCACAATGAGATTTCCATAACACATATCAAAACTATTAAATGATAATCGTAAAGCATAAAGCTTTATCATCTAACCTCTTGCAATAGCTAATGAATCATTCAAGGAAACGACGTAACACAAGCTCACAATTCAAGAAATTTGTATATGCCCATTAGCTAATTTGATTGGAAAAGTTAACAAATTTGCACATCCCATACCTCAAAGCTCAAAAGTTTTAAGGAAACATTCAAAAACTGAAGAAATAAGTTATGATTAACAAGACGTGAAAATCAGAAGAAAAAACAAATGAAATTTAACCCAAGCAGCAAAATAAGTTTGCGGATTTCATAACCCAAATCAAATTTCTTACCAGTGAATGGTGAAGATAGTCGAGGGAGATTGAAGTGAGAGTGAGTGACTTCGGAGCTCAGTGACTTCTCGTTTCGAAAGTCCTAAAGCCCTTGAACCTGAGGCTTATCCAATTCTCTGATTTGATGCATCGATTAAAAAAGTACACCAGAAAGGAAGACATATATTACATAAACAGCCCTACTATTTAGATCTATTTTAATTTTAGACCATAAGTTTCTTTACAGTTAAAATGTTACCAATATATTTATTTGTGGGTCCAAACCCAACTGTTTTTGTTTTGTTCAATTTTATTCTGTAACGTGTCACATTCTTTGACACATTGTACAATCCTCCAGATCTTTTATCACAAGTTTTATCGCTGTTTATCCGAGTTTTTTGGAGCTCACAGTCATGTAGGTTCTGCAAATTCAACAGTTCAATGGGTTCGTTAGTTCCGCATTAAGAGATCGGACAAAACGAAACAGAGTCAGAGCTTGGAAGACAGTGTGCGTTCAAACACAAGTGGCTTTAATATGCTCCAAAGCGTTGCTAGCTTGATGAACGATTCTGCTCAATTACGCTTCATCTGAGAAAAAATGATACTAGTGGCGTAATTGCTGATTCATATGCGGAGTTTTTCTTTGGTTTTGAACGAATAATCTTTCAGAAAAGAAAAAGAAAAAGGTTCTGGTTCAAGTAACCAATTTCAACCATCAAAAGGTGAATCTCAGGGTTTACCAGCTCAAACAGATCTTAGTTAGGCAATCATGTTCTAAGTCTCAGGTGAATGTATACTTCCAACAAGTGCAGTATAAACCTTATTATCTATTGTATACCCTTTCCTTTTTCATCTCATCATACAATCCAAAGGCTTCCTCTGATTTACCAGCTTTGGACAAACCCGAGATCATCACCGTGTATGTTATAGAGTTCTGATCCAAACCCTTTGACCCCATCTCGCTAAGGAGCCTAATTGCTTCGTCCACATTATCAGCAATACATTCCCCATGCATGAGTGACGTGTAGGTATATGAATCTGGTGTCATCCCTTTTGCTTCCATGTCGGCCCTTAGTTTACGGGCTTCCTTTATTTTCCCTTGCATGCAGTACGCATAGATCACCACATTGTATGTGATAGCGTTAGGCTGTTCTCCCTTGCTGCTCATCACCAAAAATAGCCTCTTTGCCTCCTCAACGTTCCCTTCTTTGCAGTAAACATCAATCAGATTAGTATAACTAACCGTGCTAAGCCTCACACCACCGTCCATCATCCTAAACAGCCACTTCTTTGCCTCGTCGTACCTTTTTAATCTATTGAAACAGCTAGCAACCGTATTGAAAGTAAAAACATCAGCTTGAAACCCTTTCTGCTCCATCACATCATAAATCATTAAAGCTTTATCAATCATCCCTTTCCGGCAATACCCATTAATCAAAGTATTAAATACCACTTGAGTGACATCAACTCCTCGGCTTTGCATCTCATTCATCAGTATCTCAGCTGCACCCATTTCCCCTACCTTACACACCCCGTCGATAAGTGCCCCGTAAGTATGACTAGTCGGAGAAAGCCCCTTCTCTGTCAATTCATCAAACAACAAAAACGCTCTTTTCATATTCTCCTTTCTGCAATGCCAACTTATCAAAGAAGTAAACACATGAATATCAGATTCTATTCCTCTCTCACGCATTTCATCAAACAGTTTCTCTGCATCAGTAATTTTCCCATTCTTGATACTCATCTCCATCAAAAGTGTATAGGTAACCTTGTTATACACCACTCCACTCTTCTTCATCACCTTCAAAATCCCTTTTACACCAGAAAAGTCCGTCTGTTTAACATAAGCATTGATAATGGTGTTGTAAGTATAAGCTTCAGGTTTAACTCCTTTACAAGAGAACTATTTGATCAGTTTCTTACTCTTTTCAACTTCACCTCTTCTACATAATCCTTCAACCACAATCGTCAATGAATAAACAGTTATCTTCACTCCAGAATTAACCATTCGCCGGAAAAATTCCAAACAACGATCAATTTCCCGGCGTTTCTTGGTCGCGACTAGAAACACAATGCATGATCTTTCATCGATTCTTAATCCCTTTATAACCATGTAATCAAAAACCTTTAGACTTTCCTCAAACATTCCGTTATCAACATAAACCCTAAACATCAAATCCAAAAACGTTTCCCAAAATTCAAGCTTTTCTTCAGAAACGTCAGAATCCACTATTGATCCTAAATTCTCAACGGGACGCTCGTAAAACCCATCGTTAGCAACTGAATTCAACAGAGATCTCATCTCATTGAACCTCCGATCGGAATACAGCCGGTGAGATAAGATCACTACCGCCATGAGATCGGGTTTGAGATTGGATTCGAATGTGCGGAGAAACTTGAAGAAATCGATGCATGATTGAGTGGGAAGAGTAGGTTGAGATAGAACGAGGCGGGTTACATTTGAATTCAAATTGAAGAGAATCGATGGATTCGACCGAAGTATTCCGATGGTGGATTTCTCCAGATACAGCGTGATTCTTTTGGCTGCTTCTTCGTCTGAAATCAAAACCGGAGATTTCTGAGTTTGAGTTACAACGTCGAAGAGTCGTGAGAGTTTGCGAGAAGACATGCTTCTTATCTCTTTCTTCATGATTCAGAGTTTTAACTTTAAACTCTTCACTTCCCTAAACTGGGTGCACCGGCCAAATGTAGTTGGTCACCGGCGAAGCTTCAGAGGAGCAATCCCTTCACCTCCACCACAACTATTTTTTGTCTCTGCCATATTCTTCTATGTGCTCCCAGATGGAGCTCATAGATGTGGTTTCAACTTCGGCAAACTCCCGTCGGTTCCAGTTCGACGAGCTCCCATACCCGTAGCTTCCTCTCCTGCGAGTTCTCAGGGCTTTCTTTCCGGCAAGGCTTTATTGTCTCAAGTTCGGCGAGTCCCTCTGAATTTCAGTTCTGCTTGGATATTGTTGGGCTTCAGCCCAATTACTCATTTTGATGAGGTGGGCTTGTTGTCTGTGGGTTGGGCATGTTGTTTACCCCCTTCCTCCTACATGGAGAGATGTTTTGATTTGTCTCAACTATCGAGACCAAAAATCATTTCTTATCTACTATGTAAGAAGTGTGGCGTGAAATCATTTATTATGCCTTCATCAAAAACTAAGACAGTCAAGATATTTCTGCATACTGTGCTTATTTTCTTGTGTAATTTTAACGAGCGATGTAATAAACATAAATAGCCTTCTCTTTCAACTTCCTCGGAGAGTAATATTTTATTACTTCCAGTAAGTATATATCTTATGAGTTTAACTAAGCTTTCTAGCCCTATGCTAAGATATGTTGACCAAAAATCAATGGAGGATTTTTTTTATCTCTGTTTCCTCCATTATGGAGAGCTTTACAGAAATATTTTTTTTTAGATCAGATTACTTATATTAAGTATATCTCTTACAAAGATATTATTCATATAAAATCTTTCATTATGAAGAAAATTACGGTGTATTCTTTTTTCATGAAAAAATACGCTAAGTGTATTGCATTTACGATAAAAAGATCAAAGAGTTGCTCTCCTATCTTCGGCATCCAAGCCTCTGTTTCTTTCAGGCTTTGCGAGATTTTTTTCTCTTCCTACTTGTGATCACCCTATTCAGGGATCAAATGTCTTGACATTTCAGACACAAGTTTGGATTTTGAAATACAACGGATACTTTTGTATTTCGTATGGTATTACATCTTCCGGAGGTCGACCATTAAGCATCGGTTAGCCTTACACCACTTCGAGTGGCATATCCCCGCAACGCATTCTGCTTCTTCAAGACTTTTTAGCTGTTATCATCTTGAGTATCATCATAGATTTATGGTTTTTAGTTGTTATTTTCAATATTTTAACTTTGTCCAGGTAATGTGTATTATTACGATTGCATTAACCTGTGTTTTTATTTTTCTATGTAAGCTCTTCGATTCTTCTTTGATTCTTCTTAATGGAGAATCATTAAACCGATAACTTAATATATAGGGTTTGATAAAAAAAAAAAAAAAAAAAAAACTGGGTGTCATTTCATTATCAATGCCACATCATTATACATTGTGTTCTTATTATTTTTTATTTTTTTATCATTTGATTAAATATTTGTATGAACCAATTACAATTTAATAAAGTAAGTTTAGATGTTAAAAAAAAAAAACACCTCTCACAGAAGAGACATGATTGATCCTTGAAGTAATGAAGTGTCATCACTTATACGAAAGAAACAAGATGTACTTTTTGTTTGTACTATGCGTATAATAATAGATACGTTTACGATTCTGAGTTGGCCTTTTTGGGATTAGAATGTCTCTTCTATAATTGATATCAAGAAAACAACTCTACTTTTTTCCCTTTTTCAACTGCATAATAATTTTGTTCATCAAAGTTGTTTATTGCAGAATAAACAAACGCGCATGCGCGAAAACACTTATAAGGAAATTTTAAGAAATTATGTAAATAAATGGGAGCAAAAAACTTGGTCATTTCTACTTCTATATAAGATAACCAGATCTCTACGTTTTTTTATTTCCTAAAACACAATCTAAACTAAAGATATATACGATAATATATTCAGCATGTGGGTTAGAATAGACAGTTTTGCTCAACCATTTTCAGCATCAGCCATAAACCAAATCATTAAACCACAATTCTCAACATCAACCAATAAAATGATTATATTTTTCCTATAATAATTAGCTGGTGTTAACAGATAAATTTTTTGCTACCCTTAATATGTTTGCTAATGATCGGCTAATTATTTTATTGACGTCTAGAAAACAATGCAACTGTGATTACTGATTAGAGAGGAGAGATCAACTCCAAACGTACGAAGACATAGCCCGTGGATTCGGCTACTTCTCTGTAAGACCTCTTCAATATATATTTTTTAAAATTTGTTGTTATCTTCAAGTAGATGAAATGATTTATACTAAATCTTATGGTATTTAAAACAAATGAAAATCATTTTTCCAAACAAAGAAGTACTTCTAATCGAATCAACTATCTTTTTTCTGTCTGTGTTTGATTAGAAAACCATAATATGTTTATTAATCATATAAGCCAACATATTGTAGGATATACATATTTTGCGAGCACAAAATTACACATTTATGCTTATATTAACATACATAAATATCAACTCACAATCAATTGCAGTTGATCTGATCTATCAAAAAAATCATGCCTGCCACAGCCCTAAATATATTTTTCATAATTTTCTACATCAACACAACATTACGTGGGAGAGCGTATACAATTATACATTACATATGCGTGTATCTATACACATTTCACTTAAGTTTTAAAACAAAGAGGAGAAGAAGAAAGAAAAGACGGTAAAAGGATAGTAATTATCAGTTTAGGAAGAACTTGGCAAAAACCCTTTTCATCGCTTGTTATGTAAAGGGTTTGACCCTGTCGGAATCTTTCTCTTTTCCGGCTTGATTTCTCCTGCGCCGATGACACGTTTGGCATAGGAAGGGAGAAAACCTCTGTCTCTAGTAGAAGGACCGGAGGAAAAGCTTCGTCTTCCGACATCATGGATTCTTGGAGCTTTAGAGTAAACAAAATCGACAGTGAAGAGAAGAAATAATAGGCAAACAAGACGAAACCAAATCATTCTTCTGTTTTTAAACCTTTGTTTTTTTTATATTAGTCAAGAAATTAAACCCAGCAAAACAAAATGTGGAGAAAGGAAGGAATCTTTTTGAGAAAAGATAGTTGCGATGCGACTAGGAGAGTTTAGTTGATGCACAAACTTCCATATGGTGTTGTAGTTTTTGTTGCGTTATTTATTCATGTCCGGACATGAATGGTCCACTTTATAAATGTCTCTTCATTTTTTTCTGTTTTCCGGAAAGGATTTTAGTTAAAACTTGATAGGTTTTTAATTTATTATCATTAAAAATAATAATAATAGTATGCTCTTTTAGTTTTTTTTAGGAAGATGTTTTTAGTTAATTAATTATGTTTGATAACCTTTCTATTTCATGTGCATTATTTAAGCTTATTTCACCTAATTACATATTTAATATGGTATTAAATTAGTATTGGTCAATTAATATAGGTAGAGTGTTTGCCATTGGTTTGAGAATTAAATCTGGTAATGAACAAAAAAGGAATTTACATGTTTTGATTTCCGAAACATTCTTAATTGCAAGATACTGACCTATTTTTTATGTACCACAAATTTTTTGAGAAAACAATAATTGGGAAATTGCATTAACTTTCTATATATGTTGGATTACTTAAGAGAAAATATAACAAAGTGGTAGAATAACTTTCTGGGTATTGTATAATTAAATTATGGGTTACTGATTGCTTTGAATGAAATTATGCATATGCAAAATGATGAAACAATTTGAATAGCCCCATTATTGCGTGAATAGTCCCAGAAGAAAATGAATCAGGAAAGTTACTTTTTAAAGAAGAACGATTTGCATACTTAGTGTGTATTAAACAGTTTAATAATATTGGGTACCTACGAAACCCAACCCAACCCAGCCCATTTATTAGGTTCTGTGATAAACAAACCGCCCAACCTTCCCTCCTCCCATAAACAAACCAAATCTCTGAAAATTTGCTATTTCTAGGAATCGAGAGAGAGCGATAGATCCAAGTGTAAGCTATGGATAGAGAATGGGGTTCTAAGCCTGGTAGTGGAGGTGCCGCCTCCGGTCAGAACGAGGCCATAGATCGCCGTGAGCGTCTCCGTCGTCTTGCTCTTGAGACCATAGACCTTGCTAAGGATCCCTATTTCATGCGAAATCATCTTGGAAGGTATTTTTATACGTTCTTTTTATCTATGTCTTCTTGTATATCTATGTTTGCACCAGTACCAGATTCTACTGTTTGATGATTACTTAGAGATTTATGTATTATCTTCAGCTACTCTAATTTACGCAAATTCGTCTCCTTTTTAAGCTTGTTTCCATTTGTGTGAAATTACAATTCGTAAATTTATTTGATTGGGGTTTATTTTGTTTCTCTGATGTGTTACTGATTTGGTTTTTTTTTTTTGGTTCTCTTTGGTGTGTTTTATGTTTGTGAAGCTATGAGTGTAAGCTATGTTTAACGCTGCATAACAACGAAGGCAACTACTTGGCGCATACTCAAGGTAAGAGGCATCAGACTAACTTGGCTAAGAGAGCTGCCCGCGAGGCTAAGGACGCTCCTTTTAAACCACAGCCTCTCAAGCGCAATGTTTCAGTTCGCAGAACAGGTCATTACTTGTTTATCTTTATATAATTTTCAAATACACACCTTCATTTTCATTCGTGGATGCTTATTCTCCCTAGGCTTTGAACTTGGAATTGGATAGAATGGGAAACTGATTGTTCTACAAGTGATACCTCTTAGGAGCACTTATGTAATTGTAGGATTGTATATATTTTCTGTGATCTTTGCTATTGCTAAATATCAGCTTTATTAAGGGTTCTGTTTATTATTAATCCATCTTATGTATGTTCTTGCAGTTAAAATTGGTAGACCAGGGTACCGTGTTACAAAGCAGTACGACCCCGAGGTGAAACAAAGATCTCTTCTGTTCCAGGTAAGCATTTAATTGTTATTGTTGAACTTTATCCAGCATAATATGAGACTTTTCTAGAATGAATTCACAAGGTGTATGATTCCTCCTCATTGTTGTTTTACAGATTGAATATCCTGAGATAGAAGACAACATAAAGCCTAGACATCGTTTTATGTCATCTTTTGAGCAGGTGGGTGTTACAACTCCTTATATATGTGTCTTATAATTTTTTATTTTATTTTTCTTTACGAATCTTCCATTGATCTTCTTTCTTTTTTTACTCCATGCAGAAAGTTCAACCTTATGACAAGAGATATCAGTACCTTCTATTTGCAGCTGAACCATATGAAATCATAGCTTTCAAGGTATATATATATATATTTTTTTATTCGTGCCATTGATTGATGACATATTTACATTCTGCAAGCCGTTATGGTTTATAGCTCCAGTATCTCAACATGTATCCTACTAGAATTGTGTGCTGATATTGATGTTCCTGTTGCGCATTGGTTTCAGGTTCCTAGCACAGAGATTGATAAATCAACCCCAAAGTTTTTCTCTCACTGGGATCCAGACTCTAAGATGTTTACTGTAAGTGTTTCTCATCATAAGCCCATAGCTAGCTTTGTTTTGACGAGATTTGATAAGTTCGTGTTTCGTTGAATCAAAATACTGACAAAGAAACTTGTTATTAAACAGCTGCAGGTGTATTTCAAGCCGAACAAGCCAGAACCAAACAAGCCTCAGTCGGCTGTTGGAGCAAATGGCCTTCCACCGCCACCACCACCACCTCCGCAAGCTCAACCGCCGCCACCTCCTCCCTCTGGTTCATTGCCACCGCCACCACCTCCAATGGGTAATGGTTATAGGCCCATACCACCACCAGCTGGTGGTTTCGGACATCCAAACATGTAAAAGTGAAGCAGTTTAAAACACAGCACTCTGATCGTTTATATTAAGAGAGTGTGCTCTTTGACTGAAAAAACCACTTCTGTTTTGACATGGTTTCTTAAAGCTGACCTCTGCAAACGTGTTAACTCTCTTTAATACCTATGTATGTCTTATCTGCTTCTCCTATATACTATGTACACCCTTGGATGAATTGTCAATTGATATTTCGGTTAACTAATAACCAAGTTTTTAATCCTAATGACCTGGCGCAAAAGAAAAAATACAGAAATTCCACGTCATTTAAAATACAGTGCACTGAAATTCAAAACAGGAAAGAAGAGGGAAAATCAAAATCAAATCCCTAATTCCCAAATCAGTTTGAATTGTGGATCCAGAAGCTCTGTACAATCCCAACGGGCGGATTTTTGTTCTCATCGAGCATATACAAGCAGAGAACTACTGTCATGGAGGAATCCTTAACTCCAAACCTTAAGCAAAGGTCAACTTCGACTCGAATCCAGGCTCCGACTAGTCCCTTCTTCTTGGGATCCAATGATGACAGGTTGGAAAGGGAACAAGCTCGTGCTGCCAGAGCCGCTGCTAGCCGTCGCATGTCTATCATTTTCGCTCGTGGGCCACAGCCTGAAAAGGAGTCAGATCCATGTTTCGATAAACAGCAAATCCTCGAATTGTTCCACAACTGTATCAAATTGGCCAGTGAAAATGTAAGCAATCTCTCTTCTTTCTTTTTCTCTAGTCATAGCTACTAAAAAATTCGAACTTGGTATTGGGTACATCTGCTTCTGATGAAGCTCTATTTAGACTTGCAATTTCTTACGAGTTTTCTTGGGATTTGATGTTGGGAATTCATATGAGTGGGAGTGGTGGTTTTTTTTTTTTTTTTTTAATTATGTTTTGTGGGTTTTGTGCTTAACAGAAAATTAATCAAAAGAATACGTGGGAGTTGAATTTGATCGACCATCTTTGTGAGATTATTAAAGTTGAAGATGAGAACAATGCAGAGACAAATTTTCAAAAGGTAAGCTACCGATTTCACTCTTCTTTGGCTTTTTTTAAAACGCTGATAAGACTTTTAAGAGTACTTCAAAAGAAAACTAAGAGTTCAGAATCATGTTAAGAGATATATGTGTTCGTCCAAGGCAGGCAAGTTGCACTCTTGAAGCTGGAGTTAAGATTTACTCAATGAGGGTAGACTCAGTACATTCAGAGGCATACAAGGTCTTGGGTGGAATTACTCGAGCTGGCCAAGATGACAGCGGAGGTTAGTTTGATATCTTTCACATAATAAGCTATTTTATATTTAGTTCTTGGTTAAATATGCCAATGTAATCTTTTAACAGGCAATATGTAGCTTTCTCAATATGTGGAGATGTTTATTCACTAATTTTGGTTCATTTGGTTTGCTAAAATAGGTTTGGGATTCATAAGGTACATAGATGAATATGTTTCTTATTGTTTGATTTCTATATGAAAATTTAAAATCACTGAAGACCAATTTAATAAGTGGGACATCTGAAGAATTACGTAGTGGCTTTGGAATGCATAAAGTTTATGGTTTTCTTTAGCTCAAATTTTGAAAGTAGGTACTGGAATTAGCTTTGTTTCTTATATTTGTTATTGGCATTTCCTCATGAATCTAGATAACGAAGATGCTGCTGGTGTTGTAGAAAATCAAACTAACCAAAAGAAACAGACGGAGAAAAAGGTATTTCATACAGGAATCCCAGTTCTTGATATAGTAGATGAAACAACTTACTGATGAGCCTCAAACTTGCAGATATCGCCTTTATCAACACTGGAATCATCCTTTGATGCCCTTAACGTGAAGAAGTTCGATGGTAATTGCATAACTTAACTCTCTTTGTTCGTTTGTGAAAAGTAAGTTCTGTACGATAATGTTTTGCCTTTCTTTCAGTGGCATTTGCAGTGGATCCCCTTTACCATCAGACTTCAGCACAGTTTGATGAAGGTGGAGCAAAGGGTCTACTGCTAAACAATTTAGGAGTCTATGGAGGTTGTCAAGTTCTGTTTGATTCACAAGAAATCCCTGGAAAGCTAGTTTCTTCTGCAAATCAGCATGATAAATCAGAAACAATTGATATATCCTTTGCTAAAGGTCTGGCTTTACTGGCTTATATGACTCGTTGTACCATTGTACATGTCTTGTAGCATTATTCTTTTTTCTGATTTCTTGTTCAAATTTTTAGAATGTGTCGAGCAAATGGTGCTAAACATGCAAAGGAAGGATGAAATTGTACCATCTCTTCGGTCTATAATCAATCAATTTGATGAAGATAATCAAAGACCATCTGATACCTTTTCTTGTGGTGAGAAGACGAGCGAGCCATTTGATATCTCACATACTAATGAAGCTAGCTATGCCGACGATGATGAAGGATATGAGAACTTTGGAGCTTCTTTTAATTATGAGGGTCAATCTGGTGCTGGTGGTGAAAATTTTGGCCATAATGATGCAGAACCAGCATATTCAAATTTTCACGAGGTTCTTACCATCATTCTTCTAATGTTCACTTGTTTTGCACTGCATTCTCTCTGGTACTGAAAACTTGATGCTGAATTTTTCACTTTGCAGGAAGTTGAACCAGCATCACTGCAAGACATGGATTCAGATGACAGATTCGACAACGTTGATGACTATCTCTTATTTTCTTTGGGAATTTCATCCAAGCAAAATTCTTGGGCAGGTCCTGATCACTGGAAGTATCAAAAAACAAAAGGTATGCACTTATCTTTCTACTTTCAAGCAATAACATAAGTCCTCTTGGTTATCTAGTTTCTCTTAGGATTTAGATTCTCTGGACTCTTGTTCAGGTCCAGATGATCATCCTCCAGAAAACAAATCTTCGCCACCAGCCAAGAAAACCCGGAAAAAAAAGCAAGCAGAGCCTGAACTAGATTTTACAAAAACGTTGGAGGAAGAAATGCCTGATATTTTTGCCCCTCCAAAAAACCCAAATTCCTTACTTCTCCCAGCAAGTAGAGCCGCTTGTCAAACAAAGCTTCCAGAGGATTGCCATTACCAACCTGAGAGTTTAATAAAGCTATTTCTACTACCGAATGTGATGGTACGGCTTTCTAAACACTGACCCGTTCAGAATTTGCTATTATTTTTTATTTTTTTCCTCCATTATGTGTCCTCTCTTCTGAAGTAAGTCTTCTGAACGGTAACAGTGCATCGGAAGGAGGAGAAGAAAATGCTCAGGTAACGATTCCAGTCATTAAGATAATCTTCACTTTCAGTTTATCCGGCACATACCAGTGTCTTTGTTATGTTGACTAATATAAATTTCTCTTACAAAGGAAACTGGATTCAACAAGTAACTGGTGAAATCGGTTCTGGGATTCTGAAAAAAGCACTTATGCTACACTTGTTTTCTTATGTGTGTTTTCCAGGTGAAACTTCAAGGCAGCAGAATGATTATGAACATGAGGGATCCTGGGGAAATGATAATGCTTATGATGATGGCCCATTTGATCATGGAAATGATCAAAGTGATGTAGAGGATACCAATTCCCTAATTTCCCAGCCACGCCAGGTGTAAATATTGATCTGCATATGGTTATGGCGTTACAAATCATTTTACAATGTAACATTGTTTTAATAGTCCTCCACAATTCATGCTTTAGGTCAACAAAATTGAGGTCCAATACGATAAAGCTTCAAAACAAGTTGATGTGCAAATCTTAAAGGAAACTCTTTGGGAGTGTCTTCAAGAATCCCCTCAACCACCAATTCAGGTTTCACATATAAACCTAGTTCCTGCTTTCTTTTGTATTATCCTATGACCTCTCTGATAAAGCTTTATTGTCCTAAAATCAAGACACAGACTTGTAGTTCACATAACCAAATTTTGTCAACACAATCTAGACTTCCGCGCACATATATACCTGTTTCATTCACCCTTTTTTCTCATGGTTCTATTCTGCCCATTACCATGTGATATTGACAGAATCTGATTGTGGCAGGATGAAGAACACCCAGAAGAACCATTTGAAAGTAGATCGTTTAAAGAGATATTGGCTAGCTTTCCAGATGATTGCCAAGCAGCTGGGACTAGCCAAGACATCTCACCACATCTATGTTTCATCTGCTTGCTGCATTTGGCGAATGAGCACAATCTCAGCCTCGTTGGCTCTCAACACTTGGATGATCTAACAATACACCTTGCATGAAACTGAAGACAGACCAAGAAGAGAAGCCAAAGTGTTTAGAAAGCTCCTTAAGCTTATCACCACGCATAATAAGTATGCTGTGTATTTGAATGCATTGAGTTGATCTTGTAATAACTTTGTTCAGTCAAGTAATGCTTGATTGTATTGGTACAACGTTTCTCTCCATCTGGTTGACTTACTTTCATGGATGGTATGGTACAAGGTTTTCACAGTTACATCTAACTAGTAACTCTCTTTCAGGTTATACCTGAGTTGCACTTATCTGCCTCCTTTTGGTAAGATGATGTTATCTTCTTGGCCTCTAGCAGACCTGTATCTACTAGTTTGTGTTTCTCCATCGATTCTGTTTCACGTTGCTTCAGTTCCTCTGTTAAGAGTTCGGCGTAGTTCTTCTCTCTGTCTTTGTTCACCTCTGGATCACGCTTTGCACAATCTGCGCATCAAAAGTCAATATGTTCTTAATAGACTCGTTTACTAAAAACATAATCAATAATATTCTTCCAAAAATGACCAGAAGTCTTTAATGATAGAGAAACTCACCGGAAAACGAAGAATTGCTGAGTGCTGCCACAAAATGATAACAATTAAATAGCAGCATTCATCTAAATATAATCATTCATATTAAGGGATGCTTAAAACAGAGTTGGTTAGGTTGTTGAAAGAGTATAATATATATATATATATTTTTGTGGTTATATTTTTCATTTCTTGCTTTAAAAAAACATTGTTTCCGCTACTTCATTGCTTTGTTTTTCCAGATTCTAAAAATAGCTGCTTCCAATATCATCTACTTGATCATCTTGCAATACACACAGGTCCGAACAACAAGAAAATTT